>BPTQ01000008.1:187619136-187964564 GCA_019973895.1 Chrysanthemum seticuspe
AGGTTATCTACTCTCTCTTTACTAGATCATCGGAAGAGATGGATTTGATCAATGAAGATTTGGAGCAGATCAATGAAGCAGATATTGAAGATATGGATATAAATTGGCAGATAGCTATGATTGCTATCAGGATGAACAGGTTCTTTAAGAGACATGCTAGAAGAGTTCGTTATGATCCAAAGACTCCAGTTGTCTTTGATAAAAAGAAACTTGAGTGCTACAACTGCCTTCAGCCTAGGTACTTTGTAAGGGAATGTAAATCTCCTGTGGCAACTGATAGGAAGAAGAAGGAATCTCCTTATCAAACAAAGGAAGCTGAGAAGAAGGAGAGTCAAAAGGTTGGACTGCTAACCATGGATGGAGGTGCTATCAACTGGGGAGAACATTCTGAAGAGGAGTCTACCAATCACTCTGCTTTCATGGCCATTGGCTCAAACAATGAGATATCTTTATGTTCAAAACTCTGTGTTGATTCATATAACCAACTTAAAACAAAAAATGATGAGCAATTAACTCAGTTGAGAGAACATGAAACACAAATACTAGCTTATACCAATGCTGTCAAAACCTTAGAAGCAAAAATTTCAAATCTTCAAAAACAAAATTCATCACTAAATGAAAACTATTTTTTCAAGCTAATGATAATTTTGCTAAGGATGAAAAGCTAAGGAAATATAGAAGAATTGGTATGAAAGCACAACATGAAAGAGATGAATTAAAGAAAATAGTTGGGTCTTGGGGAGAGTCTTCTAAAAATCTACATAGGCTAATTAAGTCTGGCATGAGCTCTAACCGTAAATTAGGTTTAGGTCATGAGATTAAATCAGATAGTGAGGTTTTGGGTTATGAGGAAGAGATGAAACCTGGTATATTTGGTAGTTCAGAAGAAGACTATGTTGGTAAACCAGTTTATAAAAGATTTGTTAAAACTAATAATTATAAAGGAGTTCCACCACCACTTAATGAAGACTACACATTTAAACCTGAACAAAAGTTTGATGAGTCTTTATTCGATTACAGAAAATGGAAAAACCCTAAAACACTTGTTTCTCAAGACTATTCCATTGAATTTTCTACCTGTCAATCCAATAACAGTGAAGGATGCTTTGGGAAAAGTCCTGGAACCAGTGTCTCAGGAGACAAATCCAGTGAGTATTCTACCTGTCAATCTAATGAAAGTGAAGGATCCATTGGGAATGTCTCTAAATGTTCTCTTGAGCTTAAATCTGAACCCATAAAGATTTCCAAACCAGTTTTAAATAGTAAGCCTTATGTGCCCAAACAAGCTGAGTCTGTCAAAACTCTTATGTCTAAACCAGAAATAGCTAAACCTAGTTGTGTCCAAACTCATAGGCAACAAATTAAACCTGAGACACCTAAAGTAGACATAAAGAATTGGAATGGGTTAATGCAAAGAGAATTTGGGGATGGATACTCTTTCACTAAGAAGAGTTGTTTTGTGTGTAGTAGTCTAAGCCATTTAATAAGAGACTGTGATTATCATGAGAAAAGAATGGCTAAAGAGGCTGAGTTGAGAAAAAAAATGGATGTAAACACTGGTAATGGTTTAGTTAGACCAGTGTGGAATAATACAAATAGAATTAACCATGCTAATAAGTTTGTTTCTAGACCAGTACATGTTAATACTGGTAGTTCATTTGTTAATTATGTTAGGCCAAAAGTGGGTACTGGTGTACCAATTAATTCTGGTAGGCAAAATATTAATACTGGTAACATGTCTAGGGTTAATAATGGTCATGTTAATTCAGGTCAAACCAAAGTTAATTCTGGGTATATGAATGTTAAATCAAAACAACCAAAACCTACTAGTCCTTCACCCAGTCCCAAGTTTAGAAAACCATAGGTGAACCAATTCAACCAAATACTTCATTATAGTTCACATTCACCTGTGAGAAGACCCATAGTTCATAATGCAGCTCAAATGTTTAAATCTTATGCTGCAAAGGGAAATTAGGGGACTGTTGTTAAGCTCTCAGCAGGTTATACTTGGAGACAAACCAAACCACACTCCAAGAGTAATAGTGGACTATCCTCAACTTATACTTTGAATTCTCAAGGTCCACAAGGTGGACCCAAGCCTCTACAAGCATGGGTCCCCAAGAGAAACTAATTTCTCTTTTTTATATGCAGGAACAATCACACTAGAAGTTAGGAAGCAGAGGAATTGTTGATAGTGGATGCTCTGGGCATATGACTGGTAACAAGGATCACTTGGTGGAGTTTGAGGAAGTCCAATGAGGTTCTGTTACCTTTGGTGGTAGCATAGGCTACACTATAGATAGTTAGATCATTTTGAATGTGTTAGTTTGATTTGGTGCATTTGGAACACCTTGAAATAACTTTGATCTCTGTGTTTCCTATAATATTTTTGACGTGCTTAAACAATTCCTTTTCAATTGGTTGTTCTAAGAATTAATTATGGTAGCTAATTTGAGTTAATTCTGGTTTAAAGAACTACCTATTGTATATTTCTTGGTTTTTGAATTAATTTTCCAGTAATTGCATGGATGAAAGCAAGATTGAAGCTGTGCCATTTGTACTGTAAGTGTAAAATGGTTAATTCTGGCGATATCATACTTAAGTCTGGTTGACTATTTTAAGTCTGGTAGTGTAAAAATATTACTGTTAGTGTTGTTCGAGGGGAAATCCGTTTTTACTGTATCAATAGTACCGTTGCCTACTCGTAGGCGGTTAAAAGTATATATATGGATAATTTTTATTAATAAAATTCATACTTATCCATTATTTACTTTCTCTCAATCTTTAAAAGTTTAAATCTTTTCTCTCGATTAAGTTTTCTTACCAGCATTAACCCTAACACACGCCGCACTACCAGAACTTATAATTCACCTCATTTATGGCTCAATTAAAGTTCAATGATAAGTATGGTTAATTATGGCGATATCATACTTAAGTATGGTTGACTATTTTAAGTCTGGTAGTGTAAAAATATTACCGCTAGTGCTGTTCGAGGGAAAATCCGTTTTTACTGTATCAATAGTACCGTTACCTACTCTTAGGCGGTCAAAAGTATATATATGGATAATTTTTATTAATAAAATTCATACTTATCCATTATTTACTTTCTCTCAATCTTTAAAAGTTAAAATCTTTTCTCTCGATTAAGTTTTCTTACCAGCATTAACCCTAACATACGCCGCACTACCCGAACTTACAATTCACCTCATTTATGGCTCAGTTAAAGTTCAATGATAAGCACAATCATGTGGGATTTCTCAAAAAGCCAAATGAAAGCACCGGCTTCAAGCAAATAGTGGATTTCTTGAAGGGTACTCATATTAGGTATGCCCTCACTAATAATATAACTATCTATGTGTCCTTAGTCAAACAGTTTTGGCAAACTGCTACTTGGATTTCTTGAAGGGTACTCATATTAGGTATGCCCTCACTAATAATATAACTATCTATGTGTCCTTAGTCAAACAGTTCTGGCAAACTACTACTGCTAGAACTCTTGATGATGAGACACTAGAGTTAAGTTCAACAATAGATACTTTAGAGTATTCAATCACTGAGGAATCAGTCAGGAGCAAGCTCCAATTGGCTAATGCCTCAGGGATTACTATGTTGCCAAATGATGAGCTTTTCCACGGTCTTAAAAATATTGGATATCCTACTGATGGATCATTCACTTTTTGGAAAAGTACTTTTACACCACAATGGAGGTTTCTGTTGCATCATCTCCTTCATTATATGAGCTCTAAAAGTGGAGGATGGGATCAATTTGGTAGCAATCTTGCTACTGCAATGGTCTGTCTCTCCACTGGCAGACTATTCAATTTTTCCAAAATGATTTTTGATTCTATGGTTGCAAATGCCAAAAATACCAAAATGTTCTTGATCTACCCAAGGTTTTTGCAAATGATTTTAAATGTAGAAAATGCAAGCAAACAACAATATATTGCTATCCCTTTCGCTAAAAAGATTTTTAGTAATATGAAAAGGGGATTTGAAGGGGTTCACATGATACTTTTGCCTGCTATGTTTTCTGTTGGTTCTACTAACATTGCAGGTACTTCAGATCAAGTTCCATCAACTTCTGCCACTTCTTCTCAGGATCAACCTACTCATGCATCAGAAGAACCTGAGTCAGCACAAAGGTCACCAACTCTACCACCACCTTCACCTCCAGTGCATGAGGAAGACCCAACAGAGATTCTTAAAACACAACCTCCAACACCCACTCCTACAGCATACCCAACTTCGTTATCTGTGGAGGAACTTCAAACTTTAGTTCCACAATTGCTACACAGAATAGACAAGTTGGAAAAGGATTTACAAAAGTCAAAGAAGACTCAAGCAGATCTGTCATCAAATTGGTTAAGAGGGTTAAAAGACTGGAGGGAAAGTTCAAACAAAAGGAGATAGATATCACTGACTCAGAAGGTGAAGAAAATTCTCTCAAACAAGGGAGGAATATGCAGGAGGGTGGATCAGACTACAAAATACCTATGTTGTAAAAATCGGCCCAGGCGGCCGATTAATCCCCGCATAATCGCTGATCGCTTACTAAGCGCCTCGATTTATCATAATCGGCCTATTTAATCGGTTTGGTCAAAGATCGCTTAAAAATCGGTCAACAAACAGATTAATCGGACAAAATCAGTCTAATCGGATTACTCGGACAATAGCGCTTAAACATTGGTCATTAAAATCGCTTAAAAATCAGGCAAAATCACTTAAAACTTGGTCAACAAACCGATTAATTGGACAAAATCAGTCAAAGGTCGCTTAAAAATGGTCAACAAACCGAGTAATATTTATATTTGACTTTGAACTTTGAAGAATTATGTATTATGTCTATATTTGAACACTTGAAATATTCGAACTTTGATGCAATACGCTTATCCCATACATATAAAATAATATAATATCTAAAATTGCATTTTTGTGCATAAAAATTCCAGTCCGATTAATTCCCGCCTAATCGATTAATCGCTAGGCCCTACCCAACCGCCTCAATAGCGCCTAGCGATTTTTAAAACCTTACAGAACACCAATAAAGAAATCCTATGAGGAAACAATTAGTCCTCAAGGATTGAAAGCAGCTGAGATCTTAGCTAAGAACTTAAGCCAGAAGAAGAAGAAATCTGAAAAAGAAGCTGCAAGTTATGTTGGAGTTAAGTCTGGTGGTGATGAAGAAGTTATGTCTGGCTTTGACGTAGAGATTAAGTCTGGTGGTGATGAGGAAGTAAAGTCTGCTGAAGTTAAGTCTGCTAGCATCCCTATTAAGTCTGGTGATGAATCTGTCACTCAGAGAGAAGGAAAAGGGATTATGGAAGAAACTTCTGAGCCAAAAAGGACAAAAAGAAATTTTTTGGAAGATGAAGCTAGCATGTCAGAGATTGCCAGAATAGAAGAAGAGGATGCAGCTGCAACAGCCAAGCTAGCAAGAAAGAAAATGGATGATGAGCTGCTTGCTAAAAACTTGCAGAGCCCACTAGAACTAACTGAGGAGAAAAAGAAAAGACAAACTGAAGTTCTGGAATATGCAAAGTTTTACTCTGATGAAGATTGGGACACCATCAGAGTCAGACTTGAAGTCAATAGGGATATCCTACCAGATATTGGAGCAGAAGACTTTGCTAGAAAGATGGTAGAGATGGTCAATGAGAAGAAGAGGCTTCTCAGGGAACAGAAGCAAAGGGAAAGGATAAACAGGCCTCTGAAAAAAGGAGAGCAAAGGGAATATATGATCAACTATATCAAAAGTTAAGGTCATCCCAGCTGGAAAATAACTCAATTAAGGAAGCTAAAAGCTGAAGATCTCAAAACAGAATTTGAAAATGTAGTCAAGTAGGTTCAAAGTTTTGCTCCAATAGACTCTAAATTGGAAGCATCTAAGCTCAAAAAGAAAGACATACATCTTCAATCTAAATAATCTAAAAGAAAAAAGACTGCAGATGTTGAAGAAGTTGCTACTACTCCAGAGGTTGAGAAAGATTCTGACACTAAAAAGTTTAAGAATGAGGAGGAGCCTGTAAAACTAGTGCTTAAGTGGACTAGAAGAAAGTGCACTGCAAAGAAGCCGACAAAGAAGGATAAGACTAAAGTCAAGGAGGAAGTGGATGAATAAATGAAAGATAAGGTTGATGACCTTCCTCAGAATAATTCACAATGGGGTCCATTCCAGAAGGTCTAGCACTTCCTACAAAGATTGCCAAGATACAGATCATTAAAACTGGAAAAAAAAGGAGCTTACTAGGTAGTAAGGGAAAACTACTCTGACACAATATATGTAAATTTTCCTACCTTGTTAAGTGATTTGTCCAGGGATGATCTGAAGACAATGTACCAGTGACTTTTAACTAAATAAAGACTAGTTTTTTTTAACTTGATTGAGCTATTTTATCCTAATGTAACATGTACTAATCAAGAACAAAGCTAAAAACACCTTAATCACAGTTTTAATAAGCAAATCCAAACATCCTTTAAAAGGACTGTATTGCAATTTAAAAACTGATCTGGCTAACACAGGCCATAGATTTAACTTTCTAATGATCTAATAACTTAAAACTAAACTACTTAAACAGAAATTAAGTATTCATAAACATTTAATAAGCTAAACTGATTTGACTATTTTTATGGCTTTTATGAGTTTTTTCAAGAAAATAAAGCAAAGGGTATTTAATTACTGATTAACTGCTGAAATATGTTTGTAAACTATAAATAAGCAATAAACACTATGATAAGCTAACAATAAGAACTAAGACATTAAGCTATAAAATAATTCATAATTATAAAATTTGGCTTACAACTGTGAAGGGCAATGAAACAAAGGAAACTGATTAGAAATTGACTTGGTGTGTCAATACCAAACTTAAACACCACTCAGCTCATTCACTTCAGCTTATCACCACCAAATAGCTTATTTGACTGAAATTGTTGACTTTTGTTGACTTTTCTTGGTTTTTCTAAATTAAACAACTAAACTCTAATACAGGCTCATGAAAAGCTAGAATAAGCTTATCTGAGCTTGTTGAAAGATTAAAAGAGCTTTTGTGACTTATAGCAAGTATAAATGATTTAGTACGAATTAGCAAAAAACATAAAAACTTGAAATTTTATTTAACTGGCATAATTACAATACACAAGTGACTTTAAACTTAAAATGAACTTGATTTTACTCTAAGAACTGAGAATTAAGCTAAAACAAACTTTAAAGTAAATTTTACACTATGAAATGGTCTAAAACATGCGACGACCACTATCTCTGCCTTCTTTTCATCTTTATAGACATCCAAAAGCTTCTACTCTTTCCTCTGATCATTTCCCACCATTGGATAGGTCTGATAGCATCTTAATCGTCCATGTGTAATTTTGGCGGGAAAAAGTGGTAAAGCAGGTTTTAGCATTAAATGGGCTTTGGTTGTTTGTGTAGGTGGAGGGGGGTTGGTATACAGGTGGAGGATAAGATGGCAAGTTGGAAAGTGGTGGGAGAGGTGGTGAAAAACCAGGTGGTTTCAGGTTTACAGGGGTGAGGGAGAAAGGTCTACAGTGTAGGCGGTTTATCTCTGTTTTTTAAAAAACTGGGTTTGGGCTTGGCTGGGTATTGGGCTGGTTTTGGATTATTGGATCCGGTTTGTTTTTTTGTAGTTAGTAACACATAAGGACCAAAAGTGTAATTCCACCAAACATGAAGGGTTGAAACTGTAGTTTTTCCAAGGCTATCATAAGGACCATTTCTGCCATATAAGAATAGAACAAGGACCATTATGCATAAAATGTCATTCTTTATAAATTCAAGGATTAATTATGACATTTTTCAAACTTAAAGGACCTAACATGTAATTTCTCCAAAGTTTATCATAAGGACCATTTTTGTCATTTATAAATAGTACAAGGGTGTAGTTTGATAAATTTCCATTTTACAACACCCAGGGACTAATTTTGACACTTTTGCAAAGTTGAGGGACCAAAGTTGTAATTTTGAGATTTTTAACTTCAAAGGATTATTTTGAACAACTTGTGAATCCCAAGGACCTAAAATGATATTTTACAAGTTTTTGAATTACCAGGGACTAATTTTGACAACTTTTGTAACTTGGGGGACTAAAACTGCCAATTATGCAAAATTGATACGTTTTTCACCAGATTTTGATGTTTTTGCATTTAAAACATATAAAACACTTGTTTGTGATATTTTTATCATTTTGAAGCATTTTTGAGTGTTTTCAGATGTTTTTGGCATTCTAATAGTATAAAAATGATGAGTATTTAGACACTCATCAATCCCCCACACTAAGATATTGCTAGTCCCTAGCAATGATTTATGAAAAGTTAATGGATTTTATCTCTTTACCAAAAGCCATTACTTCTGGAGTAGCCAATTGTTTCAGTTCAAGTAAGAACCTTGGTACAACGATAACCAAATGATTTTGAGCAAATCATAAGCTGTCAACGGATTTGATTTGTCTTTACCAGAAGCCGTACCCTTCTGGACTAGCCAAATCTTAGATAAAATATCAATATTATCTTTGGTGAGTCGATTACCAATTTTGGATTTCCAACTGCCTTTACCACAAGCCATAATCTTGAGGGCTAGCCAACTCTTCACTTTTTAGGATATGGTGAGTTGAACACCATACAATTTTAGGCAAATTGCAAGCCATAAACGGATTTGAGATATCTTTACCAAGAGCCGTTTGCTCCTGGATTAGCCAATCCTTATGTGGGTTAGACATGGCGGACTGATTACCATTTGCTGTCCCCCATGGGTTTTCACCCGTGTGTACCACCCTGAGGAACAGTGTCAAGATGCTCGTCCCCCATGTTCAGAGAGTGAGTGGGAGATTCGGGTGTGATAGCAGTTGTTTGAGATGGAATCTCAACTGCTGGGATATCAACTGACTGAGGGAGTTGAGAAGGACTAGCATACATATGTTTTATACTTTCCATTTGTTCTTCTGCTAGTAATTCCATCATAGTCTTTTCTCCCTGACTTTTCATGGAAGGAATTTCAACTGATGAACTTGATGAATCTGTACAAAGTTGGCTAATATCAAGGATAACTTCATCATCATCGTTATCAGGAATGAAACGGAATCGAGAGCTAGATTTGGCTGCTTTTTCTTTTGCAATTGATTCCTTAACAGATTTTTCAAAGGCAATCTGGGAATCTAATTTAGCAGTCCGTTCTTCAGCTAACAAAACTTCCATGGATTTTTCATTTGGATTATTTTGGGGATGTTTACATTCCTTCAAATCTTTCACTAAATCCAAAAGATCAAGTAGAAGATTTTGAGGAAGTGGCTCAGGCTGAGGTGGTGCCTGATTTACTTGGTATTGTGGAGGTTGGTCATGATACGAAGAGTCGTAATTGTTACAAGGAAATGGATTCCTTGTTTGACAATCAGAGCTAAAGTGAGGACCTCCACAATACTCACAACAGTAAAACTGATGTGGCTGTGAGTCATATGTGTTGTAGTCATAATTGTTATCAGGAACCTGCTCATAGACAAGTGTGTTTCCCGATTGACAATCAGAACTGTAGTGTGAACCACCACAGTACTCACAACAGTAAAACTGCTGAGTCTCACAGTGTGGTAGCTGATGGAATGAATCAGTTGTGTTATGGTAGGAATAGGGATCCTGGTTATAGACAGACCCGTTTCCTGATTCCACCATGCTACAACTGGGGCAATTGCCACCATTATAAGGACCACCACACCATTGACAATCAAGAGGGTGGGGATAAGACATAGAAAGAATCAAAGGTTTACAGAGGGTAAGAAATGAAGAATCAAAAGGGTAAGAGGGTAAAGAGGAATATTTTTGGTATTTTTGAAAAACATGATGTAAAAACTAAGAATGAAAATCTTTTTAGGTTTTTGATTTTTAAAAGATGGTATGAACAAGGAGTGATTATTCAAATCACTAATCTGCTAAACGTAAGACTATTAGCACTGCTCCCCGGCAGCGGCGCCAAAATTTGATCCGCGCAAAACCGTCAAGTTTTATCACGCAAGTCCGCCACTTGTGAATGACGGACCGTAACAAACTTAAAACAGCTCAAGCACGAATGCAATGAAGATCAGGAGAATACAGTGAATTCCCGGGTCGTTAAGTCCCACGGAGGATGAATTGGTGTTTAAACAACTCAGATGATAGAATGATCACTAATGATAGTGATCAGTAAGGATTTCGATGGATAATTACCTAAAGAAAAGATTTACAAATTAAAGCGACTTAAATGCAAATTAAAAGAAATAAAAGATAAAATCTATTAAATAAACGCTATCAATATTTTTACAGATCGATGAACGTTTATGATTTTATAAAACAAAATAACTTAAATAATCTATTTTAATCAAAACGTAAACTTAAATTATTTAAAAACGTTATTTAAAACGGAAACGAGCGTTATTTACGAAAATGGCGCTGGAGCGCAAGCAAAAACGTAAATTTTATGAAATAAAAGGCCTAAGAGTGTAAAACTAATTTTCTTACAAAATATATGATAAAAGAAAATTTTAGAAAAAAAGATTTATATTTTTTAGACTTTTATATTTTTTATTATGATTTAAATAAGATTTTACACTAATTAAATATTTAAAAATACTAAAACTTATGAGAAAAATCTGAAACTTTTTGTAAAAATACTTAACACTAATATGGATTTATGAAAATTAGAAAACTTGAAAAAGCTACACTGAATAAGCTAGTAATAAGCTAAAAACACTTAATAAGCTAAACGGGAATAAACGTATATAAGAGATTATCTTATGCAAACTAAAACAGAAAAAGACCCAAGGGCGCTTTGGCTTACAGGTACAATGCTAACACTCTCCTATAAGGGAGAGGTCTCAGGTTCGACCCCTGCCTCTCCCTTTTTGCACAAACATTTTATTTTCTTGATTTTCTTTTTGAAACTACTTAAGCTAATGAAACTAAGCAATTTTTACAACTGGGACTTTTTATGAAAATAACCAATAAGCTGAGAAAAAGCTATGATTATACCACAGTTAAGCTACAAATGGAACTGAGCAAAAGTTTTTAAGTTAAATAAGCTAAAAGCTAGTTAATAAGTACAAGGTTTACTAAAATAAGCTAGACTAATGTTTATAAGCTAATTAGAACACTGAATAAGCACAAAAACCATTATTAAGCACTGAATAAGCACAAATAAGCAAAAACTAAACACTGATTCACAGGACACTGTTGGTTTCTAGGTACTTTTAAGCTACATATTAAGCACTGTAATAAGCTATAAATTGAAAAAGGACTTTGGAAATATCAAGTTTACCAGCTGAACTCTCTGAAAAGCTAATTCTCAAAGTTTGGATTACAAAATTTAGCTTGTAAAGAGCTTTTGAAAAAGCTGAGGAACACTGACATGATTTCTACTTAATGAAATGGACAAAAATACAAAACACTTGCAGGCCTAGTAAGTAAGCTACAAATTTGAAAATTCAGCTTGGTACCTCAAGTTGGCTAGGTTAGCTACCAAAAGAACTAAAATTTACCAAGTATAGTTCACTAGCAAGCTTTTTACAAGCTTATGAAAAGAGCATGCAACTTCTGTGCACAAGGCACTGTTTTCAGACAAGGGGTCAAAACAAGCTATAAAATAAGCTATCTAAAAGCTAATTTAATGAAAGCTAATATTTTTATAATTTTCTTTAGCAGCTAAATATTAATATCCCAAAAGGAATTAAGCTAAAACTTAATATTGAATCCTACACAAAATTATTCATTTTATTCAAAAACCACTATATGAAATTTTGACTTTTTGAAATATGAAGTAGTTTGACTAATATGAACTTATGATCTAATTTACTTACTTATTGTGTTATAATAAGCTGTTATAGAATGAATTTAGGCTAGAATACAAAGTTATAAGCTACCTAGATGAAATTCACAATTAAACTCCTAACAGTTAGCTACTACAATGAGATTAAACATCATTTTCAAAATTTTGATTGGTGCGAAACCGTCAAATTTTCTCACGCGAGCTGATCACTTGTGAATGATCAGCCGTAAGGAACTTAAAACAGCTCACACACCAACTCAATGAAGATCAGGAGAGTATAGTGTTTCCCCAGGTCGTTAAGTCCCAACGAGCTGTGCGAGAATAGTCAGACGTGTAGTGATCGAGAGATTTGACGGGAAAAGAGATTTGGATAAGATTATAACTAAGGAAAAGCCCATAAACTACAGGGGCTTAAATGCAAATTAAAGAAAGTTAAAAAGATAAAATCTATTAAATAAACGCTATCACTATATTTAAAATGATGAACGTTTAAAACTAAAAACTTACGTTTAAATAAAAATTACGTAAACGTGCAAAATAAAAAGTGAAACTTACACAATATAAATCCTAAAAATATGAAAAATACATTTTTACAATCCTAATGATAAAAGAAAATTTATAGAAAAAGAAAATTATTTTTATAACTATTTAATTAATTATTATTAATTAAAAACTATTTTTAACTATTTAATAATTACCTAAAATACAAGAAAATAGGAAATAAAGCTAGAAAAATAAAATTATGAATTGGAAAAGTCTAAAATACCAAACTAGAATTTTCAAAACTATTTTTGTATTTTTATGATTATTTTTCTATTTTTTATGATTTTTAAACTATTAAAAACTAATTAAAATATTTAAAAATACAAATTTAACTAAGAAAAATATGGAAAAATATGTTTTTGGCTTTTTATATTTATCTTAACTTAAGAAAATTGAAAAATTATTTTTTAGAACCTTTTTCCAATTTTTTATATTAAATACTAATTAAAAATGCTTAAAAACTCATTTAAAATAGGAAAAAAAGCAAATTAACTTAGAAAAATCTGAAAATTTCAGGAAAAGTCTAAAATGATATAAGGAATAAAGGAAAAATAGAAAAAGATGTGCTTATGTGGAGGATATAGAAACTGATGTGCCAAGTGCTTATAAATAAGCACTTGGATAAGCCAAAACCACACCAAAGGATACCAAACTGATACAGAGGCAACAAGATGCTAATATAACTCTAAAGCAACAAGTATCAACAATCTATAACCTCTGGAATAGCAAATTGAACAGATTTGATACATGAGCTCATGGCAGAAATCAGTTGTGAGGGGGCCAACTTTGAGCTTATGCATAAGCCACACAATAAGCTAATATTGAAAAACAATAAATGGAACCTAAAGATAACCTGGGTCACTAACTAAAACCTAAAACTCAAACTTGGATAAGCTCAAATGAGCCAAATGCAAGTGCTGCAAGATCTGCACATTACCTGTGCAGATCAGTGCAGTGTGCACAGGGCAAATGAGCTTGTTTTGACAAGCTCATTTGACCCTTATATAAAATTAACAAAATTATGAAAAAATGATAAGAAGAAACTTGACCAGTAGAGCTTTTCAGAAACACAAGTTTCATAGGAATTGGATCAGAAATGAGTAAAGGAAAATTCACACCAATTGGCCAGAATCTGAGTTTAGCAATTTTGACTTTTTAACAAAAACTAAAAGTTTGACTTTCTTGAGCTTTGCTCTTGATTTAAGGACTGATAAGGAACTAATATGATGAAATACAATTACTACAACCTATCTTTATGTAATTTACACACAAAATAAGCTTTTAACTTGAAAATGACTCAACAGTTGGCTGCTAGGGCAGATTAGAGTGGATTTTGACTTTCTGTGTGTTTATATGCAATAAAATGACTGAGATGACTCAAGTTGTTGAAATAGAGACTAAGTATGCAGTTTTTGAGCACAAACCAAAGCTTGATCACAAATTCCTTAACTGATCCAAACACTAGTGTAGTTACTAGTATGCAATTTTAATTAACCAAACTACTGATCCAAGCTTATTTAACCATAAAAACAGATTTAATACTCCTAAATATAACTAGATGAAACCACTTTAATAGCAATATCACACTTAAACTGCCTACTCTAGATTATGTAGAAAAACAATACTCATATAGAAATGACAGTAATAAAATCACAACTAGACAAACTAGACTACTATAACATACTCACTTAAACAGAATTGACACAGACAAACAAATTAAACCTTTACACTATTGAATCAAATGGAAAACAAATTCATGAACTTACATATGTCCTGTCACTAAGACTTGAAACTGAGATCAATGAAACAGGACCCAATCTTGCTAACAACCCATCTTACATTCAAAATCAATACTAAATTCCTCCAAATGCCAAGATTACACCAGCAATCCTACCACATTGGAACTTCCTTTGCCATTGGTTTGACTTTCGTTGACTGAAATCCAAACTTGCATGAAATTTAAATGCAGGCTTACAAAAAACAATTATAAGCTTATATAAGCTTTTATGAGCTTATAAATGAGTTGGTGGAGATTTGAACATAAACAATTGAAACCTAAAATTGCAACAGTGGACTTAGAAACATGAAATGTCAAGACAATGTAAAGTACCACTTGAAAACAGTTTTAATATACTCAAACAACTTAATTGGATATAATGGAACCAAAAATTACAGTTTAAAACTTAATTAAAGACATAAAATTAAATTACGACATATATAGAAAACTAAAACTAAACTACTATATGTTTCCTCTTTCTTCTTCTTCTTTTATACCTCAAAACTCTTCCACGTGTCCATAAGACTGTTTCCCACCACTTTTTGAGCCAATGGGTGACTTTTGAGTGATTTAGCCGTTTTATGTGTTTTGGCGGGAAAGCTGTAACTTGACTTCTAGGGTTCTGACTTTGCAGCTAGGGGGGGGGGGGAAAGAGGTGTCATGATGAGGTGGGTTGAGTGTGGAAGAGATAAGGGGAAAAGGTGAGGAGGGTAGTGTGTTAGCAGGGAGTTTGCAGGGGGTTTGGTCGGGGAAGAAACCCAACAGGGAGGGAAAGGTGGATTTTGACTTATTTTGACCAAGGGGTCAAAATAGAGAAAGGGTCAAGGGGTTGGCAGGGGTTCAATTCAGTTTAAAGGCAGGGGTCCAAAATGCAAAAAGGGGCAAGGCTTAGTTTTTAATTATATGGACCTTTTTGTAATTTCTGAAATTTGGAGGGACCAATTCTGCCATTATTCCAAAGTTTGTCACAAGGATCACTTTTGCCAAGTTCCAATAGTACAGGGACCAGTTTTGACAGTTTCAATTTTCCAGGGACCAAACTTGACATTTTATGAAAGTTCAGGGACCTTTTCTGCCATTTTACAAAAGATTTATTCAAGGACCTTTTTTGACAAATTAGAATATTTCAGGGACCTTGAATAACATTTCTCTTTATTTAGATTTACCAGGGACTGTTTTTGACAACTTTTGAAACTTGGGGGACTAAAACTGCCAATTATGCAAATTTGATACGTTTTTCACCAGATTTTGATATTTTTGCATTTAAAACACATAAAACACTTATTTGTGATATTTTTATCATTTTGATGCATTTCTGAGTGTTTTCAGATGTTTTTGCAGTTTAATTGATACAAAAATGATGAGTATTTAGACACTCATCAACCAGTTGATGGTGGAGAATCATGGTGATCAAAGACCTGAGGAGGAGTATGAAAGAGTCCTCTAGGGAGATTTGAAGACAATATTTGAGCCACCAGATGCGGATAATGAGATGTGAAAGCTGGAAAGTCAAGAGCAAGTAATCATATGGAGATACTTCCATACTTGTCAGGTTCACTATTTGGAACTAGAAACTTTAATTGTTTATATGCTAACAGAAGTGGATTATCCACTTCCAAACAGGATCTGCAGGGCAATGCTTGACAAAAAGTTGCTAGGAGAAAGAAAAGATGATGCTTGTTATAATCTTTTGAAATTAATTAAATCAAAAGTTCAACAACAATAGTTTTGATATGTTTGAAAGACTTTTCTTAGCTGATGAGTTTATTTTAAAAGGTTGATCAGTATAAATGGTTTTTGAGAGAGTTTCACTTGGTGAAGGTGCATAGCACCAACACAACAAATGGTTATCAGTCCACCATGTATCACCCACATAAGGACTGACTAATCCATGAGCAAACGGCTCTGGTAAAGATAACTCAAATCCGTTTATGGCTGACAATTTGCCAAAAATTGTATGGTGCTCAAATCACCATATCTGTGTTGATGAAGAGTTGGCTAGCCCACAAGTTCATGGATTGTGGTAAAGGCAGTGGAAAACCATGACTAGTCCGAAAGCAAACGGATTTTGGTAAAGAATAATCAAATCCAATGATAGCTGCTGGTTTGCTAAAAATCATATGGTTATCAATGTACCATAGTTTTACACACCAGAACATTGGCTACTCCAAAAGTAATGGCTAATTGGTAAAGAGACATCAAGTCCATTAAGTTTTCTTTGATTCACCTCTCACAGGAGTTTACACACCTAGATGTGATGAGAGTAACATGAAATGTTTATGAATTGATGTACATACAATCACAGTTGCAAAAAAGATTATGGAGTGCTGATAGTTTGAAGATTAGTTGCTGCACAGATCACACAATGAAGAATATTCTATGATGCAGCTCAAAGATAATTCCAAGATCCTCAAAGAGTTCAAAGAACCTAAAGTTCACAAGTGAAGATCAAGTTAGGGGAGGATTGTAGGGAATTATATTTTGTAAAATAGATTTAAGATTGTTTAAGTCTGTTAAGTATTAATTCTGTTAGTATGATAGTCAAGTCTGGTAAGACAAAATTAAGTCTGTTAGTGTTAAATCTGTTAGTTAAGTCTGCCAGTACTAATGTGGTTAAGTCTGGCAGAACAAAGTGTTGATAGTTAAGTCTGCTTATGATAAAAACATAATAGTTTGTTAGAGTTATATTAGGAATGCATATGTACGCGTAGAGATATCTTAGGAAGAGATATCTTTACCCTTCCACAAGTCTTGTAGTCAATTAGGGTTTCCTTGGTGTATAAAAGGATCCCTAAGGTATTAGGTTAAGTGACGAGTAGTAAGCCTTAACCATTGATCAAGTAATCAATAGAAAATTCGAAGTTAGTATATTATTGTGTTCTTCATACTTTTTGTGTTAAGTTTCTGCATTAACACATTAAGCATTTGTTAAGAGTTCTTCACATAGTAAATTTGGATTTATTCAAGTTTGCTATAAGTCATACAAAGGCTACTTAGATCCATAACTTTTGGACCTACAATATCTAAGAAAATACACAAATATAACATGGTTCCATAGATAATGCAAATGGATATAATTTCAGATGCATAAAAGTAATACTTTTCAACATAATTATTAGAGTTAGACGCATACATTTGTTTTTAGAGTACATAACTTGTCCACAGCAAACATAATAGATGAAATATTGTCTAGTTCAAAAGTATAACTTAATTGACCTATGGTGAGGCCATCATTCTTTCCAATGCAGTCTGCTACCTAGTCCTTCTTGTTGTAGTATGCTGGGATGAATTGGAAACTGCTTGTACACCACTTGAATGGACTTGAGATTGAGACTGGGATAGATCATCAGTAGCCTGAACTTAAGTTTCAGATTGAACACAACTTCCTTGAACTACAACGTCTTGACTTTCAACAACACTTGGACCTTCATATTGTTTCTTTGCTGCAACTTTATTACCTTCAGGTTGTGTCTTCTTTGCTTCAACTTTTTTAAGAAATTTATTATCTTTTCCCTTAGCACTTGAACTTTTTTGTTTAGACCCACTTAGACAACTTTGAGTTGCACATACACCATCCTACCCAAGACAAGTTTTTATGTTATATCTAGTAATGCCACAAACACCACACTTTACACTCTTCCAAGCCTTAGACAACTTACCATTCTAAACAATATCTTCAGTTTTAGAAGTTGTCCTTATTCTTTTTCTATTTTTTGAGCTACCCGCAGTTGTTCGATGTTTTGGTGGAAAAATGGTTGTGGCCACAGATGATTTTTCCCAATGCTCATTGCTATTTATGGGCTGGATAGTGTATTTGTAGGTTTATTGCCAAGTGTTAAGATAGTAACAAGGATGATCCCATGTTTCCACAACTGCTGCTTTTCATGAATTTAAAGCCATATTCCAATTGGTAGCAACAACATGTTTACATGGTAAACCTATCATCTCCCATCTTCAGTAAGTACAAGTATTACTTACAACATTCAAAACACAATAGTCTCCCCATAGTCCACTAACCTGAAACTTATTTTCCCCATTCCATAAAACATTATACTTAGCATCCTCTTTCTTAATCGCATCTAAAATATGTTGTGCAGTTAGTGTTAGTGGTCCATTACTCTTTCTAGTCACATTCAAAACATTCACTATTCTCTTCATACAATATTCCATGATGTATTTTAAGGCTGTAATAATTGGTTTGTCCACACCCCCAACTATTTTCCGATGAAACACTTGACACACATTATTAAGTAACACAAGAGAATGAGCTCTCCTTAAACAATAAAAATAAAGTTGTAATACTTATACATTTCATAGTGCATTAACATATACCACTTAAGTTATACAGATAGATAATTTCTCTAAAAAACGTGACCTTGACCAATGGATTGGTGGTATCAACCAAGTATGGGCAGGTTCACTAAATCTCTTGAACTCAAACATAACTTTCTCAAACTGTATAATAGTTAAGGCTGTTACACATCTCCATAAATAGTCTTTGAAGGCCCTACCTTTCCATTGAAGTTTCATATTGTCATGAATGCTTGTAAAATAGAATATCTACTCTGCATTTGGAAAATATTATGCTAAAGCTAGAATGATACCCTCTACAAAATCACATATCTTTAGTGTTTGTTTAAAAACAAAGGAACATGAATTCAGTGTCAGTTTAAGGGAGTACCTTTTGAATGTCACTAATAAAAGTGAAGTTTTAGTTTGGCTGTAGTTCTAGATCTTCAGATAAACATTGAAAAAACCAAGTCCATGATACTATGTTTTCTATTCTGCAAAACCATAATCTACTGGGTATATATCATTGTTTCTATCAATTCTCAGAGCTGTAAGAAGTTGACCATTCAAAGGACAATCAATAAGAAAAGCACCTAACCCCAACAACTCTTTCTGATAGCCTTTAAATCATGCCTTCAATGCACCAAACAAACATAAATTCTCTTGAATACTCTTGTTGGAAGAGTATGATCTACTGGAGGTTCCACATTCATCCTAACTGTTTTATTAGGGTATGTCTTCTCCAGTTCTACAGCATAATCTCTCAATATGGTAAATTGTAGCTTAAATTCACCCCTAATACATGTTTCTACTTTTTATTTTGCCATTAAAGCCTTCTGCATTGATACTTGAAGTTCAAATTGGTTGGTAAGTTGATTCTAAACAACCTTAACTGGAATATGTGGATTAATTTGAACTTGTTCTATTATTTGCTTTGAGAGAAAATTATAGTCAAAATCTTTTACCTCCCTTGATTCCAAACATGTGTGTTCATCTGTATATGTTCTTACTATCCAAGATTTAGTGCTACCTTATCTGCCGACATACAACATCCATGGGCAGAGTATTTGTGAAGAATTATTTTGGGCTGCCATTAATTCCCTTATGCTTGTTGGACCCTTAGTTGCATTGATTGGGCTTAACCCAGTCCAACACTTTCACATGGGCCTGAAACTGGAACTACTCATACATCTGGCCCTTATTCTTTGTTTTTCATTCTTTATAAAAATCATCTCCCTTCTAGTTTCTATTGAATGTTCTCTTATCTTCTCTTTGATTTATTTTGCAGAAGTAAAGGTTTGACCATAGTAGAGGAATGTTTTATAAATAGCACGATCCTCATCTGTTCTAACCCTTGGAATCCCAAAATTACCTACCTCTAACACAGAACCACAAGCAATTTCAAAGACAATAAAATCTATGACAGCTAACTCATTTTCCAAATTAATGTCATCAGTATATGGTTATATGTTCCTGCATTGTCTAACTGTGTACTCTTACTTCCTTGAAACAAAGCAAGTTGTAAATCATTCTCCTCACAATTATTCTCTTCATTTTCCATAATTAAGTCATCAACTATCTGGCATGATGTTCCTACAATACCTAAGTGACTTCTCTGACTCACTTGGAAAAGATTACCCTCAACATCATCAGGCTCCTCAAAAGTATTACCCCTCATCAATAAGTACTAATGCAAGATCACTATTATCACTAACATCACTATCAAATCCAGCATTCAACTATTTAGCATTCAACTCTTTTGCATTTTCAACAGGTTGGCTGGCAAAGGACATGTCAAGGGTTGAAAAGACAGGTTCAATCTATGGCAACTAACTAGATTCCCCAATACTATTGACGTCCAAAGATAGTTGTGTTAGTTGCAGAAAAGGCTCTAGTACAGGCTCATTATCAAGGTCATCTAAAACCAATCGTCTACAACATGATTGGATAGCAGCACTAGCTACTTTTCTACTTTCTTCATCCATCTCCTTAAAAACATCTTAATTGATTGTGGGCACATTTCATTTACCTCTAATCTCATTGTGGAAAACTAGAAGGGGGTTGAATAGTTTTACCGATTAAAACTTCGTTTTCAAATATTTACATCAACTTATGTCAATCTATTTAATGTGTGTGTTGGATGATGATAGATAAAGCATATAAACAAGTAGTGCAAAGATAAAGAGTAAGGAACACAAAACCACAACACGAGTGTTTATAGTGGTTCGGCTACAAGGACACCTTCCTTGCCCTACTCCACTCCCTGAGTTCCCCACTCGAGAGTTCGTAAGCACTACACAACACAAGATTCTTAATGTGGCAGAGAAGCCTTCACAACGTCGCCTACTCTTTATCCGGTACAAGGCTAGACACCGGGTTCTTCAACGAGGTAGAACCAAAACTATCACAACGTCGCCTACACTTTATCCGGTACACGGCTAGATACAGAGTTCCATTACAAAGGAGGAACTACTACCCAACACTACACAACTAACCCAAAGGAGACACACTCCTTATTACAACATCATAAGGATATCACTATCCTTTAACCCAAACTAACTAACTTGTACATCGATGCCCCATATCGAATGTACTCCCTTGGCACCTCTCACTAATGCCTTCGACTTGACCCTTTGGCACCTTTCACTAATACCTTCAACTTGACCCTTTGGCACCTTTCACTAATGCCTTCGACACGAACCTTTGGCACCCTTCACTAATGCCTTCGACTTGACCCTTTTGTCACCTTTCACTAATGTCTTCAACACAACACTTCTAAGGAGGGAGGAAAAAACTATCAACAAGTTAACTTCAGTAGTCTTGACGATGACGAAGCTTGGCAACTCATGGACTTGAGCTTGCTCAACTTCAAGAGGTGGTGATCTCCCCTTTAAGAGGAACTTAGAGAATCACACAAACATAAAACTACATAAAAAGATCCTTTGGATCTAAGGTTAGAGATATTACAATACTAAGAGAGAGTATGTGTAAAAGGGGTGAGTTGCAAGAGAGAAATGACTCACTATTTATAGGCAAATTTCTCTACTGTTCCCCGGTTCCCACGGATCCTTCCACAGAGGGATCCGGCTAGTGTAACCCAAGGGATCCGGCAACCGGGTCAGCTTATGTCCGGATTTTGGGTTGCAAACCGGGTTATGGGTTATGGGTTATGAATTCCCAACAAGATGCAATGTATCTAGACATTGGGTCATGGATCATCGATAATTCCCAACATGACTTCATGCATGATGTCATGCAATGGGTCATGGGTTATGGATCAAGCTCCATGGGTATGGGTCATGAACTTTGGGTTTTACCCAACAATATTCAATGTGTCTAGTCAATGGGTTAAGGACATAGATTTTTACCCATTACATTACCTATTACAATATATATACCAAGTGTATATATATATATATATATATATATATATATACTAGTGTCAAAACCCGTCCGATGGACGGGTATGACTTGTGGTTTTTATTTTTAGGATTTAGTAGAACAAATATATACTAAAAAGTAATTAAAAGTTAAATGAAACGGTTAAGATCTATAACTGATGTTACCATAATCCAGTTGGGCCATATCATTTTTTTATTTAGTTAGGCATGACTTATAAAGATCGTTAAAAAAAAAAAAAAAAAAAAAAAAAAAAGGAATAACAAAATTTTATAATACGGTTTGTTAGTTAATGCATTAACACTCGAAATTAATTTAGCGTTATTCATTATGAAACAATTAATATGGTCGTATTTATTCATCAGCAGATATTTTATGATTGAAATCCTAATCTTAAATAGTAGTTTTTATAGAAATCGGTTTGTTTAACTATAATTGATTTTGCAATGTGTTTATGTTTCTTACTTTTTAGTTTAATATAAGTGGTCTATTTCTATACACCTTAAGATATTAATGTCCCTCTGTCCCAGTATTAGTATAGTTTGATATTTGGTATGCAGCTTTGTTCATAAATATTGTTGCTCTGTATTATATAATAGTTGATTCAAAATATATAGATGGATTGATTTTTAAATGTATTTTCATTTGTATAATTTTGATGAAATATTATATAATACAAACAATAATATTTAAGGTCAAAGTTAGTTGCATCTACTCGTACTCAAGTTTCAAAGTACTTTCTTAACTTGCCATGGATGGCTCTTGATTTCATTTAGGGTGATTCTCTGGAAAAAAAAGGAATAACAATATTTAGATATCAATTCAATATAATTATTAGTTATGGTGTTTGGGTGCGTGTTTTGAAAGTGATGATCTGAAAATGTATGATTAGAATTCGATAATCAGCAGGTTTAAAAATAGAGAACATATTGCAAAGATGTTGTTAAAATGTGTTTGGAGTTGTTTGAAGTTGTAGTATAATCAAACACTCAAGTGTTTGCTATGGCCAAAATTGGCATTCTTGTGAAACATCTCTCAATAGTTACAAACTATGTACTAAAACTCATTGAAACCAAAATTGCATAATTTAGAGAAAGAAAATTTACCGTATTCATATTAACAGTCAAGAAATATGTTACACGTCCTAGTTGAAACCTATTGATCGTTCTCCTTTTAGGAGTCAAGAAATATGTTATACGTCCTACTTGAAAGCTGCTGATCGTTCTCCTTTTCTGCTTCCACAAGGAAGATTACAACTTAATTGTGGAGTTGTGCAACAATGAGCATATAGAATCGCAGTATAATCAGTATTAGTTAACAATTTAAGTGTATTTTGTTCTATATACCTGATTTGCAGAAGTATTAATTTACTATAAATATCCACCATACTACTAATACATCTAAGATACCATTGTCATAATAAGTACTTCATCGCGATAATTAAAATATTTCATTAAATCAGTATGCTTGTCATATAAAACTATAATGACTACTGCTGAAGCTCATGAAAATAACAAAATCCATATACACTTGTTATATGATTACATCTTAGGTATATCAATTATCAAAGAATGACCATACTAAATATTTCTAAACCAAACAAATGTATATATTTGAGTTATAAAGTGGCAATAAAATATTGCTCTAACCCTCTTAATTAGCCTACACTCTCTCTATAAAATCAGAAAATTTTAAGCATATTAGTTGGTAAGATTGAGCCCATTCGATGGCATAACCAATGTTGACACAATCTTATTGGGCATGTTGCATTCATTTAATAAACCTCAATCTCAGAAAGACAGGCCTCGTTTTCCTCATGCTTGGATTTCAAGCCATTACAGAGTCTGTGTTTTCCATCAAAATAGAGCATAAGTATGTAAATCATCAGCTAATAAAGATGCATTTTACGCTGACATACGCATGAATCTTTTGCATAATCTATTCATTAATTTAATTTCCATGAAACAATTAAATTAGAACAATAACAACTACAATGTTATTAACAGACGAAAAAGTAGTGAATTTGTTACTCTCCAGTCTTGGTCATCCTAATTCCACTGTTGAAGATGGTCAATGTGTTGTTTGTCTTGTCGGAGATGATGTGGATGAAAAGCCGAGGTTGTCCATCGAGGTCGCTTTTATTAGTCAAGATCTCAGAGAATGGACAACTTTTTACGCTTATATGGCTTTGGTTCAGTGGGTCTGCAAATATATGGGTGTTCGGGATAGTGGTTCTGCAGTTATATGGGTGTTTGTGACAATGGGTTTGCATTTACATGGGTGTTTGGGTTAGTGGGTCAGTTCCAAGTCTGTCATGGGTGTTTGGCTCAGTGGCTCAAACTTGTTTTCAGTTATATGCTTGTTATATAATCCCTATTGTAGGAATGCACCTGGTGGGTTCAGTGGCTCAAACTTGTTTGTAGTCGTATGATTGTGACAAATATATAATTACGGTATATTAATACTCTTTTTGACTTAACATGGTTCAAAGAATTGCATATTGGCTTGTTTTGGCTTTAAAGGTTCATGGGTTCAGTTGGTATTGAGAAAATGATGGCTGCTAGAAATGAAACCTGGTGGGTAATGCTCACAACATAGTTAGGAATGCAACTATGATAATAATTAATTTCAATTATAAAGGCTTATAAAGAATTTACCGAGATTGGTCTCAGAAACCTGAGGTTGTCCAACATCACTATCTGATTCTCTTGAAGTTTTTCTCTCTCAATTACTTTGAAAACTGCGAGGCCCGATGCAGTACTAACCGGGTTTCCTCAAAATGTGTTGAAATAATTTCTACGGGTTAGAACCTTCGCGATCTCTGGAGTTGTGACTACTGCACCAAAGGGGGATCCCATTTCCAATACCTTATCAGAAAATAGCAAAAAGTTCATGTTGGAGTCACACAATATCCATCCTCATTGTAATACTTAAATTAAGCTAAAAAAAAGCCTCGTGTAAGCTTGTCCGGTTTACTAAGTTGCTATCTGACGTAATTATTAACTCATCACCATAGTACTCAGAATTTCTGCAGGTATAACACAGATATGAGCCAATGAAATCCAACTCAAAAATTTTAATAAAAACCCATGAAAGAGGCTCCGATACAGATTGAACACTAACAACTTGCGGTTGTTCCATAACAAGCCAATCGTCATCAGTAGAAACATTATCTTGTTGGTAAATTTCTGAAGGATTTGAATCCCATTCATCATACTGTGTTAAAGAAGGCTGAGGCGGGGCCGGAGCATTGTAAGGCTTGTTTTGTGGTTTGCCCATTTTCACAATGTCAGCCATTGACTTTTGACCAGGAGTGCCCAACCATGCAGATTGGTATCAGTTTAACAGTTTAAGTTTAAAAAATTTACCTTGTGGCACCACTTAGACCAA
Organism: Chrysanthemum seticuspe; assembly: GCA_019973895.1. Taxonomy (NCBI): domain Eukaryota; kingdom Viridiplantae; phylum Streptophyta; class Magnoliopsida; order Asterales; family Asteraceae; genus Chrysanthemum; species Chrysanthemum seticuspe. Next base: position 187,644,330 of record BPTQ01000008.1, read on the forward strand.
GAGGAATCATGTAGATCGTCGAGCATGTATCCAGGCTGCAATTTACACGTTCCATTAAATTGATTAAATGACAAATGTAGCAACGAACAACGTGGGGATTTACACAAACCTGACAAGACTCCTTTGATGGAATCAAGAATGATCGATATCACTATAAGGGGTGTCATGGAAGCATACCTGCTTATGATCACGGGTCACTAAAAAATCCAGCCCATTTATTGTGACCGAATCCCAGAGCTAAAATGACAGCAAGCACAAGAATGACAGATAGCTTTAGGTAACACCCATTGCATGCTTAGCAATTATTGATATTCGTAGCTCCCAGCTCATTTGACACATATGTGTTGATAAGTTAATAACATTGTTAAATAGGGTCAAGTTTAAAGACGAAATGTTGTTCTTTATCCAGTTGATCATATCTAACCTTGCAGCCGCACTGAGCCCATACGTACACATGTAGGTGATTGCTTCTGTATTTACAATTATTGCAATCTGGTTCTTGATGCAATAAGAATCTGTCATTAAAACCTCAAACCTTTTGTTCTACAAGCTGCAAAATTAGAGTCTAATTGTTTGGCATATCGATATGCTGTTGCTGTTCACCGAATCCGCGAAGCTGAAAGATCAACGAATACATTTAAAGGTGAAGAGCAGAGAACATGAGTGAGGCTTTCTGGATTCCCAAAGCATGGCCATGGACTCTTCAAGATTATTAGTTTGTTTAAAAATCTTTATCATTAGTTCGTATATATCCCTATGATCTCCGATATCATCCTGTAAATGTTAGCACGTTATTAAAATACATGATCAAAAAAGAATGCCAATGAGAGAAAGAACCTTCAATAACAGCATGTCACTAACGTGGTCCAACAGTAGAAAATCATTTCGACCCACACAAGTATGTTCAACGAACTTGCAATGGTTATTGCTCGACCAATGCTTTAAAGCACTCAGTATATCTTCAACATAATTCTGTGCACCAAGAAAAATAAACATGAGATTTTATAGTAAGATTGGACGATTTATGAATGAAACTATTATTTAGAGTTGTTATGAGGGGTCTACTTGCATGCAAACCAATACGAAAATTATAGGTTGAACTTTTAAATTTTCACAAACAGATGATAAAAACTATGGATAGTTTATCTGCCCCAAAAAGCCAGTCGTGCCACTTTCAACAAAGGGAACTGCGGCTGCCAAGCAAAGGCGATTCACATGTCGTCTAGCATCCAAGTTGTCAAGCCCATTTTAAACAACACTTAATTGCTTGAAGAAGTCAATATTGAAGTCAAAATGTTTGACATTAGGATGGTAAGATGTAATGCTAATGTGAGGCCTAAATCTTAGCACGGTACCACGGGCAACCTATAATACCAATAACACATATGAAAACAGAAAATAAACCAATGATACAAAACCAACAGCATCTACTCACTTTTGGCTTGGATTGACCAGCATGTGATTGACGGAATAAGAATTGCCGATTTAGGTTGCTCACTTCTATTATGTCCATGTCAATCTGCAATTAAAGTGTACCAGTTTGCATTTTAGAATCATAAAGATTGCATTTTAACTAATATGAAGCTATCACACTACACTACAGCCAACAACAAGCTTATCAGGCGAAGTATCAAGAACATTCTATTCAAAATGCACCATAATCTAAGCTTCAAGCAGATAATGGAGATAAACAACAATCATATTTCTTTTAAGATCGAAATCCAACAACTAAAATTTAATTAAAAAAAAGCAAAAAAAAATCCAAAATATAAAACAGAAAAAGAGAGAAAAAAAAATAAAAAATAAATAAAAAAATAAAATAAAATAAAATAAACCCTACCGATAACTTGAGTTGTGGTGACGACGTGAGGGCCTATAACGCGACACGAGGTGTGGTTGACTCACCATAGGATGGAAACGCGCCCTATAAGATGGTACTCTAAAAGGCTATCACAAACATTGGGTACTATAAAAACTTATGAATTTATGTATCTTCAGTCGTAGAAATATCAATGTTCATACTAACATGTCTCACTGCCTCAATGACTTATATATGCTGTAGAACCCTGATGTCACCCATCACAGACCTAACATGTCTCACTGCCTCAATGATGTTACCAGTCCCAGCTTCTCCTTTAGTCCTAATCATAGCAGCACCTTCATGAATCCTCCTCAAAGCCTCACCCAAATTCCTACAGCCACAAAAAAAAGAATCCTGAAATTATGTTTATTAATATGGTTCTGATCATCAGCCAATGTCAAGACTTCACTTTCATCCACATAATCAACCCCAATAGCTTCCAATATCTGAGCCTCAACAAAATGACCAATCCTAGCCTTAGCCATAACAGGTATGGTCACAGCTTGTTTTTATTTCTTTTATAAGCTGTGGGTCTGACATACGTGCAACACCACCTTGTGCACGTATGTCAGCTGGTACTCGCTCTAATGCCATAATTGCACATGCACCTGCTTCTTCTGCTATACGTGCTTGTTTATGAAGTCGTATGCATTAAACTATAAAAGATAGGCTGCAAAAAAATGCCATTTTTAAGTATACCATGGGCGCCCTTCAACCTGTTTGACCCATTATCCCTTCGGTTGACGTCTCTCGATTTGACCCACTAAACTACTTTCAGATACAGAAGCAACCCAAAACAACACTTTTATAAGCATGAGTGAAAATGACTATAGTTAGCCACAACCAAGAGATTTAAAATACCTGACTTCGAACTTAGTCGATCCATTCTCATTTTCCGTCTCTGAAAAGTCACTTTTTCGACCTTCTTCAATGGTTTCACCAGCATCCATATCAGCATACACTGTCCGTATAAGATCAGACTTATGGATCTTAGCCGGCACTTGACTTTTTGCCTTCACTTGGTTATTCTCAAGCTTAAATTTTCCGATACCTCCTTGTCTAACATTAAGCATTTGCCTAAATTGCTCTTCTTCCTGGTCATGATTAGCTTTCCTTGAATTAATCCTCGGATGATTATGTAATGCTTCAGAAAAGTTATCCTATGAACTCAAATCCCCTTTTTCATTCTCGGTTGAGGGTAAAACAGGTAATGTGGCTAGCGATCTGTTGAGGAAAGGACGTGTAGGATATTGTGATTTTGTGATTGCAGGATTGTCAGGTATATCGGGCTTAATTCTGGTTTTTATATGGGCTCCTCTCTCCGTGGATATGGATCTCCTAATAGAAGGAGATTGTGACCCCTCTTTCAGCTAGAAGGGGCATTCTAGGGATAAACTCTTTGTCGGTAAATTTTGAGGGGAAACGGGTCCTCCTTTGCTTACCAGATGAACAGCTTCTAACCTGCTATGCCATATATATATAAAGTATAAGTCTGTAATAGTTGACTCAGTAATCATTAATCAAAAAATGGACACAAATATTTCAGGTAACCTAACTCGACTTGTTTCAAACCATATCAAAGAACATCCCAATTTGACCCGTTACTCAACCCACCCTATTTACCTCAGAATAAAAAACAAAATATCAGAATAAAAAACAGGCATTTGCTTGTTTAAAATTGGGACATGTCTATGTGTGTGTTCGGTGAATTCTGGTCGTTCAATAAATTATTAAACAGGATGACCAAAAAAAGATAATCTGAGAAGAAACAGAAAATAGAGACGTCTTGTGAAATAATGCTTATATTACCATTAACAAATCACAATGGCTTACTTGAAGATTTAGACCCACTCCAAGGTGTAATCATCATTGTCGTTCATTAAATGCTTATAGGCTTGAGAGTTGTGCATTCTTGAAGCTTCGTTGGGCTTTCCTTTAATAGTGTTTCAACTAAAAATCGGATAGCAATTCAAAATTGAACCTGTGACCAATTCATAAAGCCAATATTGAATAAAAAGGCAAATGCACCGGTGACCATGAAAACTGAATTGTCAAATGAGCTTGTTCTTTATAGATGGCAACATTATATAAAACTAAGTATATAAAGTACTATAGACAGGAGTCAAAATACCAATATGCACAATGGCACAAACTTTTGAAGAGACAGCATTACTCAGGGACCATAAATGTAATTTACTCTAAATAATAAAATACCTTTCCAATTGCAGCGGTGGTGTTTCCAGCAACATCCAGAGCATCGGTTCTCTCACGGATTTTGTGGCTCATACCATCCATCTCAGCTATGCCTCCAGCATTGTCACTGATTGGACCATAAGCGTCTATAGCCAGTCCAGTGGCGATAGTACTAAGCATTCCAAGAGCAGCAACTGTGACACCGTACATAGCAGCAAAGGTGAATCTCACAAAGATACTGACCGCTATTGCAAAAATAGGAATAATGACCGATTTGTATCCCAAAGCAAGGCCGAAAATAACATTTGTCGCATCTCCATTTATGCACGAATCAGCAACATCTTGCACCGGGCTGCACAAAAAAATAAAAGAAAAAAAGATTTAATACTGAATCAATTTGGATAATGAGTCACGACACATTTGGTATAGAACAACATACCTGCATGCATTGCTGGTGTAATACTCGGTCACGAAACCAATGATGAGACCAGCCCATAGACCGACACACACACAAGAAAAGTTGCCTGCAAACAAATTGTCTTTAAATTTTCTTTCTTTGAGTTCAATAACTATATCTTGAAAAGATATAAGGGTAAGATTTAGTTATCAATTATGCACAACTTTCTGTTCATCGACATTTCATCCGATATGCTTCTTCGGTGACATGTTTGGTTACTTCTCCTGGTGGAGGCGTTATGGGGTTTTCAAGCACTTCTTCATTCTTTTAATAAACAATCTGCAGAAGAAACAAAACATGATTTATTATAGCCATAAATACACAGGGAGTCCACCGAATGGCATGAAAGTGATAAATACCTGTTTCAGATTGTTATGGTAGCATAGTGACTTCAAATGAATGAGACTGCAAACAGATGTAGGAAGTTCTTCAATGGAATTTTCTGAGTCAAACAAATGAACCATGAAATTATCAGTCAAAGCATTATGAAAAAAATAAGTTTATGTTAGTGTCTAGAGAACAACCTCAACATAACCATGTACTTCCTGAGCCATCCAACGGAGCTCTTCTCTCGATGAGCATGCTTTTGGCCATTGTATCCTAAAAATTACAAATTATTAACTGGTTAATTCTGATTATATAACAATATTATTGTAACAATAATCTAAATTTTAACATAATATCTTAGAAGGTTGAGCCAAATCTTTTTTTTACATGGGTCAACCTACAACACGTAAGTTTAAAATTAACTGTTTTTTTCTAACAAATGTAAACAAAAATAAATATATTATGGCAATGACACTATTCATATAGTGAGAAAATCAGTTATAACTGGAACTTACTCATAAAACATTCCCATGTTAATGAAAAATGGTGGTCCAGCGAACATACCTTTTCTAAATTCCGGAGTAATCGATGACGGGAAAGATCTCAAATTTAAAAACAAAACTTAGGATCATCTAACAGCATGAACAACGATGATATTAAGTTTAAAGTCAAAATTCATACCTCAAACTTTTTGAACTCAGAATAAGCTACGGGGAGGTTTATTAGAGAGAATGAAGACGAAGGATTGGAAACAAATAGTGGAGATAGATAATAATTGATGAGTTGGAAAAAAAAAGTCTCACTTCACTCTCAAACTTGTGATCCTGACGCCATGCTCACTTTGCAATAGAAGATACCTCGAATCAATATCTTCTAAGAAAATTAATAGATTCAAATGGCTACATAACTCGGTAAGTAGCTAGGAAAAGCCTCAGGATGGACACACGAAAACAGCTCAAGAAAAAATGAATTCGGAACAAACAAAAAATAATCATAGTAGGAGTAGTAGATAATTTACTACCGTGTAGCAGGAAATAGAGACCCATAAATCTTCAATTGCAAGAACCGGGGTAGATCAGCCTTCAAAGTTGAAGCGTATAATGCTCAAGATATCACTACAGATACAAAGGTCACTTTTAGTCATGAATCAAGAAAACATAATATTGACAATAAGGAAGATCAAAACATTCTTTCTCATGCAACACAAAACAATCATATGTCTAGACTAAACACCTTATAAAACCTTGCTCGTTCAACCTAAAAAAGGTTGGCATAAACAAACATTGAATTTGTTTTTGGAAACAAAGATTTATCATAACCGGGGTAGCTCAGCCTTCAAAGTTGAAGCGTATAATGCTCAAGATATCACTACAGATACAAAGGTCACTTTTAGTCATGAATCAAGAAAACATAATATTGACAATAAGGAAGATCAAAACATTCTTTTACGTTGAGCACTCATGCAACACAAAACAATCATATGTCTAGACTAAACACCTTATAAAACCTTGCTCGTTCAACCTAAAAAAGGTTGGCATAAACAAACATTGAATTTGTTTTTGGAAACAAAGATTTATCATTAGGGTTTTGAGAAAAAGGATTAAAACTGAATTTTATCTTTTTAAATCCGGCTTCCGATTAATTGTATTTGGATTAGCCGTAATAATTAATTGTATTTAAAGAAAAGATATACATGATAAGTTTTATATTTAAATTGCTAAACTTGGGTTTAAAGATTTGAACTTGCAAGATATAATACAAAAAGTGTGTTGGTCTAGTGGTTATCATGTTTGGTAATGTTATAAATGACTCAAGTTCGATCCTTCCTACTGAATTTTTTGAACTAATAAATTCCGGATTTTAAGTCCTCAAAACATTGTTGTGTCATGCTTTGCTTGCTTAGGTGGCATTTTAATGATGACATGGAAATATGACATGGCATTATGGGATGCCAAGTGGCATTATGACGTGGCATGCCTCCTCTTATATATAATGTATAGATATATATATATGTACATTTCCATATTATGTAAACACTAGTTGTTATACATATGCATTTCTATAAGATGTAAACAATATTACTTGTTTAGTGTTTTATATGAAAATGTAAGTGTGTTAGTAAACTATTGGCTCAAACCATTTACGTATTTTATTTGTTTCGTTAAAATGATTTTACGTTTGTTATCGACAAAACATTAGAAGGTCATAAAATATAAATAAACGTTTTCACTTCTTATTTGTATTAACAATCTCCCCCTTTTTGTTCATGACAAAACATAAGATTATTTTAATGAGAAACTAAAATTCGTAAAACTTTGAATTAGAGTTTTTACTCTCTTCTCCCCTTTTTTGTCGAAACAAAAAGAGTGTCAAAAAGAAACTAACACATTATTTTGAGAAAAACGTGTGGAAAGAAATAATATGAAAAGTAGAGAGTAATAGACGAGAAGAATTCTTGTCTTAGCTCCCCCTTGACGGGTGCTTCCCTTTGTTGAGGGCGTCAAGTAATTAGGAAGACTAAGCGAGTGGTTTGCAATTATGTTTGCAAATGGTTTCGTCTTATTGACGAAAATGCTCCCCCTTGACGAGTGATCCCCTTTGTGAGGGCGTCAAGTAATGAAGAAATCCTAAGTGAAAGTATTGCAAGCGTTTTTGCAATAGTTTTGCTTTGACGAAAAGCTCCTCCTTGTTGAGGGTGTCAAAGTCTTCATGTGTATTTTCAAAATCTACAAAAGAAAGGTTAGGAAGCAAGTATATGATGCATAATTCCATGCAAATGAGACTCAAATTAGTAATAAAAAGCGTTTCTGTTGCACGGATCCCATGGTTCCTCCTTGGGAGGGATCCGTCTAGGCCAAAATGAGGGATCCGTATACTTGCATTCTCATGACAGAAATGTAGATGTAAAAAGTGATGTTATGATCAACAAGAGTTATGTATTAAGGCACTAAACATATTTTTATAACCACATAGCATACAACATGTAACATCGCTCAATAAAACGAGAGAAATGATGTACATAACTCTAAAACTAAGAAAATGATCCAAACATGAAGTATGATTCCTAACATATCTAAGTTTAAGCTTAAGACTAGACAACTACTTAAATTCCTAAGCTTTAAGGATGTTTAGGTTTGTTGACCTCATCAAAACATTCAATGAGGTGATAAAACATGAAACGTAGTTTGTCACGTACTTCATGTACTAAACCTTCAACATATTGACAATGATAACAATCTTTGTCATGGCTAGGAAATGGTGGTGGTAGGAATGGAGTGGTTTGAGATGGAAGATTGGATGGAGGTTCCTCAAAAGAAGGAGGGATTTGTGGTGGTATGTTTGATGAAGTTGGAGGTGGTTCAACTTAGGATGAAGGCGGTGGAATATGTGTTGAGGATGGTGGTAGAGAGGTATCAACTTTCATGTGGTCCGGTTGTTGATTTTGTTGATTCCTTATAATCCAAAATGGACTATTTGAGGGTGATGGAGAAAAGGATACCGGTGCTAGTGTTGTTTCAACACCAAAGTTTTGTTGTTGAGCTATTTTCTCAATTGAGGAAAATGTTGGTAATGGTGGTGGGTGAGATGGCCTAGAAGGCAAGTCCTCTAAGTTGTAGAGGTGTGGATATGAGAGTGGAGTGGTGAAAGAGATAGCTCTAGGAACTAGAGGTGATGGTTTAGTGGAAGTAGGGGTGTTTGGTTTAGGAAGTATAGTAGTGTTTGGCAAGGTTTGTTTTGTGGGAACAATCTTTTTGGGAATTGGTTTGATTGGTAGAGTTGGTTGTGAGGGAGTTCTAGTGTTTGAGGTTTTAACGGGTGATGATTCGGTTGAAGAGATTTCGTGAAAAACCCGAGCAAGTTTCTTGGGAGGTCCTTTAGTAGATGCGTTAACACTAGGGGCTTTCCTCATGGTGAAGTGGTAGAAAGGGAAGGTGTGAAAAGAGAGTTTTAGCTACTGAGAATGAGTATATGAATGATGATTAGGAAGTTCTAACAAAGAGGTTTATAAAGAGAAAGATTGGGTAAGTGAATTAAAGCTTAAGCCACTAAAATTCTTCAAATTGCAATGATTTGCATGCATAATATTTACCTACAGAGTTGTACTGATCTAGGAAGTCATTTAAGACAATATGTAGTGTTTAAGTTAACAAAGAAGGTTTGAAATGATTGTCTTAAATAGTAATAGCTTAGTATGTGCAGCCGGTTCCAACGGATCCCTCATATGAGGGATCCGTCTAGGCTAAACCTAGGGATCTGGCTCTCAGGAGCCAAGGAAAAGAAAGTTGAGGTTTATGTAAGGTATAGTACCTACATATCTTGAGTGTTTCAGTCTCCTCAGGTGTCTTAAATGATATGAGACTTGAATGATCAAGTGCAATGAGTGAGGGTGGCCAATGATGTCTTTTATAAAAAGAAATGGGGTTCTTATGAACACTAATGGGTGATCAAAGATGACACTAAGAATTTTGAGGGTGTCGAGTGGAGTCAAATGATCCTAGAGATCAGATGATGATCTAAGGAAATTTTAGAAAATTCCTTAAAAATTATAAGAAATGTAAAACAAGTTTTTAGCCTATTTTGGGATAAAGATAACTAAAATTAATTTGCTAAAATTGAGAGAAATATCAAACTAAGTGTCTTAAGATGAGAGGAGAAATGTGTGAACATTGGAGCGGAAAAATGGTGAGTTTTGAAGTAATAATAAATCAAAAATACCTTGAATGTGATCCTAAGTCGTTCATGAGTGAGTGTGAGATCAACTGAGCTTAAGGATAGTTAAAGTGATCCTTATGAAACATGTTAAACTATTTCAATAAGGTCTGGAAGGTTGTTTTGGTTTAGTGAAGGTAATGAACTAAGTATAGTCATTACGGATGGTGATTAGCATATAATGAACTTCATCCTTGAAGTCATGTAGCTCTTCTCGATCAAAGCAAGATAATCGCTTGATGACTCAAGTGGTTGTGATTGACTAACAAAAGAAAAATCAATTTTACAACTTGTTTGATTAGTAATCCAAATGTGACGAAGATTTTATGTTAACCACAGAAGTTTAAAGAAGTCCATATGGAGAACAATTTGGAGAACGAAAATGGAGAATAAATGTGGAGAACAAGTCCGGAGAACAAGTCTGGAGAACAAGTATGGAGAACAAATATGGAGAACAAGTATGGAGAACAATATGGAGAACAAGTATGGAGGACAAAAAATGAAGAACAAGTATGGATGAGCGAGTTCAACATATGTTGTTGGAAAGCTCGAGTTTGGAAATTCGGATATGATCAATTATATTTGCGTTGCAAAATAATTTACTTGAGTATCTCGGATGAAATAATCAAGTTGTCAATCCTACTATGAAGCTTGGAAAGTGATCATAGAAAAGAAAACTGGAAAGTACATCATCAACACAAGTGTTGGTTATGATCCGATGTATATTTTAGAAAACGACACAAGAAAAGACGAAATCAAGAAATCATATAAGCACATATACACTTATGTTGCACACATGACAAACTCAACAAGAGGTCTTTTAGTATATTACATGTTTTAAACATTATTCAACTTATATGACTTATCTAAGCATTTAAAATAACGTTTTTGACACAATTAGATGTTATCCCAAATACTCCTTCAAATAGCACATTGATTAGTAAAATATTACTAAATCGAAAAACAAGTGAATGAATAGAAAGGTGAGGAAACCACATATGTTATTCAAACAAACAAGCATAAGAACTATTTGAGATAAGCACATAATCAAGTAATACAAAGTAAAACAATTAATCATTTAGCATAACATACAAAAGTTCTTTTCATTGCTTTGTGTTAAATATAAACATGTATACCAAGCTTGATTAGTTTACTTTATATTTATGACCAAAACCTTAGTTTCAAAAGAAGACACATTGTTATTCAAAGACGAAAACATCCGTCTCCAATTAGACCAAAAGTTTGTGCAAAAGTTATGACCGAAAAATGACTTTTTGTTGTAAATCAATGATTCTGTAAATTTTTGTTTTGAATCAGTTTATGAAATCATTTTTATATGAAAGTAGACTCAAATACCTTTCAAAATATAGGTGGCACGACTTCTACGAACTTACGGTTAATTAGTTATGAATTTTTGAAATTTAACCAAAATTGTCCTCTGCACAGACGGATCCGTCGGATCCTTTACAAAAGGGATCCGGCCTTTGATAACAGAGGGATCCGTGGATCTGACAGAGATTTATAAAAATACATATTTTGACCCGACGAAAAGGTTTAACCTTTGTAGACTTTTTAGTGAGGTTATATTACCTAATTTAATCATTTTTCAAGCTTGAGTAACAAGATATCTAACAACAAAACTTCAAAGAAAAAAAATCAACAAAACACTTTTTATATTATGCTTATTATAAGAGAGAAACATATATCACCATTTTATCCACAAGCAATTAGCACGTTTTTTTTATCAACTAATTGTAACTAAGAGAAGACACATTTGCTATATTCCCTTTTTATGGTTTTAGAAACCATAGACACGAAATACTTCATGAGCTTTTAAAATACTTAGTCGTATTTTGGAAAAGCAAGTTGTGATCACTTTTGATTATTCATTGGGTGTTAACTTCATTTTTCCTCAGATAAAACGAAATCATTCAAAGAATCCTTGCATGAAGATTTCTCAAAATAAAATGTTATAATGATCTATCATTATCCAACATTTAAAATGTAAAGATTTCTCAAATATGAATTTTTATTTTAAGAAATATCCTTCTTTATAGTTTTCAAACATACACGGATCGTATCAAGTTTTTAAAGTACAACATACTCTAAGAAACTTGGTAACGAAGCTTTGGTGCCAATTGTGGAAACTAGAAGGGGGGTTGAATAGTTTTACCGATTAAAACTTCGTTTTCAAATATTTAGATTAACTTATGTCAATCTATTTAATGTGTGTGTTGGATGATGATAAAAAAAGAATATAAACAAGTAATGCAAAGATAAAGAGTAAGGAACACAAAACACGACACGAGTGTTTATAGTGGTTCGGCTACAAGGACACCTTCATTGCTCTACTCCACTCTCCGAGTTCCCCACTTGAGAGTTCGTAAGCACTACACAACACAAGCTCCTTAATGTGGCGGAGAAGCCTTCACAACGCCGCTTACTCTTTATCTGGTACAAGGTTAGACACCGGGTTCTTCCACGAGGTAGAACCAAACCTATCACAACGTCGCCTACACTTTATCCGGTACAAGGCTAGATATCGAGTTCCATTACAAAGGAGGAACTACTACCCAACACTACACAACTAACCCAAAGGAGACACACTCTTTATTACAACATCATAAGGATATCACTATCCTTTAACCCAAACTAACTAACTTGTACATCGATGCCCCATATCGAATGTACTCCCTTGGCACCTTTCACTAATGCCTTCGACACGACCCTTTGGCACCCTTCACTAATGCCTTCGACTTGACCCTTTTGGCACCTTTCACTAATTCCTTCAACACAACACTTCTAATGAGGGAGGAAAGAACTATCAACAAGATAACTTCAGTAGTCTTGATGATGATGAAGCTTGGCAACTCATGGACTTGAGCTTGATCGACTTCAAGAGGTGGTGATCTCGCCTTTAAGAGGAACCTAGAGAATCACACAAACACAAAACTACATAGAAAGATCCTTTGGATCTGAGGTTAGAGATATTACAATACAAAGAGAGAGTATGTGTAAAAGGGGTGAGTTGCAAGAGAGAAATGGCTCACTATTTATAGGAAAATTTCTCTATTGTTCCCCGGTTCCCACGGATCCCTCCCCAGAGGGATCCGGCTAGTGCAATCCAAGGGATTCGACAGATGGGTCAGCTTATGTCCGGATTTTGGGTTGCAAACCGGGTTATGGGTTATGAACCATGTTATGAATACCCAACAAGATGCAATGTATCTAGACATTGGGTCATGGGTCATGGATCATGGATCATGGATAATACCTAACATGACTTCATGCATGATGTCATGCAATGGGTCATGGGTTATGGATCAAGCTCTATGGGTGTGGGTCATGGACTTTGGGTTTTACCCAACAATATTCAATGTATCTAGTCAATGCGTTAAGGGCATAGATTTTTACCCATTAAATTATCTATTACAATATATATACCAAGTGTGTGTATATATATATATATATATATATATATATATATATATATATATATATATATATATTATGTAAACACTAGTTGTTATACATATGCATTTCTATAAGATGTAAACAATATTACTTGTTTAGTATTTTATATGAAAATGTAAGTGTGTTAGTAAACTATTGGCTCAAACCATTTACGTATTTCATTTGTTTCGTTAAAATGATTTTACGTTTGTTATCGACAAAACATTAGAAAATCGTAAAATATAAATAAACGTTTTTACGGCTTATTTGTATTAACACTCATCTTACCTATTTCAACAAAAACATCTATCAACTTATTTTCCTTGACAATGTCTTTCAAAAACTCAAGATTCACAGGCTTACGGAAGCTATACAAATCATTATCCAGTGTAGTACCAGGCTTAACAAAGTAGTAGTGATTGGTTTGTCCTTAATCATAACCAATTTGGACCATAAGAGCATCGATTTCATCAACAGAGACCTCATTCATATTGGCTAAATCAACAATACATTCCTTACCTCCTCCGTATATTCTACCTAGCCATTTTTTGAAAACACCATTGTGATGAACCTACATGCTAAACCGACCCAATCGACCAACTGTTGAAACCAAGAACAGAACATTGTTAAGATTATGTAACCTAAACGTTTATACAATCATACGAACATATCACTGAAAATGATTATAAGCAAAAAAACTTACCATATCTCCCCATTAAAGATTTTTGTTCTTTCATAGGGTCATCAATGAAAGTCTATTCTCTAACTTTCCATAATGTAAAACCAATGTTGGGGTTTGTTAACTTGTCACTTAGAAAATTAGATTTTAAGGCTGACATTGCATTAGGTATTTTTGGGTAAGCTTCCAAGACAAGTTTGAGGATGAGCAATGAGTATAAGGCTTTGTTATATTATAGCTCATGGCCAAAAAAATGAATAGGACGTCTGATACATAGTACAATGAGAAAGAAATTTTTGTCACACTAAAAAGACGTTTATGCCCTCAAACCAAAACGGATAACGGGATTTGACAACAAATAACAAGATTTGACCGAAAAAATAACAGTCAAATGGACTCAGTATGATAAAAAAAAAAAAAAACATGGAATAGGGACTCACAGTGAAAATAAATCCAAGGTACGACCCAGCATGTTGTTTTTGGACAAGTTTAGGGACGAACGATGTATTTTACTCTTTTTTTATTATTAAAAACATTTTGGTAACGTAGTTGTAGGAATAATCATAATGTGTAAAAAAACTCTTAAATGCTCAACGCTCCTAAATGTTACTTCAAGCGCTAAAAAATGAGCATTCCAAAAAAATAGATAAAGTTATTTGTTGCTTGCCAAACGAGCATTAAAAATCACAACGCGCACCGCTCCTAAATGCTCCCGCCAAACACACCCTCAAGCTGCAAGATCATCCTTTATTCTTTCCCGTACAGTTTTGGTCCTCCATCAGATGATTAGAGCACCATGTGCCCATAAGCCATCCGTCTAGCATTATAGCAAAAAATGATACCACTTCAACACTTTTTATAAATATCTCGGAACCTAGAACTTAAACTAAAAACGCATTTCCTCCAAAAGTTGGCGTTATAGGACACCCTCTGGCCCACAAATAACTCAATAAAACACAAATAAAAAAATAAAATAAAAAAAAAGAAGGAAAAACATATGGCATGGCAGATGGGTACGGCGTCATGTGCTATAACTAAATGTAGGGTGTGGGGATGGTGCCATAGGTTTGATGCAATAGGATAACACAAGCCTAATAGCCATGTACACCGTGTGCTCTTAGGGTGGAGGGTGTGGTTGAGGGTTTCCCTCGCCACATCAGCTCCACATCGTCAAAAAACACTTTGTTTATTTTTTTTTAACTTTCCCTCAACTATTGCATTTTTTTTAAATATTTTATCATTTAAAAATACCCCCAACACATATCCTCACATAATACACTCATATAAAGTAAAAAATAAATGTTTTCTCTCTCCTTAATACCTCACGTGACTATGGTGTCGAAACGGAAGATTTTTTGTGTTTGCCGAGGGGTGTGGGGTTTTACTTGTTTCATGCTGGGAGGGACCCTTCCTTCTTGTTTTCCCGCCCCCACACCCTCCAACTTTAGCACCGATACTACCAACAATTGTAACCACCACGGGTGAAGAAGTATAACCCTTGTCCACCTATACTCCATGAACCTTGACCCTCAAAAACCACAAACACTATATGAACTTGTTATCATGCCGAAACCACAACCCTACATGAAACCACAACAATTGTAACCACCACGGGTGAAGAACTATAACCCTTGTCCAACTATACTCCATGAACCTTGACCCTCAAAAACCACAAACACTATCTGAACTTGTTAGCATGCCGAAACTACGACCCTACATGAACCACAACGTACTTAAAACCATGACTCAATATAACCACGGCCTTACCTGAACTTGCTAGCATGCCTGACACCACGACCTTACCTGAAAACTATTCAAGAACAAACTGAAATACACAACTGACCCCGAGCAACCACCATTGCCACAAGAAATGACGGCTTGATCTGCTCTACACTTTGAACACAACTGGGACCACGACCTGAGTCTAACCGAAAATCTTCCGACCCTCGACACCCATACCACCTTGGAAAAAGGCATTATTGAAACTACTCGCAATCTAAATCATGACTCCGCGACCAAAAGATCTCGATGTGAACCACTGATCTAAAAACATGACCCTTTAGCTTGAAAATGAAACAAAAATGGACATATGTAGGAGGTGGGAGGAAATATATACATAAGAGAGAGGTAGGAAGTAGATCCTCCTGCCAAAGCCGACGACCGGAGAAAATAATGGCGGCGACTGAGGTTGTGTTTAGGGTTAGGGTTTTATTTGTAGGTAGGTAGATGGATGGATGGGTGGGTGGGTGGGTAGGTAGAGGTTTTAGGTTTCAAAATTCAAATGTATCTCATTAACACTTAGAAATTGCGTTAACCAACATCTACATATGTTTCGGGTAATTAGGTTGAAACTAGGGGTGTTCACGGATTGGGTAATATCCACGGTAACCGAAAACCGAAACCGAACCGAACCGAAAATAACTGAACCGAATTTGTGACCGAACCGAATTGGTCAAAACCGAACCGAACCGAACTAAATATTTGGTTATCGGGTTGGATATGGTTTTGGCAATGAAAACCGAAAACCGAATTCATATAAAATATATATTTTTTCTATGTATATATATGGAAAAAAATCACTAAAACTCTTTTTTAGTATAAATATAACATGATTTAAGCTTGAAAAAAATATTTTGTGCTAAAAATATATATAATTAAATAAAAAAATAATTAAAATTATGTAATTCGGGTTATTCGGTTCGGTTTTCGGTTATAGGGGTTCGATTTTCGGTTTTCGGTTCGGTTGAATCAAATTTAATTTCGGTTCGGTTCGGTTTTCGGTTATACCCAGAAAAAAAAATTAACCGAACCAACCGAACCGAATAAACCGATAACCGAACCGATGAACACCCCTAGTTGAAACTCTATGTATAAGAAGAATGACCTCGTTTTTCTAAAGCATATATCTATATGCAAATTCAGCGGAGAAAAAGGCAAGTATACCAGCACATTCAAAGCGATCTCCAAGGACCGAAGGTGAAAACAACTAAGAAGCTACAAAACAAAGGTGACAGCAATCAACAATACAGAATCTGCGAACACAGCAAAACTACACCTCGACCTGAACATACAAAATCAAAATGATCGATAACATTGACCAACAGCTCTCAAATGGTCAGATCAGAGACCCTTCCTGACCAACTGAACCTGATACGCTTGCTCCTATTGGTGATCTACGAGAGACATAAACTAAATTTTGAATAGCAAGAAAGATTATCTACATTACAGATCACGATTTCAGCCTCAATAGAGGCATGTGAAAAAGCTGATCTATTTACACAAAAACTATGGATGACACGTGAGTGGCTTACTGATCAAACGTACAGAGCTACTTGAATAATAAATTAATTGTGAATTTCTCAGGCTTTCTTCAAAAAGATCAAGTCGTGTGATAGTTGACTGATATATCCACAAAGCGATCACCAAGGCGACTCAGTAAATGACTCAACTTCTTATTGTTTAACTAACCTGTCACGAAATCCTCTCTCTATTGATAGAATACAAGATTAGGCTACATTACTTCCAGAACTAGACAGTATAATAGATAAAACCAAAATATAAAAACGACAAACAAAACATTGTTAATATTCTATCAAACAATAAAGGATTGATTCTAACCTAGACATGTAACCGATCCCTAAAACTTGCCTTCATGTATGTTTGGTTCACCCGGGAATATGGATAAGTATCATTTTTTTATAAGTGTTACTGCAATCAAATTAACAAAAATTGGGCAGAGAGGACTCTGGAGAAAGTTTAGGATAACATTCATATCACTCCCAGAAACAATAACTGTGACATGCAAGAAACAAGAATAGCGTCCCTTGATCTGAACAAAGATAGACTACAAAAACCTGTAGTAATCAAGATATGGATTTAAATCCTAGATTATTCCTAGGTTATCAATAAGACTGCAATGCAAAATTGTAATAGTAATCAGACACAAACAAACTGTTCCCACAGACTCATTGCATTAGTATGTTATATCATGCACCATGTAAGCTAAGCTTTCCATCAATAACAGTACAAGTTAAAGCCTTCAAAGATTTTCCAGATAAAGGCTGGCAGCAGACAAGGCAATGATATCTGTGTTGCAGTATAAGATTAAAAGTTGTGTATTTCGTATAGAAACGGAAGAATCGGAAAATCAGAAATACTACTACATAAGATGTATTGTATTTCATTATTGTTGATTAAAGGAACTAGAAGGGATCGTGTTTTCTGATTTCAGAAATTTGTGTAAGAACAAGACGAATTCATTTAGTAGAATACGAAGCACAAGTGACACTGAATTTGAGACGATTAATATAAGAGAAAGATCTAAAAAGACTTGGATAGCTACAAATCTCAAGATAACAGAAGGATGGAACTGAAAGTCTGAAACAGGTTTACATAGCTGACTCACTGAAATAGCAAACTTTGGGCTCAAGAAATATGCAAAATTAGGGAATTACTAGTTAAGTTTCTGAAGCTAAACTACTAAAGTAGAACTTAATGCTAAGAAAGATCTATGTGAGCATGTTATGTTAATTTTCAATGCTATTTACATATCTGCGTAAGCACACTAACTACTCCAATGTGCTCATGGATAACTTATTATGCAGTAAAGCAAGCACTCTTGGGTTCAATAAAGCTAGGTGATATTCAAACTCCTTGTTAAAGAGTACACCAAAAAGGAGATCTTTGTGCAGTTCAAGTCATATGTATTACAGTATTTAGATCCTATGACCATACAGACTTGGTTCACGATCAAATAGATATTTTTCACATGACTGATAAGATAAGGACATCAGATCCATGTTATACAGTATCTAAAACTAGCTGAATTTGCAATAAACTCTGCTTGCTCTACTTTATGTAAAATAGTCTTTATAGAATACAAGAAGCGATCCTATGCAACATAACCAACCCCAGCAACGATGCGCAACAATTACTCTGGTGATGCAATCATTGTAAGTTATCGAAGATATAAAACATACCAACAGATGTTTTCACAAGGGGCTGGGCTACTTATTGTTCGGCATCAGAAGAAATGATGAAAGGATTAAACAGGTATACAACTATTATTCTCTTTCAGGTAGCATCTACTTTCATTAAAAAAAAATGCAGACAAGGACCAATTGACCTAGGGGTCTGTATTCTCAGTTCTTTGAGAGAAAATTAAGATTTGATAAATACAATCCTATTAAAAGAGGAGCCTGACCGATAATGGTGAAAGAACAGAGATTTGGTAATAGACAGATTGCGCACAATAAGAATTAACACCAATAGAGACTTCATAAGAGACCATTCAAGTTGCAGATAGTAATGCTCCTAGAAAGGCATATTTCGAATATAGAGGAGCGAAAGTTCCCAATACTCAATTGACTTTTTAATTTCCTTATATGAACCTACACTGTTAGCTGTTGTTTCAGAAAATCCATGAATTAAGACCATGGGATAACTGGATAAGCACCATCATTCTTAATACCATTTAATGCTAGACTATAAAGAAGGGGAACAGAAACACACAGCGTCTCTATATCATAAAGGAACACTTAATGAGATCAAAACTGAAAGGTTGCCTTTTGAATGATTACATATACAGGTTAAGGCCACTACATGATTACGTATACCACGTATACATGAATAATAAAAAATTCCTTGACCTTATAACTCAAATGCTAAACATATAAAACAACCAAATATCAAAGTTCACGCCCTAATGCGTGTTTTATCATTCATGTGCCATATTGATCTGAACCATCACTCGCCTAACTCCCTAAGTGTTACTTATATTTTGCTAAATTTCATCCATTGTCAATCATAAAGAGGCGGCATAACCTATAAACCTATCCACGTTCTCACGCATGTATTTCACATATATAATAATATCATGTATCAACAATCATACACAGCAAAAACCAAATAATCAAATCTAGCAACACTTTTATTTACATAAACAAAATCATTCATCATCAATTCAAACAATAAACATAAACCAACATCCAATATCTAAAACATCAAAAACCGAACTTTTGAAAACACTTTAAACCTCATCAGCATCACCAGAAGTCGTAGAAGAAGCAGACGCCACCGTAGCATTCCCATTTGCTCTCTTCTTCCTCTCCTCTTCATACTCAGCATCATCCGTCTCCAACTCAAACCTACAAACTGGACACGTATTCCTCGAACCTAACCACGGCACAATGCACTCTTCATGATACATATGTCCACACGGCAACTCCTTCACAACCTCCTCTTCAGTATTAAACACCTTATCCTTACATATTGCACACACTTCACTCAATTCACTAACTCCACTCTTGTCAACTGTTTTTAACGCCTCAATAGCCGATTTCGAAGCTGGTGGAGCGCCTTTTTTACTATCAGTCTCAGCTAATGTTTGTAATAACTGTTCATAACCAGCTGCATCAACATAATCACCAGGATTACCTATATAACTATCATTATTTTGAAACCTGAATTCAATTGAATGATCCTCTAGTCCCATTAGTATCTCCGCCCAATCGAGTATCCGATTACGCGGACTTAACGCGCGTGAAGCAAACTCGCGAAGGCGTAGCCTGATGACGTCACGCCTCTGTCTTCTCCTCTCATCCTCATCGTCATCATCATCGTCATCTTCATCAGATCCATCACGATCTGATTCATTATCTTCTTCATCATCATGATTATGATCTTCACCGTGATTGTTAACTCCTTCGAGGTGAATCCGGAGGAAATCACCGTCGTTACGTCGCTCAGGAGGCGGCAACGGCGGCGCGTCGTCTTCACGCGCTAGATTTAAAGGTCCGTCGTCGTCACGCGCCACCTGAGCAATCAACCTAAGCACCTGCAAAAACTCGTTACCAAAAGCAAGCGGATCATCTCCGTCCACCTCACGCGCCGGCGCGTGAAACGAAATCACCTCAACGAAGCCGTTTTTGCACTCGAAACAAATGACGTCAGGTTGATCTGGTACAGTTTCGATAGGGACTCGTTTGTTGCAGTGGTGGCACCAGTATTGTAACTGTTGTTCAGGTGCTGATGACGGTGGAGTTGGTGGCGGTGGTGGTGGTGGGGGTGGTGTGACGGATGATGACGACGGTGCTCCGGCCATGTTTTAGGTGTTGAAAGTGTGGTTGAGTTGAAACTATGAAATGATGAGATATTTTTATTTATTTATATATAAAGGTAGTGATTAATGTATTAGTAGTTGTGTTTTTTGATTTATTTTTACTGTTTATTTCGTTTACTAGTAGCAGCTATTTAGGTAACTTGTATTTCGTTTTTTGATTTATTATAGTAAATCTTTTAGCTTTTGTGAATTAAAGGTAACTTGTATTGTGTTTACGAACTGTTTAGATGATTGTTATCCTTTTTTTTCGTAATTAAAGATAATTATCTATGGATCTGATTTCGGATATCTAAGTACCTTCCGGAGGAGTAAATTTTGGCTTATCTATAAACGTATAATCTATTATTTGTAAAATATTACTTTAACTATCTCAAACTAAAGCAAAAGTTCAATATATATCTCAAATTTATTATATATTCAATTAATTAATCATAGTCATACATTTTTTTTAAACAAAACAAAAAAAATAAATTTTCACTTTTTTTCTAAAAATTAAATATCTTGCAAACCGTTAATCGTTATGAGAAAAAAAATTTATCATCGCGACGAGAATTAAATTAGCTTTCTATAGATACGCACTTCTAAATATTTTTAACAAATTTTCTTTTAAAGTTCGGCCCAGAAAATCATGTGTGATTTGTGAAAATCACATGTGATTTGATTTTTATAAATCACAAATCATATGTGATTTGTAAAAATCATATATGATTTGAAAAAATTATATGTAATTTGTAAAAATCGAATCACGTGTGATTTTTGAAAATTATATATAATTTCACAAATCATATGTGGTTTTTCTGGATGGAATTTTTGTGAAAATCACATGTGTTTGATTTTTATAAATTACATATGATTTTTGAAAATCATATGTGATTTGAAAAATCATATATGATTTGAAAAAATTATATGTAATTTGTAAAGATCGAATCGCGTGTGATTTTTGAAAATCATATATAATTTCACAAATCATATGCGGTTTTTCTGGGTGAAATTTTTGAAAAAAAAAATTGTTGAAAATATAGAGAAGTGCATATCTCTAGAAAGATAATTTAATTCTCGTCGCGATGGTATATTTTTTATAGTTTGAAGATTTACCGTTTGCAAAATATGTTGTTTTAAAAAAAAGGTGTAAAATAATTTTTTTATTAATTTTGATAAAAAATGGATGGCTAATATTGATTTATTGAATCTATGGTAAATATGAGATCTATATTGATCTCAACTCCTCAAACGAATAGTCTAAGATTTAAGATCATTTGAGGACAAAACATTTTTTACATATCAAGGGAACAATCTCCACCCTTATCTTTCCTCAATTTTTATTTGATTTAATATATGAGGATAATCTCAACAGTTAAAAAAACTATCTTCATCTTTTTTTCCAAATATTAATATCTATCAAACCGTTAATCTTTAAACGGAAAAAAATATACCATTACGACAAACATTTAATTATCTTTCTATAGATAGGCACTTTGATATACTTTCGACAAAAAAAAATTCGTGTTTTTCACGTTTTTTTACATTTTTTTTCTGTTACTGAAATTTGCATGAAAAAATCACATGTGATAAAACACTAGTTTGAATATCACATGTGATATTAGTGTTGAAAAAAAAATCGAAAGGCATATGATATATTACTATCAAAACAAACCAAGATACAAACAAAGGCAACCCTCTACATCAACAAGCCGATTAAAATAGCAAGCCCCTAGAAAAACATAAACAAAAGAGAAACTTACAAATTAAAGAGACAAAACCAAAACAACATAAGAAAACTATCATATCAGTGGTCACACAAACACAAGATATAACCAAGTGTTGTCCCCCACTCTCAATATACTAACCATAGGGACCCACATGAAACACAAGAGGCTGACACACAGTATGCAGTAGTAAAATTGCAGCAGGTAGCAAGAACCATCAGAAGCTGAAACAAACACACTGTATCAATCTCCTCCAAAACATTTGGCTCTTGAATATATTACACCAGCATAGACTTTGCTGTGTTAGGATCATGTAACCATTTTTCCCAGCACCACGACCCTATTTTTGCCCGTCTCGAGATCCACTAGAAACTCTTCAGTTGAATATCTTGAACTATCTTATTTTCGCTTGCTATTTTATTACTAAAGACCCGATTGTTACGTTCTTTCCAAACGAAATAACTGGTTACCCACACACTTTTTATTCTCCGTTGATTGTGAATTAAAGCCAACATGTTTTAATAGCTCGCCTATTGTAAACACATCTAAATTCCCACCTTTCCACCATTCAAATTTTTTTAAGCAAACGCTCCATGCCATATTGCATAATAACAAGGAATGATCAATTGTTTCCACATTATCATCACAACAAGGACATAAAAGTCAAGTCAATACCTCTTTTGTCTAACTCGTTACGAACCGGGAGCCTACATTTCAAAACACGCCATGCAAATATGTTAACCTTCTTTGGAGCAAGTTTATTCCACATGGTTTCGTGACCCGATCTATCTGTTTGAAGCCATATATCATCCACCAATCTTGCAAGATCTTTAACCGCAAACTTTCCATCCTCGTTGAGTGCCCATCTCCAATGATCCCTACTATCATGAGACAACGTGATAGAACTTACAATACCTACCAAATCCTCCAACTCGCTACAACCTCTACCTCTTGGTTCTCTTACCCAATCCCAAACCCAAGACCACTTGTCATTAACCCAAATACACATTTCCACTACCTTTGCCTCCTTTTTCCTATCTAAGTGATATAACCTAGGAAATCTATCACATAACCTTCGATTATCTATCCATCTATCCAACCAAAAAAGCGTATTATTCCCACACCCCACTTTCTTTACAATTGATGAAGTGAATCCTACCCCCACTTTATTTATATCAAAACCGGCCTTTATTATGTCGTTCCACAACCCGCCGGCCCCTCCCCCCGCCACTACTACCTCTAAGTGTCTCTAAAGTCCCTAACCCCCCGTCCATACCATAAATACTCCTAATCACCTTTACCCATAAAACGTCCTCCTCCACCTAAAATCTCCACTACCATTTACCCAATAAAGCCTAATTGTTTCCCTTAAAGATCCAATATTTAACCCACCCACCCCATAAGAAAAGAGAATGGTATCCCATTTTACCCATGACATTTTCTTACTTTCAGCCACCCCACCCCAAAAAAAATCTTTCCTTACACTCTCAAGTTTCTTAATCACACACGAAGGCACGCAGAACATCGAGAAATAATACAACGGTAAACTACCAATGACCGATTTAATCAACGTCAATCTTCCACCAAAGGACATCGTTTTAGCTATCCATTCGGTTAATCTTCTTTTGAAATTTTCTACCACCGGCCTCCAAGTATTTACCCGTCTCATACTCGACCCAATAGGAAGCCCCAAATAAACAAATGGAAATTCTCCAACACTACATCCCATGTAACGAGCCATAATATCCAACTCACCCAATGTAACGCCTACACCGTACAATTTACTTTTATTACACTATGATATTACACTAATATCACATGTGATATTACATATCACATGTGAATATCATATGTGATTTATCACATGTGATATTACATATTGATTGTACAATATTTCGTACGACCAGGCCTTCGATGGTGATCGAAGAGTATGAGGGGTGATATGCTTGCGCCAAACTTGTAGTCAATCTGCAATAAGAAATAGTAGACACTTCGTTAAGTGATTGCGCAGGGGTTGGGCCCTGCGAACCACCTCTGGCGTGAGAGTAAGTATGTGATATGTGTTGTAAATAATATGGAGTATGTGAAATACTGTGTTGAGTGAACATACCATTGAAATGACTCGTCCAATCTATTTATAGGTGAAGAAAATAGCTTTGAGAGTGTTAGCACACGTTTAGGAGATCATGGGGGCGTCCCCTGATTTGTGGTAACCGCTAGGGCTTCATCCCCACTATCTCGGCCTTGGCGGGGAAGCTAAGGAAATAGTGGGAACGTGGGGGAAGACCAAGTCAAGGTTCTCCTTTGTCTTGGCGCCTTCAAGAGAAGACACCGAAGGGCATAGGCCTTCGGCTGGCGAATTCCCAACTGGTAACCATGTCAATGATGAATGGTTTTACGCCACCAATGACTTATGAAGAAAGACTTGGGTCTTCGTAATGCAAGTTCGACTGAGGCCGAATGGGGGTCCTTCGACCTGATCGGAGGGTACGTCATCAAGCCCCCTAGTCGAAAGTGATATGTACGAGCAAGAAATATTGCTTACGACTCAGAAATAGAAACGAAACCTCCCCTTCATCACAAAAACGAACGAAGATGAAAAGTCTTGTACCTATTAACCGTAATTAATGCAAATACTTATCCTAACTACTCCCTTTTCCTCGGTAAAAGAAAACGTCATTTCAAAATTTAAAAAGAGTTTGAAATCCGGTGGTAAGGGGATAAGTCATGACACATGTAGGGCTGAGATTTAACATATGTGAAGGTATATAAAGTTAAAAAATAGTAAAACCCTAACATTATTTTATCTTACGCCCAAGTTTTTCACCTACTAAAACCTCTTCCGATCAAGCTTTCGATCAAACAAGGTAAAGTGTTCCTTCGTATCTGTTTTCAAATACTTTATTGTGGATTTTAGAAGGATCAATGTCTACAAATAAAAAATTTGTAATCAAACAACAAGGTTGCACCTTGACAAGGGATAAGCTTAAAGCGTTCCTCACCGATTACCCAATTCCAAAAGAGCATAAAATCATGTTACCTAGTAGAAATCAAGGGATTTTTGATGCCCCTGAAAACTATGTAGGCTTATATACCCATGCATTCACCACCTCCAACCTTAGGATACCCTTGCATCCGTTGATCTTAAAATTCCTCCAGTAATATGAGGTACACATATCTAGGTTCAACCCTTTTGGCCTAGCCAAGCTTACGACATACATTGTGATGTGCAAAGCTTATGGGTTTGAACCATCATTAACTGTGCTTAGGGGTTTTCTGAATTTATACCCTGGAGGAGATTGGTTGACCTTGGCTAAGAGGGGTGAAAGGGATGTGCCCATTCTCATAGATAGGCCATTTACAAACATCAGGAACTGGAAAGGCAAGTTCTTTTATACCCAAAACACCATTATCCCTCCGACTTTCCCTGCATTGTTAGACCCAGAGTTCCAATATGATAAAAAAAGGTTCAACGATCCCTTGCCCTATATTGTGAGGAGGAATCCTTTGTATCAGCGTTTGGCTCGTCATCCAGCTGATTGCCAAACATTCCCTGAGCCAATTCTGTTCATGGCTGGTGATGCGTGCCAAACAGTCAAGCTAAATCACTCAAGCCTGCCACTTGTGAATGGCAGACCGTAATCAGCTTAAAACTGCTCAAGCACGAATACAATGAAGATCTGGGGAGTATAGTGTTTCCCCGGGTCGTTATGTCCCAGCGAGCTATGCAGTGGATTACCAAACGAATAGTGATCGGGAGATTTGAACGGAAAAAGGATTTGAGATTATTATAACTACAGGAAAAGGACATAAACTACAAGGGCTTAAATGCAAATTAAAGGAAATTAAAAAGATAAAAAATATTAAATAAACGCTATCACTATTTTTAAAATTGATGAACGTTTAAAACTAAAAACTTACGTTTAAATAAAAATTACGTAAACGTACAAAATAAAAAGTGAAATCTAAGAAATAAAAGTCCTACAAATATGAAAATGACATTTTTACAATCCTAATGATGAAAGAAAATTTTTAGAAAAAGAAAATTAATTTTATAACTATTTAATTAATTATTATTAATTAAAAACTAATTTTAACTATTAAATATTAGCCTAAAATACAAGAAATTATGAAACAAAGCTAGAAAAATAAAATTATGAATTGGAAAAATCTAAAATATCAAAAGAGAATTTTCAAAACTATTTTTGTATTTTTCTGATTATTTTTCTATTTTCTAGGAATTAAAAACTATTTAAAACTATTTAAATTACTTAAAAATACAAATTTAACTAAGAAAAATATGGAAAAATATTTTTTCTCTTTTTATATTTATCTTAACTTAAGAAAAATGAAAAATTATTTTTTTGAACCTTTTCTTAATTTTTTGTATTTAAAGCTAATTAAAAATGCTTAAAAACTAATTTAAATTAAAAAAAATAGCAAATCAACTTAGAAAAATCTGAAAATTTCAGGAAAACTCTAAAATAACATTAGGAAGCTAGGAAAAATGGAAAAACAAGGGCTTGTTTGTGGGAAAATGAAACTGATGTACAAGTGCTTATTGAAATAAGCACTTGAATAAGCTAGATGAACAAAATAAGCCACCAACTGATAACAAAGACTATAATATGCAAGAAGAACCAAAATACAACAAATAACAACAAGCTATAACCTCTGGATATCAAGCTTAACAGATTTGATGTTGTGAGCTTTTGGCTAAAAACAGTTAAAGGGGGGGGCAACTTTAAGCATAAGCACAAGCTACTCCATAAGCTAACAATGAAAACTAATACTTGGGATTTAAACTAGACCTGGGTGAGTACTAATGAACCAAAACTCAGACCTAGACAAGCTCAACTGAGCTCTGCACAAGCTCTGCAAGATCTGCCTAAACCCTGTGCAGGCTTAATGCCCTGCACAGGGCCCTTAGCCCCATTTTGACAAGTTATTTTGAGCCTTATAAAAAATTAGAAAAAATGTACAAAAATGATGACAAGTAAATAGACCTATTGAAGTTTTAAAATCCACAAGTTTCACTAAAAATGACCCAAGAATGAGCCCATGAAAAATACACTCAGTTGAGCATAAACTGACCCTTTGCACATTTTGACTTTTGACAAAACTGAAAAGGTTGCCTTAAATGAGTTTTGATCTTGATTTACCCACTGAATATGATGTTACTTGGTGAATGAAACCTAAAGCAAGCTATTTCTAAGTTTTTTAAACATAAAACAAGAACTTGATCTTGCAAAATCACAACAGACAAGCATGTGGGACAGATTCAATAGGCATTTGACTTTGGGCATGTGCAGGCATAATTTTATGACTGCAATGAGCTAAGATAAGCTAACCAAGCATGAGACAACATGTCCTAACCATTACTCTATCCTCTAGCACAGTTTTTACAGTAAATCCAAACACAACTTTAAAACTGATATGCAAACTTAAACTAAAAAAAACACTGAACCAGCTAAAGCCATTGATTAAACTAAGTTACTACACCTAAAAACAACTTAAGAAAACAGGTTAGAACTACTCATGATCACAGATACTAGTACCAACAGAAACTGCAATTTGACTTGAAATTGGAAAATGAGAAAATTACTTACAACTGTCCAACTGGTGTTGTAAGCTAAACCAAACCCCAAACCTGTTCTAACCTATTCTATTTCCACCCAATATCACCACTGCATCTACCATTATCCATTTCCCAAACCAACTGCAACAGTTTGACTTCTGTTGACCATCAACCACATTTACTTGAAATTGAAATGTAAGCTTACTCAAAGCTTATAAAGAGCTTAGATAAACTTATTCAAGCTTAAAATAAGCTACTAATAACTTTGAAGATAGAGTTTGAAACTGAAACAGTGCAACAGTGAACAACAAACTTGAGATTCATAAGAAAAACTTGGATTGATACTCAAAAGCTTAATACAATGATCTTTTAACTTGAATGTGATACTTGGAAACTAAAATTACAACATTTTGATTAAAACTACAACATTAATTTAAAAAAACGACATTTAAGGAAAAACTAAAAACTAGCTACTCCTTTCTACTGCTTCTTCCTCTTCCTTTTATATGCCAAAAGCTTTCTCTCACTTCCCTGATTGAATCCCACTTTCTTTCATGTCCATTGGATGAGTTAAAGTCATCTTGTCCCTTGATTGGTTTTTGGCGGGAATTGGCTTTTTTGACAGTTGGAGGGATTGAGTGAGATGAGGGTGAAAGTAATAAATGCATCTTGGATGTGTGTGGAGGTGGGGGGACATGGAGAGGATAAGGTGAGGAGGGGGTATGGGATTGCTGGCTTTGCAGAGATCAAGTGGAAGGGGAAGACAAAATGGCGCCAAGGGGTGTCTGCTTTTGACTTGTTTGACTGACCAGATATTAATAATAAGGGGGTCCAAAATGCTTATTTGACAAGGGGTCCAAGGGTTTAAACAAGGGTCCAAAATGGCAAAAGGGTTTTAAATAACAAGGACTAGTTATGCAATTTTCTGAAAATCAAGGACCAATCCTGTCAATTATGCAAAGATGTTCCAAGGGACTAAAAGTGACAATCTTAAAAAGTACAAGGACCAAACTTGACAATTTCCAATTTCCAGGGACTAATTTTGCCAATTTTTAAACTTGGAGGACCAATTTTGTAATTTTCTCAAACTTTTGATATTTTTCACCAAAGGACTAAATTTGACAACTTATGATTTTAAAAGGACCTTTGGTGACTTTTCTTTTGAAATTTTGACTCAGGGACTATTTTTGACAATTTTTGAAACTTGGGGGACTGAAACTGCCAATTATGCAAACTTTGCTCATTTTTCATCTGTTTTTAAACATTTTGCATCTGAAACATATAAAATGCAATTTTGGAATATTTTCAGTATTTTGATGCATTTCTGAGCATTTTTAGACGTTTTGCAGTTCAGATTTGACTAAAAAATGATGAGTATTTACACACTCATCAATCCCCCACACTAAGATATTGCTAGTCCCTAGCAATGTTTTGAGAAAAATTAATGGATTTCATCTCTTTACCAAAAGCCATTACTTCTGGAGTAGCCAAATGTTTTAGTTCAAGTAAGAACTATGGTACACTGATAACCATGTGATTTTGAGCAAACCACCAACTTTCAACGGATTTGATTTTGTCTTTACCAGAAGCCGTTTGCTCTGGACTAGCCAACTCTTAGATAAATTATCAATATTATCTTTGGTGAGCTGATTACCAATTATGGTTTTTCCACTGCCTTTACCACAAGCCATAAGCTTGCGGGCTAGCCAACTCTTCACTTTTTAGGATATGGTGAGCTGAATACCATACAATTTTGGGCAAATTGCAAGCCGTAAACGGATTTGATATATCTTTACCAAGAGCCGTTTGCTCCTGGATTAGCCAATCCTTTTGTTTATTAGACAAGGCGGACTGATAACCAATTGAGTAAGTGTAAAACACTTACTCCAAACAAAATTTTTGGCCAAAAACGGGGGAATTAGGCGGTATAATTACATGATAAAATTCGTGAGAATTCCCCCCCACACTTAGAAATGAATATTGCCCTCAATATTCAAAGTACCGGCGGTTATGCCGAAACAAAGAACGTAAAAGGGAAATACTACGGCCATTATTTAGAAAGATTTTTTTTTTTTTTTTTATTTTATTTTTTTGAGATATATATATATAACATGTGGGGCAACTCCCCCACACTAGGGTGGTACACACGGGTGAAAACCCATGTTTAGCTACTGTTTTTGATTACCGAGTCGCTAGCTTGACTCGACCCCGAATTCATTTGTTCATGGGGAAGCAAAGTGGAAGAAACAATCTCCATCAGACTTTCATTCAAGATGTTTGGACAAACATTTGAAGCACGTGAAAGTTCCACACCGATGAGATATACATAGAACCGGCTCAAAAGTGATAAATGAAAATGCCGGGGTCAAAGATAGTGTCTTCATTCCCGAAGGAGTGAAGATGAAGAGAAATCACAAGATATTTGAGGAAAGGAAGAAAGGTCTTGATAACAATCAAGATCCATTCTTCTTCCTCAAATGTAGACGTATCGGGAGGAAGGGTGAAGGTAGTATCATCAATAAGCAAACTCATACGATAGAGTACACCTTCCTCCGAGCCAATATCATCCTCAAGATCAAAATAGAAATGATCATGTTCCGGAGGAGATATGTCATGAGAGAGTTCACCGGAGAACTCTTCATGAAGAGAATCATTCACATGAAGTGAAATTGTGAACTCTTGTTCCATTGTGGGCTCATCACTATCCTCAATCCGAGTATCAAAGAGTGGATTCTCTGAAATTAAAGTGAATTCAGACTCGAATTCAAATAGAGGATTAGTGAAAGTAGCTTTGAATGTTTCGGGAACAAAGTGATCAACATTCTCTATTGGACTGTTGGGATAAGAAGTGAGTGAACGATCATTATCAGTGAGACTTTCAGTCTCTCCCAGATCGGCTTCGAAATCAAAGAGTGGATTGATGTGAGTGAGTTCATCGGAGAACTCCTCAAGAAGAGGGTCAGCACCAGATTGTGGAAGTGATGCCTCAACATACTCTATCTTTCCATGAGAAGCACAATCGTCGCTAAAATCGGAAAAAGTTTCCAAATGATCATTTGAACACTCAAGAGGGGAAAGAGAATCACACATATGATCAGAAGTTCCCTGTGACTCTCTCGGGATTGGGACAAGGTCCTCAACACTAGACTTTATGAATTCGTCCGATTCCTTTTCAGGAACAGTGTCAAGATGCTCGTCCCCCATGTTCAGAGAGTGAGTGGGAGCTTCGGGTGTGATAGCAGTTGTTTGAGATGGGATCTCAACTGCTGGGATATCAACTGACTGAGGGAGTTGAGAAATATTATCTTTAAAAGGATAAAAACTCTCCTCGTCATCATCATAGAGAGCTGCCTTCAGAAATTGGGAACGTCTTAGAGCTGCATGCTCTAGGACTAATAATTCTTCCCTAGATTTGCGAGCTTCTCGTTCTTCTCGTTCTTCGGCCAGCAATTCTCCTATGGTCTTTTCACCACTCACTTGATTTTTAAAGTTTTGAATCATATCATCAAGTGTTTTCATCGTGGTTTCAAAATCCTGGGAGATTTCTTGAGACAACGGCTCAGGTGGAGTTTGAACCGTATAGTGCTGTGGAGGTTGGAAATTGTCAAACATGTGAGAGTCATGATTGTTACAAGGAATTGGGTTCCCTATTTGACAATCAGAGCTGAAATGGGGACCTCCACAGTACTCACAACAGTAAAACTGTTGAGTTTGGAATGGTGAATCATATGGATTTTGGTTATAACCAAAGTTCTGAGCATCACTGGAAAACTGTTCATAGACAAACGTGTTTCCGGATTGACACTCAAATCCTTGGTGAGGACCTCCACAAAATTCACAGCAGATATGTTGATTATATGAAGATAAGTCGGGCTGTGGTGGGTAATTGAAAAAGTTTGAGGGGTCGTTAAATGAGTTCTGATTAGGATCATAATCAAATGAATTCCTCGAACCACAAAACAAACAACTCCCGTTATGAATATCATTACCACATTGTACACACGTACACCAACGACAGGGTGAACCAAAGAGAGGCTCACCACAACCGACACAAGGAATAAACGATTGCATTTGAGAGTTATGATAAGGAATCGGTTTATTCAAAGAATCAACAAAACCAACATGGTGATCCGAATGACTATCAAGTCTCGAAGAACATTTTGAAAAATCCGGAGGTGGGACAAGTGGTGTGCTCTGAGAGCTAGCAATTTCCACCACTTCCGTTATGGTCTCCGGTTTTGGTTCTTGAGAAACGTGAAGATTAGGCAAGTCATTCTTGCTAGTCACCGGTGTTTGAACGGGTTCATCGTAATCAATTCTAATTCTCGACCTTTTTTCATCGGCTTGAATTTGTTCGATTAGATTACGGGCTCTATCTTCAAAGAAAGTGTCCTCGTAATCCTCGGTGGGTGCTTGGGGTAGCTCCGACGTTTGAACTGGTTTGTCAAGATTAGAATGTATTTCAGGTTGTGGCGGGTGGTCGAAATAACTTTGAAAAGAATTTTTGATGGATAATTCGCACGAATTGCAAAATTCGCTTGAACTAGGCCCTCCACACCGCTCACACACATTTGTGACGATGATGTTGACGATTGTCGACATAAGAATTAAACATATAGAGGATTAAGAAGAGAATCAAATGGTTGAGAGGATACGAAGAATATAATTAAACGGCAAAAGAGGGTAAGAGAAATAGAATCAACGAATAAGAGGAATGAGAAGAATATTTTTGGGGTTTTATAAATAGAAAACATAAAAGGGAAAATAAATTTTGAAAAGGAAAATATTTTTGGGTTTTTGGATTTTTTATAAGAAAAAAAAAATATATATATAGATAGATGGTATGAACAAGGAGTGAATATTCAAATCACTAATCTTCTAGACGTAAGATAATCAGCACAGCTCCCCGGCAGCGGCGCCAAAAATTTGATGCGTGCCAAACAGTCAAGCTAAATCACTCAAGCCTGCCACTTGTGAATGGCAGACCGTAATCAGCTTAAAACTGCTCAAGCACAAATACAATGAAGATCTGGGGAGTATAGTGTTTCCCCGGGTTGTTATGTCCCAGCGAGCTATGCAGTGGATTACCAAACGAATAGTGATCGGGAGATTTGAACGGAAAAAGGATTTGAGATTATTATAACTACAGGAAAAGGACATAAACTACAAGGGCTTAAATGCAAATTAAAGGAAATTAAAAAGATAAAAAATATTAAATAAACGCTATCACTATTTTTAAAATTGATGAACGTTTAAAACTAAAAACTTACGTTTAAATAAAAATTACGTAAACGTACAAAATAAAAAGTGAAATCTAAGAAATAAAAGTCCTACAAATATGAAAATGACATTTTTACAATCCTAATGATGAAAGAAAATTTTTAGAAAAAGAAAATTAATTTTATAACTATTTAATTAATTATTATTAATTAAAAACTAATTTTAACTATTAAATATTAGCCTAAAATACAAGAAATTATGAAACAAAGCTAGAAAAATAAAATTATGAATTGGAAAAATCTAAAATATCAAAAGAGAATTTTCAAAACTATTTTTGTATTTTTCTGATTATTTTTCTATTTTCTAGGAATTAAAAACTATTTAAAACTATTTAAATTACTTAAAAATACAAATTTAACTAAGAAAAATATGGAAAAATATTTTTTTCTCTTTTTATATTTAATATAACTTAAGAAAAATGAAAAATTATTTTTTTGAACCTTTTCTTAATTTTTTGTATTTAAAGCTAATTAAAAATGCTTAAAAACTAATTTAAATTAAAAAAAATAGCAAATCAACTTAGAAAAATCTGAAAATTTCAGGAAAACTCTAAAATAACATTAGGAAGCTAGGAAAAATGGAAAAACAAGGGCTTGTTTGTGGGAAAATGAAACTGATGTACAAGTGCTTATTGAAATAAGCACTTGAATAAGCTAGATGAACAAAATAAGCCACCAACTGATAACAAAGACTATAATATGCAAGAAGAACCAAAATACAACAAATAACAACAAGCTATAACCTCTGGATATCAAGCTTAACAGATTTGATGTTGTGAGCTTTTGGCTAAAAACAATTAAAGGGGGGGCAACTTTAAGCATAAGCACAAGCTACTCCATAAGCTAACAATGAAAACTAATACTTGGGATTTAAACTAGACCTGGGTGAGTACTAATGAACAAAAACTCAGACCTAGACAAGCTCAACTGAGCTCTGCACAAGCTCTACAAGATCTGCCTAAACCCTGTGCAGGCTTAATGCCCTGCACAGGGCACTTAGCCCCATTTTGACAAGTTATTTTGAGCCTTATAAAAAATTAGCAAAAATGTACAAAAATGATGACAAGTAAATAGACCTATTGAAGTTTTAAAATCCACAAGTTTCACTAAAAATGACCCAAGAATGAGCCCATGAAAAATACACTCAGTTGAGCATAAACTGACCCTTTGCACATTTTGACTTTTGACAAAACTGAAAAGGTTGACTTAAATGAGTTTTGATCTTGATTTACCCACTGAATATGATGTTACTTGGTGAATGAAACCTAAAGCAAGCTATTTCTAAGTTTTTTAAACATAAAACAAGAACTTGATCTTGCAAAATCACAACAGACAAGCATGTGGGACAGATTCAATAGGCATTTGACTTTGGGCATGTGCAGGCATAATTTTATGACTGCAATGAGCTAAGATAAGCTAACCAAGCATGAGACAACATGTCCTAACCATTACTCTATCCTCTAGCACAATTTTTACAGTAAATCCAAACACAACTTTAAAACTGATATGCAAACTTAAACTAAAAAAAACACTGAACCAGCTAAAGCCATTGATTAAACTAAGTTACTACACCTAAAAACAACTTAAGAAAACAGGTTAGAACTACTCATGATCACAGATACTAGTACCAACAGAAACTGCAATTTGACTTGAAATTGGAAAATGAGAAAATTACTTACAACTGTCCAACTGGTGTTGTAAGCTAAACCAAACCCCAAACCTGTTCTAACCTATTCTATTTCCACCCAATATCACCACTGCATCTACCATTATCCATTTCCCAAACCAACTGCAACAGTTTGACTTCTGTTGACCATCAACCACATTTACTTGAAATTGAAATGTAAGCTTACTCAAAGCTTATAAAGAGCTTAGATAAACTTATTCAAGCTTAAAATAAGCTACTAATAACTTTGAAGATAGAGTTTGAAACTGAAACAGTGCAACAGTGAACAACAAACTTGAGATTCATAAGAAAAACTTGGATTGATACTCAAAAGCTTAATACAATGATCTTTTAACTTGAATGTGATACTTGGAAACTAAAATTACAACATTTTGATTAAAACTACAACATTAATTTAAAAAAACGACATTTAAGGAAAAACTAAAAACTAGCTACTCCTTTCTACTGCTTCTTCCTCTTCCTTTTATATGCCAAAAGCTTTCTCTCACTTCCCTGATTGAATCCCACTTTCTTTCATGTCCATTGGATGAGTTAAAGTCATCTTGTCCCTTGATTGGTTTTTGGCGGGAATTGGCTTTTTTGACAGTTGGAGGGATTGAGTGAGATGAGGGTGAAAGTAATAAATGCATCTTGGATGTGTGTGGAGGTGGGGGGACATGGAGAGGATAAGGTGAGGAGGGGGTATGGGATTGCTGGCTTTGCAGAGATCAAGTGGAAGGGGAAGACAAAATGGCGCCAAGGGGTGTCTACTTTTGACTTGTTTGACTGACCAGATATTAATAATAAGGGGGTCCAAAATGCTTATTTGACAAGGGGTCCAAGGGTTTAAACAAGGGTCCAAAATGGCAAAAGGGTTTTAAATAACAAGGACTAGTTATGCAATTTTCTGAAAATCAAGGACCAATCCTGTCAATTATGCAAAGATGTTCCAAGGGACTAAAAGTGACAATCTTAAAAAGTACAAGGACCAAACTTGACAATTTCCAATTTCCAGGGACTAATTTTGCCAATTTTTAAACTTGGAGGACCAATTTTGTAATTTTCTCAAACTTTTGATATTTTTCACCAAAGGACTAAATTTGACAACTTATGATTTTAAAAGGACCTTTGGTGACTTTTCTTTTGAAATTTTGACTCAGGGACTATTTTTGACAATTTTAGAAACTTGGGGGGACTGAAACTGCCAATTATGCAAACTTTGCTCATTTTTCATCTGTTTTTAAACATTTTGCATCTAAAACATATAAAATGCAATTTTGGAATATTTTCAGTATTTTGATGCATTTCTGAGCATTTTTAGACGTTTTGCAGTTCAGATTTGACTAAAAAATGATGAGTATTTACACACTCATCAGCTGGCCTTGCTGAAAGATGGGAGGGATCTCCTTTGGTACCTGAGATTATTTGTGATGGATAAAATATGTATTTTTTTGATTAAAATAAGAAATAAAAACTTATCTTTATGATATTTATCTTATTTGCTCCTTCGCGCAGAATTGTCATTCAGAAACTTTATGGTAGCTGGTGGTGCAAAGGAGGTGAGCTTCATTCCAAAGAATCCCCAAGAGACGAGCTATGGCGTGGGCTCTCCATCAGTGTCAATAAATGACAATGATGTGGAAGCCCAGCCCATCGAACCTGTATCCTCTGCTCCTCCGTCAAAGGAACCTATAGATGTGGAAGACCAGCTTGTGGAGAATGTTGTTGAATCTGATGAACCAGTCTCCGAAGGACAGTTGGTCATCGTAGGACCCTCCAGCATTGGTGAGAGGGTCCGAAGCAGGAAAGGTACCGGTGCAAAAGCTGTGAAGTCCGCTACGAAGAGGAAGCTTATCCTACCTACTCCTCCCTCTCGAACTACCCGACAAAAGAGTGCCCAGGGTAAGGCTGTGGTATTTCCAGCCATCGAAGGGCCCAACGGTGATGATATCCATGGTAATGTTTCTTGCCTGTAACAAAAAATTAGATACCAGTAATAATATGTTAACACATTTATATATGCTGCAAGACTTCCTGATACGAAAGAACTTCCCTCCCCCTTAGCTTGTCATCAACTCGTGGACCATGTAATCCCACCCAGCTGGAAGGGGGTGATGAACAACATGTCCATGGAAAGGCTCTGCGACCTTCATGACAAAAGTTATGTCCGACAGTGCATGCTAGACAACCAACTCAATGCTAGGACAAGGGAGCTGCTCCGTGCTGTCACCAAAGCTCGAGAAGAAATAGATGTTATGCTGAGAAGGGAGAAGGCTAGGGATCAGAAGTATGCAGACCTGGAGAAGAAGTGTGAAGATGCCTTGGAGGATTTTGACAAGAACCCCTTAGTGCAAGATCTCAGAGCTGATAATGAAAAGCTCAAAGGTCAACTGGCAGCGAGCGAGGCTGAATGCAGCAGGCTAACTATCGAAGGCTCAAAGGTCATAGGCTATAAAGAGAAGATATCTGTTCTTTCATCCAAATGTGGAGGCCTCGAAGGAGAGAGAGCGAAGATGTTGGACCAAGAGATCAAGCTCAGAGAAAAGGTAGATGGGTTAAACCTTCGTCTGAAGATGCTGAAGAAGGATAGGGTGGACTTGGTAACCAAGGTCATCCCCTACGTTGCCATGGAACTTTACCATAGCGATGATGTGGGGATTGCAATTGGGAACCTGGTGAATGCGGCCATATTCCATGGCAAGTGTACCACTTTGGAGGAGATAGCTGCGACGGAGGAACCGGTGAAGCTGCAGGAAGTTCCTTACTACAGGGCAACTCATGAGAAAGAGTATGATGATGCAGGTAATCACTTAATTGCTTTAGAGTTCCCTTTCCTTACAGAAGTGACGAAGGACCCAGCGGCCTCTATTGAGGACCTGCTGTCCAAGAAGCCAAGGAAAGTCCAGCCTCCGTCTCCTTCGAAGAAGACTCCGTCACCCAAGGCTCCATCCCCAGGTTCAGCTGATCCCACTCATTCCAAAGTTTGATGAAGGCAACCGTGTGGTTGTAATTTGATCCCCAGGGTGGTATCTACCCTGTTTAAAACAATTTTTCTGTGTTCCTTTCCAGGCTTTGTGCCTGATGAAACAATTAACATTTGGTGTGTGTCATGTAGGCTACGGCCTAAGACAATGTTTTGCTTGGTTGGATCGTTAAGGCTACGGCCTGTTTAGACTAGTTAAACTAGTCAGTAATCTACATTAAAGCCACTAGGGCTTGCATTTTGTCATGTGTGATTCTTCTCTTTTTATTTTACTTGCGTAAATTTTTTTTACAACCTAAGGCGTATGGTAGATGCATAGCCTCATTGTGTGTAGTTACTTCACCAAGAATATTAGCAGTCGTATAATTTGACTGCTGACAGAGGGTTGCGACCCACTCCATCTTAGTCCTTTGGGCAGCGAAAGGCTTAAAATACCTTAAGGCCATATAGGAAAGTTAATGTGAAGTTGAGGTGGATGTTATGCATATGAGCAAGACATGTTGTTAGTCTTTGTACATCCCTTCGACATTGAAACTTATAAAGCGACTTGGTGGACAAATCTTTGTTGTATTGAACGAAACAAGAGATTTGAGGGAAATGCGTTATATCATTAAGTGGGTAGGGAGGATTACATCATTTTAAGAAATGAATACTAGACGCCTACCGTTAATGCTTCTTTCCCCAAGTGAGAAGAATGCAAATACATTGATTGAAAGTAAAGTAAAAAATGTCCTTAGACATTGTAAGTTTCATACGTAGAACTTACGAAGGGTAGTGCCATTCCAGGTTCTATCAATAGCGTCTCCATCCAAGGTTTCCAGCTTGTAGGCTCCGTTGCCATATGCTTCCTTAATAACGTAGGGCACTTCCCATGTAGGTCCTAGTTTACCCTAGTACTCAGCTTTACTTGCGCTGTTGAGTCGGAGGACGTATTCCCCTGGTTTGAAGGTCGAAGGCCGAACCCGACTGTTGTAGTATCTTTCAATTTTTTGCTTATGGATAGCCTCCCTGATTGAGGCTATTTCCCTTCGTTCTTCGAGTAAGTCTAGGTTGCTACGGAGTCTTCCTTCGTTGTCTGCTGCTTCAAAGTTCATGACCCTTTCTGTTTCGACACTTACTTCCGAAGGGATGACAGCTTTCGTGCCATATGTCAAGCTAAAAGGCGTCTCCCCATGACTTGACTTTGTATGCGTTCTGTGAGCCCAAAGTACTTGAGGTAGTTCATCTACCCAGCCGTGGTGACTGTATCCCAGCCTTCATTCTATTCCTTGGATGATGTCCCTGTTAGTAACTTCCACTTGTCCGTTACCTTGAGGATGATAGACGGAAGTGAAGGATTGTTTGATATTCAGGCCTCTGCAAAACACTGGGAATACCCCTTCGGCGAACTGCTTCCCATTATCTGAAATGATGATGTGGGGTACTCCGAACCGACAGATAATATGTTCCCACACAAACTTTTCCATGTGCCTTCCTGTGATGGATGCCAAAGGCTTCGCTTCCACCCATTTAGTGAAGTAGTCGATGGCTACGACCAAGAACTTTACTCCTCCTAGAGCAATTGGCAGAGGACCTACGATGTCTATCCCCCATTGGCTGAAGGGCCATGCGGACGTCACAGAGGTCATATCTTGTTTTGGTAGCCTTGGAACCCTTGAGTGAACTTGACAGGCTTCACACTTCTGAATGATTTCGACAGCGTCCCTATGCATCGAAGGCCAGTAATATCCGATCCTCATGATTTTAGAAACAACGGAGCGGGGTCCTGCGTGAAGCCCGCAGGATCCTTCATGCACTTCTTGAATGATGTTGGCGGCTTGCCTAGGTCCTACACAACGAAGCCATGGGGACAAAAAGGATCTTCGGTATAGATAGTTCCCCATGATTCTGTACTGCGGTGCTTTGATGCGGACCTTTCGAGCTAATTTCTGATCCTCTGGCAGTATACCACTTATTAGATATTCTCTAATTGGAGTCATCCAATTTGAGTCTTCCTCCAGTATTACGTCAGACACCTCCTTTAGGACGATGGACCTATCTGCCAACACTTCGACCAGAACTTCTTTAGTTAAATGATCAAATGCCATTGATGCTAGTTTGCTAAGTGCATCCGCCTTTTTGTTTTGATTTCTCCGAACATACTCTATTTTGTATGATGTAAACCCTTCGAGCATTTCCTTGGCCTTATCCAGGTATTGCTTGATTATAGGTTGTCTCGCCTCGTAGGAGCCTTTTATCTGATTGGCCACCAGTTGTGAGTCAACAAAAATGGCCAAGTCTTCTACCTCCATGTCCTTAGCCAATTGGAGGCCTGCTAGCAAGGCTTCGTACTCTGCTTCATTTTTAGTTGCATCGAACTCAAAGCGGAGTGCATAAGTGTACTCCTTCCCTTTGGGGTCAACAAGCATGAGACCTGCGCCAGAACCGTCGGAGCTGGAGGCTCCGTCAGTATAAAGTTTCCACCCTTTGACCACCTTCTCAGGCTTCTTTTCAACAACTTTTGTATCCTGCTTTGGTTTGGAGGGTGTTTCTTCTAAGAAGTCTACCAATATTTGCCCTTTGACCGAGTTTCTACCCTTGTATTCAATTTCGTGCTCTCCTAGCTCGATAGCCCACTTAGCTATCCTTCCAGATTTCTCCGGCTTCGAAAGTATCTGCTTAATGGGTTTGTCGGTAAGTACGGTTATGGGGTGAGCTTGGAAGTACCTTCAAAGGCGCCTCGCAGCGTGGACCAAAGCCAAAATTAGCTTTTCCAATGCTGGATAATTTAGCTCAGCTCCCTGTAGAACCCTACTAACGAAGTAGATAGGTATTTGCTTCTTCTCCCTTTCTGCCAACAACATAGCGCTGATGCTTTCAAAGGAGGCTGCGATATACATGGACAACACTTCGCCTTTGATTGGGGCGGTAAGTGTAGGTAGAATAGCCATGAATTCCTTGAGCTTTTGGAAGGCAGCTTCTGCGTCTGTACTCCACTGAAACGTCTTTTTATCCGTGCATCCTTTGAGTGTTTTAAAAAATGGCAAAGATCTGTCTGCACCCTTCGATAAGAATCTGCTGAGGGCTGCTAGCTTTCCGTTCAGACTTTGCACTTCCTTTAGGGACTTAGGAGGCTGCAAATCCGTGATGGCCTTAACCTTCGAAGGATTGGCCTTAATACCTTGCTTGGTGATCAGATGTCCCAAAAATGTCCTTCTTCCACACCGAAGGAACATTTCTTGGGATTTAACTTCATGTTGATGGCGCAAAGCTGGTCGAAGGTTTCCTTGATGTCGGAGAGCATATCCTCCTCCGTTATGCTTTTGATAACCATATCGTCTACATAAACCTCTAGGTTCCTACCTATCTGCTTGTGGAAGGCTTTGTCCACTAAACGTTGGTAGGTGGCACCTGCATTTTTTAAACCAAAAGGCATCTTTTTGTAACAATAAACGCCTTTTCCTGTAAAAAAGGCTGTTTTCTCTTCATCTTCTTCCACTATTTGTATCTGATGGTAACCCTTATAAGCGTCCACAAAACACTTCAGCCGAAACCCTGACAAGGATTCTACTTTCCAATCGATTTCTGGCAGAGGATAGCAGTCCTTCAGACAGGCCTTGTTAATATCTGTGAAATCCACACACATTCGCCACCCTCCGTCATGCTTCTTGACCATCACCAGATTGGCTACCCAAGTTTGATACTTCACCTCCCTGAGTATGCCTGCTGCTACGAGCTCATCTACTTCTTTGCATGCTGCAACATTTCTTTCAGGAGCCAGGCTTCGACGCTTTTTCTTGATAGGTTCAATATGTTTGAACTCATTAAGCTTTTATTCAGTGACGAAGGGCTTTTCGTCTATGGTGAGAGTTCTGGGGACCCCCGTCAGCATCAGTGCAGCTGAGAACATCTTTCGGAGGATCTTCCAAAACTTGTTTGACCCTTTTGCCTACTTCCGTAGGCTTCTTCACGTTGTAGCTGGAGAAAACCGTTCCAATATCGAAAGGTGTTTGGAATTTGACCGCGGCATGTATAGTAGAGACAACGATACCCATCTTCTGCATTGCCGTTCTCCCTATCAATAGGTTGTAGGGAGATTCAGACCTTACGATCGTGAAAACCAGAGTTTCTGTTCTTTTTAGCTTTCCTTCTCCAATCGTAACCTCTAGAGGGACTTCTCCCAAGGGCCATGAGTGTTCCCCTGAGAACCCTACTAAGGGTACCTTCGAATCTACTCTCTTCGACCTTATCGAAGGCTTGAGCTTTAGAAAGCAGCGTTCGTAGATCACTTCACAAGAGCTACCACAGTCTAGGTAGGCCCTGTTTACTTCTCTGTTGGAGATCAAGACCTTGATAACCACGGGGTCATTTGAAAGAACTTCCTACTCCGCATAATGCCTCCTCCGCTTCTTTCCTCTTTAAACCAGAGTCACCTTTGTACACCATGAGGATGGGTGCTTCGGCAGGCGTGGTGTCTTTCCCCAACTGTGTGTCGGAGACCTTTTCTTTACTCTTCTTTATACCTTTCACCAAATGTCCCAATTGGCCCGACTTCACGGCCTCTTCTATCTGTTTCTTGAGTTCTCTGCAATTGTTGGTGTCGTGTCCGTTATCGTCATGGAAGTAGCAGTATTTGGAAGTATCTCTGGGCCTTCCTCTGTTTGCCAAGCGAGGAGGAGGATCAAAGGTCTTCGCAGCCTTTTCCGTAGCAAGTATCTCCCTTGGAGATTTGGACAGATTATCCAAGAGCCTGTGGTTGATGTTTTTATGGTACGGTGTAAACCTGTCCCTTCCTTTGTGTCTGTTCTTTGACCCTTCCCACGAAGGATGCTTCGGGGCTTTGCTGTGACTTTCTTTATTTTCGACCGGAGCCCCGTTGTTAGACACTTCCTTAGCTTCGATCCAGGTGTACGTTATCTCCACTAAACCCTTATAAGTTGCAGGAAGGTCGGTGGAGAGGAATTCAACCAAACTTCTGTTTCGAAGGCCATGCACGAAGCCTGAGATGCGTTGGTCTTCGTGTAAGCCCATTATCTGTAAGGTGTCATCGATGTATCTGGTAATGAAAGCCCTGGTGCTCTCGTTTTCCTTCTGCTTGATGTTGTGCACTGTTAGGTGCGTTCTTGTAAACTTTTTCTGTTGGCTGAAATGTGATCTGAATTTGACCTTGAGATCATCCAAATTCACAATGCTACCTAGTTTCTGCCCGTTCCACCATATACGAGCAGAGTCTCGTAGGGTATATGTAAACATGTGGCAAGCAACGGGCATAACCCACTTCTGCATTCTGATAGCCCCTTCGAACAGGTGTAAGAAGTTATCCGGGTCCCCCTTCCCATCATAAGTACCAATATGTGCAGGCATTTTCAACCCATCAGGCAAAGGGTAGTCTTCTATCCATCTTACGAAGGGTGTTGTGGAGCCCATGGGCTCCGAATAAAGGCAGTTATAAGGTGGCATGTAGGTAGGGGCAGCATGGTACGGGTTATGATTTGGAGGTACTCCAATAGGGTTTTGGTTAACATATTGAGGGTAAACAGTAGGTATATAAGGTGGGTGACTTCCGACAGGGTACGAAGGATATACCATAGGTTGCCCGTAGGGCATGCTTCCGCATGGTTGAGTAAAACTGGGGTTGCTAGCCTGCCCATTAGGTGGGGGATAGACCCCGTGAGGGTAAGATTGAGCCTGAAAAGGAGGATACATACCATGAGGAGGAAGATTTCCTCCCCTATTCATTTGAGATGGATTGCCTTCTACGCCGGATGCGTGAGAAGGCTGCAACGGAACCCCCGCCTCAGTTCTTCCCAGATGAGCCGCCAAAAGTGGTGGAAAATTAACCTCCGTAGTATCCTTTCGGTGACTCCTTCCATTGGAGCCTTCCATCGTTCCTTCCCTTCTTGTCGGAGCCCTCTCCGGAACATCTTCAAAACCAACCGACCTTCTACTCGGCCTTCGACTGCTCGGAGACCCTATCCTTAGCACTTGGCATCTAGCCCCAGGAGCCAAGGGCCTAGCCTCCATTTCCAACTCTTTGTCATACTCATCGCTCGAGTATTCTAACTCCTTACGCATCTCCACATTCCGAGCTTGCCTCCTTCGAGCCCTCAGTAAAGATTCTAATGCTTCGATGTTAGCTTCGACAAACGCTGGACTAATTACCGGTTCAGGGTTAGTCGAGGTTGAAGCATGGTTGTTGGGAGTTATTTCAGGGTGAGATCGTGTGGTAAAGGTTGATGCGGTTATATTGGGAAGGTTGTTAGGATCATTGACTGGGATTGGTGTCAAGGTCGAGAAACCCGGAGGGGGTGTATCCTCTCTTCCTTGATTCATGCCGTGAAACTAGTGAGAGTGATTGACTGGGTGTAAGTTTGGAATAACGAGACCAATAGTAGCGGGTCCCACTAATGGCGTCACTGATTGTACGATATTTTGTACGACCAGGCCTTCGATGGTGATCGAAGGGTATGAAGGGTGATATCCTTGCGCCAAACTTGTAGTCAATCTGCAATAAGAAATAGTAGACACTTCGTTAAGTGATTGTGCAGGGGTTGGGCCCTGCGAACCACCTCCGGCGTAAGAGTAA
Source organism: Chrysanthemum seticuspe (assembly GCA_019973895.1). Lineage (NCBI taxonomy): Eukaryota > Viridiplantae > Streptophyta > Magnoliopsida > Asterales > Asteraceae > Chrysanthemum > Chrysanthemum seticuspe. The sequence goes on from BPTQ01000008.1 coordinate 187,688,907, forward strand.
GTATGTGATATGTGTTGTAAATAATATGGAGTATGTGAAATACTGTGTTGAGTGAACATACCATTGAAATGACTCGTCCAATCTATTTATAGGTGAAGAAAATAGCTTGGAGAGTGTTAGCACATGTTTAGGAGATCATGGGAGGCGTCCCCTGATTTGTGATAACCACTAGGGCTTCATCCCCATTATCTCGGCCTTGGCGGGGAAGCTAAGGAAATAGTGGGAACGTGGGGGAAGACCAAGTCAAGGTTCTCCTTTGTCTTGGCGCCTTCAAGAGAAGACACCGAAGGGCATAGGCCTTCGGCTGGCGAATTCCCAACTGGTAACCATTTCAATGATGAATGGTTTTACGCCACCAATGACTTATGAAGAAAGACTTGGGTCTTCGTAATGCAAGTTCGACTGAGGTCGAAGGGGGGTCCTTCGACCTGATTGGAGGGTACGTCATCACATATCATATGTGATTTAACACTAATATCACATATGATATTCAAATTAGTATTTAATCACATGTGATTTTTTTATGCAAATCTAAGATTCGAAAAAAACGAAAAAACGTGAAAAAAACGATTTTTTTTCTTTTACGAAAGTATATCAAAGTGTCCGTCTATAAAAAGATAATTAAATACTCGTGGCGATGATGTAATTATTTTCGCTTGACGATTAACGGATTAAGAGATATTTAAAATATATAAAAAATAGGTGAAAGAATAGAATGCTTTTAATCTCAACCATTGATTTTTTTTAAATGAATGGTGGCGATGAGTCCTTTGGTATGTGAGAAAAATTTGGTACGTAAAATAACTCTCCTCATAGTCTAATGGTTATCTTTTCTCACATGCTTAAAGAGACAAATCTCATTCATATTATTGGTAAAATATTACTTCATCCATCTCAAATTAATAGTCTAAGTGTGTGTCTGACGAAGCAGATTATTAAAGATAACAAAAGCTTAAAATAATTTTGCTAAAAAAGATGTTACTTTAAAAAATAATCTCTATTTAAATGACAAAGATTGTGAATTATTTAAAAAAAATAAGTTCTGTTAGGTCACCATACTAATGATAACACAAGCATAACTGTAAAACCCTAAATTGCGAATTTAAAATTTTACCTCTAATTTGAAAATTTTCCCCTAAGTCATATTATTATTAATAAAAACCTAAAACTATGTGATAGTTAAATACTATATGAAATCAACCTAAGTTAATTAACTAAAAATAAATTGTTACACTCCTAATTCTCTACGATTCGTTACACGTTTCTTTTGGGGCTCGATCACATCATGCGTCTCACAACTAAACACATTTTATTAGTTTCAACCTTAGGTAAGTTATTAAATAAAATTTGTACACTTTCCCTCCTATGTTTATTGTCCAAAATCCTGTCCTCCCCATCATATCACGTTCATATTTTTTAAAAAAGACTTAAGATAATAATAAAACATTGTGTATATAACTATAATTTTAGAAGATCTTTTTGTCAATCCCTTAATTCATTCTCACGACATTCCATAATATGCATGACCCTCACACCTTTTCATAACCTTATAAGCATCTGGTTTCGTTCTCGCCTCTGCCAAACTAAAATCAAAACAACAAAAGCGTCCCAACTCTCTTCAAGGAAACAAGAGTCGAAGATCAGCAGCCTTTTGGGGTGATCGCTTGTGTTCAATTGAGGATTAGGGTTGTAGCTTTTAGGTGCTAGTCATAGCAGATTTGGTGTGTTCATGTGTGACTGATTTGTGTACAGCTTCCTTTCCCATTCGATCCTCTTTTCAGCCCTAAAGGTAAAGCTAATCGTGTCTCGTTAATTATCATGATATATGTAAAAGAAGTGTCATACGAAACATAGCCACATAAAGTTATTCGCCACATATGATATGAAGAACTTCTGTAAAACTGTATGGGTCGAACTTGTTCTATTTACTGTCGACCAAATCAATATTCTAGCCTAAGTTTTGGCGTTAACATACATCTAAATCAGCCCTAACCTTTTTGTCATTAAACCTTCGCACATGCATTAATGGAGGCTAACTAAAACTGGTACTAATCGACCCATGGTATTCTGTTTTGATCGACCTGTATGTATGTAACACTAACTCTATTATATCAACCCTAATATGATCATTTATTGCTCATTGAATCTGGAACCCCATGAATCTGCTATCGACTAGGGTTTGTTTAGTGATTTTAATGTGATATATATGTGTGTTGCATATCGCGTGTGATTCTATGTTGGGTCGTATAAGGGCTGTTGGTGTTGTAACCTTATGTAGGGTTGTGTAGAGTTTATAGAGGGGTTACAGTTATGAGATTTAAGTCGGGTGTGTGACTCGTTGCATGCTAGCAGGAAATCGATCAGGTCTAGTGTGCTTGGTGTGGGTGTGTCTGTGTCGCACGTATGTGTTAATACAAATAAGCCGTAAAAATGTTTATTTATATTTTACGATCTTCTAATGTTTTGTCGATAACAAACGTAAAATCATTTTAACGAAACAAATAAAATACGTAAAATGTTTGAGCCAATAGTTTTCTAACACACTTACGTTTTCACATAAAACACTAAAACAAGTATAAGTGATTTTATGATTTAGTAATACATATGTACAACAACTAGTGTTTACATATTTGGGTAAATATATACTTAAACTAGTATATACTAAAATGGGTAAAAACTAACAAATGGTATTGACCCAAAACCCATGGTTTTATCCAAACCATTTGACTAGGTACATTGAACTCATGAGATACATTGTATCTAATATGAAACCCATAGATCAGCCCATAACCCATGACCCATGACCCATGACCCATAACCAAAATACCCATGGGTAAAGAGGAGCGTCCCACGGATCCCTAGCTTTACGCTAGCCGGATCCCTTATGGGAGGGATCCGTGGGATCCGGGGAACAGTAAACTTTCTCCTCTATAAATAGTGAGCCATTTCTTCCTTTTGGCTCACCACTTTCACACATACTTTCTCCAAGTATTGTATCTCTCTAACCACTGATCCTAAGGGATCTTTCTATGTAGTTTGTCTTTTGTTTTTGTGTGATTCTCCAGGTTCCTCTTAAAGGCGAGATCACCACTTCTTGAAGTCGAGCAAGCTCAAGTCCATGAGTTGCCATGCTTCATCATCATCAAGACAACTGAGGTTCTCTTGTTGATAGTTCTTTCTTCCTCCGTAGATATGTTGTGTAGAAGGCATTAGTGAAGGATGCCGAAAGAGTTAAGACGAAAGCATTAGTGAAAGGTGCTTAACGTCCGTGTCAAAAGCATTAGTGTTGGAATCACTCCTAAACTATATTTCAAGTGTTAGTGATTCATATGTAATAGTTAGCTTAATATGGCTTTTAAGTTAGTAATCAAGGCTAGGCTTATGTAGAAAGCCCATAAGCCTAGGCCAAGCCCAATAAGTAAAAGGATGGGAACTTGGAGTGTTGCCCTAGTTCCCTCCTATAAATACCTCTTGTAAACCCTCACCTGAGGGTTGGTTGTTCAATTTACTCTTTCACTATTACGCATAATCTTTCTCACATTCATATGCATAGTGTTTGGTAGTTGTTCATCCGATCTCTTCTTATCTCTTTCTTATATTGATGCTTGTGTTACTAATATGGTGACCTAACAGTGGTATCATTCGCTAAATAGTTGGGTGAACATATTTTGTTTTTGAAGTTTTGGTCTTACGCGTAATAACGTTTCATACTTTGTCACGCTTAAAAACTCAATTTTTACACTTTTCAATCCAAAATTCTTGTACTTTCAACGTTTTTAGGTGTTAAAATATATGTTTTTGGCAAAAAGTTTCAAACTTTACATGTGGATCATTGTTTTTAAGCTTGGTTTTATACGTGGGATACTTTCTACGCATAAGGTGTTTAAAAGTTTTGGATCATCAAGTTTCACACTTTTGTGTTATTTTGGTGATATTGAAGCTATTTCATCACAAAAATCTGGTTTAGAAACATCATTTGGCAGAAATCAGTTTTGGCTACTTTCTACGCGTAAGGAAACCCTAATCTTACGCGTAACTCATCCTTGGTTTGATCTTCAGTTTCGTGGATTACTCAGTGTTTTTCTTGCTTGGATAAGCCTGAAAACACTTCGACTTTGGATATCTTTTGCACTGTGATAGTGTAAAAGATCTTCTGGGCAAAACCCTAATCTTACGCATAAGCTCAAACTTATGCGTAGAACTCATTACGCATAATATTATTCTTACGCCTAAGCTCTGTCTTACGTATAAGTTAATCCTACGCCTAAGTTTTCTACGCTTAACTTTCTGTTTACGCATAACTTTAGTGTTTTCTCATTTCTTACGCGTAAGCTAATCCTACGCGTAAATATCATTTTTACGCGTAAGTTTGGTGTTTTTACGCTTAAGTGTTTCTTTGCCTACACTTGGTTTCTACGCCTAAGGATACTTCATCAACAACGTTTCATTCGACTACAAAGATCCATTTAACAACACAAGTTTTCAACATGTCACAACCACCATACTCTAACTATTTTCCTTACACTTATAATCAACAACAACAACAACAACTAAGTCCACAACATCAACAATTTAATCAACAACAACAAGTTTATCAACTACAATTTAATCAACAACATACTCCACAACTTGGAGCAATTCTACCACAAATGGTTCAACCACCACCTAGTCTTCAAGTACAACCTTACACTAACTTCTACAATCAACATCCATCCAGGAATACTATGAAGGAACCGACATGGTTTGGCAAGATGTGTGAAGCCTTAAGTAGCCAACAATTAATTCATGAAGCTGGCTCACTTGATAGACCTCCAATGCTCACTCCCGGAAATTATGATCAATGGGTGATAAGGTTCTTTAGGTTTTGTGATCTAAAGAAGCCACATGGAAAGTTTTTAAAGAAGGTCATTATGGAAGGTCTATTTTAGATGCCTACTGTTATCACACCCGCAGATCCAGATGCCAATCCACCAAGAGATGTTGTCACCAACATTGCAACTATCTCAGACCTCACTGCTGATGAACTTCTACACTTTGAAGCCGATGAACTAGCAATGCAATACATCCTTTTAGGATTACCCAATCCAATCCTTCGAAGTGTTGATGCTCAAAAGACTGCAAAAGCAATGTGGGAACATATTCATCTTCTTATGGAAGGCACAACACTCAATCAGGAAGACATGGAATCCAAAATCTACTTGGCTTATGAACACTTCATGATTGAACCAGGAGAGACATTAGAGTCATATCATCATCGCTTTTCAGACATCATTAATGATTTGGACAAACACAACATCATCATGCCACGAATTGCTGTCAACACTAAGTTCCTAAGTAGTCTTGGTCCGGAATGGGAGAAGTATGTCATTTTTCTCCATCAAGCTAAGAATCTTCATCATGCTACATACGGATTGTTGTACGACTATCTGAAGCCTCACCAAAAAGAAGTTGACAAAGAAAGGAGTATCCGTGGACTTCCAGCTTCACAGTCACTTCCAGACAATCAACAACTTACTTTGTAGGCTGAAACTAATCTTCCTCCTCAAACAGCTCCTCAACCCGCTCCTCAACCAACTGCAACCATCACACCATATGATCCATCATAGCAACAACCTCAACAAACTCAATTGGTTCCATACAACAACAACAATGCTCAAGCACTTTACAGTGAAGCTGATGAGGACTCTGATGCTTTCGATGAATTGCAACAAGGATTTGTTATGATTGCTAAAGCCTTCGGCCGGTATACAAACAAATCCAACAATCGCATTCATTCCTCATCAAACACAAGGAATCAGGCTGTTGTGAACAATGGACGTGTTGAAGTTCAGAATCGTGGTTATGGTCGTCAGATGGGAGGTGTTCAAGGGTTTAATGCTATGGGAAGGAACAACATGGGTCCTCCGCAACAACAAAGGGCTCAAGTGGTTGAACAGGGGAATGCTCAGAATGGGGTTAATGGTCTTCGTTGTTATAACTGCAATGAGAAGGGTCATCTGGCTAATGCATGTCCTAAGCCGAGAACAAGAGGCAGTGCTTATGACAAAGAGGCGTTGCTCTTGGCTCTCAAGGATGAAGCTGGTGGAACTCTTACCAACAAGGAACAGAGCTTTATGGCAGATACAGATTCTGATGATGATATGGAGGACTTGCAGGATAATGCAGCAATGATGTTGATGGCACAAATGCAAGCTCTACACATGAGTGACACAGGCCCAGTGTATGACACTGATGGCTTGTCTCAGGTACCAGACCAAAATACACTCATTCCTAATCTGATATCTCCGCCAATTTCTCCATCTGACAAGGATCAGAGTGTTCAACATGAGCCATCCACATCTCATTATGATGATTATCAAATAGATCCCGTAGTTATATTTGACGATCAAGATAACCTTATGGTTAATATTGATAATCAAGTTGACTCCGTGGTTATATTTGAGGATCTAAATAATGATCATGTTGAGATTCACGTTGAACAAGATGAGCTTTTGCCTAATAGATAAATTGAGCTCTTAACCTTAATTAAAGACCAAGAATCTCGTTTGATAATTTGCAATGAATTAAAAGCAAAAAATGCACTGTTAATTAGGGATAATGAATGCTTAATTAGACAAATCAACGTGTTTAAAACTCAAGAAAAATGTGAACATGGTTTTGAAGTCGCTTTTGCTAAATCTCATCAAAACGAAAAATCAATAGAACGACAGATACGTGATCTAGCCGCATCCAAGAATGCTTTGTTGTCTCAAATAGAACAACTGAAACATGAACATAAACAACAACTTAACGCTCTTACTTTGGAAACTCAAAAAGCCGGCTGCGTTGTTAACTTGTCAAAAACAGTTCTCTGAGTACAAACAGCATTCCACAAAACGAATAGATAACTATCTTGAAGAAATTGTCGACTTACAAAAAAAAATCAAAGAGTTTCGAAATGTTGTTTATAAACATGGTGAGTCAATCACAACTATTCAAAAGTTTACTTTTAAACCAAATCCAAATGGATATGGACCAATTCTTGCTGGTTACAAACCTAAGTTTTCAAACAGAGCATTCAAACCAAATCCTGAAGTTTACAGTGCAGAACATAGAATTGATGATTCAATTATGACTGTTGTTGAATATAATCGCATGGAGGAATTAGATGCAGATGACGAGAGTCGGTCAAAAATGGAAAATGTCGTTTATAACAAACCATTTAACTATTCAAAACCCGTAACTTTTGTCACACAACAAGATACTTCTAACAAACCTTTTGTTATCACACCAGTTTCTGAAGTTAGTCCCCAACACAATGGTGCACAAATTAATGGTCCTTTACCTTCAATTAGTGAAGTTAAAACAAAAGCCGAAAGTTGTCGCGTTATAAAATACTTTGACACTTTCTTATCTGACCTCAAAATTTTGGAACGTGAGATTGAATTTCATTCTGAAATAAAAGTTGAACATTTTCAATCGCCAATGGCGCGAGAAAAAAGAGACATTCTTCAGAAAAGACTTTTACCCCATGTCAAAAATTTGAAAACTTGTGCACTATATTGGGAAAGGGATTTTCACAAGGAACTCGGTCTCATGAAAACAGTTTTTGAGAAAACAGAAACATCGATTTCAAATACTAAACGTAAAAAAAAATTATTGAGAAAAGATGTTGATCGACTCTTGGAAGATGTTATCTGTGCTGATATCAATAATCTTGTTTTATTACAATCTGTTGCATATGCATCTGATCATATCTCTGCTGATTCTGTTGATTCTGTTGATATTGTTGAAAATACTGATAATGTGCATCAGATCGAGTCTTTAAAAGTTGAAAATGAACGATTGTTAAACGAACTTTCAAATTTAAAACGTCGTCTTCAATGGTGTCAAAAAGATTGTCAAAATCGTGAACTTGCTTTGCAAAACAAAATCCACCAGTTGCAATAAAAAACATTTAATCCTAAAATTGAGCAACTGAATGATCAAAACGTGTCTTTGAAATGTGAAATCTCAAAATATGAACAAGAACTTGCAAAAGTTAAAAAGGAACATGGTGTCATATTTGATTTACTCAAACAGACTCGTACTGAAGCATCAAACGAACTTGATCACTATCTTGCACACACTAAAGAAGTCATGAATTTTTCTGGAAATCTTCGTTCTGAAAATCAAGATTTGGTGCACACTATCATTAAGTTAAGGGAGATGTTAGGAAAGTATGAACAAGCCTAGCATCATTAAGAGAATTTCACCTGTAACACTTAGCAAACGTGAACCCAGAATGCCTACTGACAAAACAAAAGATACTAATGTGTTTCCCTCTACTGAAACAGGAATAGTTGCCTCTTTTCCCAACGTTCGCACTTCACAGCCTAGGAGCAATACAAGGAAGAATAGGAAGTTGCGACCTAAGAAAAGACCAATAAAGAATGCTGAAGTAGAAGAACACCCTAGGACTTTGAATAAGACTCAAGTTGCACCCACTTTAGATATTGCGTCTGGCAAATGTAATGGAAAAAGTGTTGTAACGAATGCTAAACCTTTAAGTACTTTTGATATTCAGTCTGAAGCTTCTTGTGTTATTTGTCGTGAAAGTATGCTTTCTGATTGTCATGACAAATGTGTTGCTAGAGCTATCTTGTCTCGTTTAAGGAATCCTAAGAATCGGAATACCTCTAGGCCCACTAATACTTCTAAGTCTGTGCTTGGTAAACCGCCCTCTTTAGATTTTAAGAAACGCATTGATGTCCTTGTAGCTCCAGTATCACCTCCAAGGAATGTAGTACCACCTAGTGCATTCACTAAGACTAAAGCTAAGACTAGTTGGAGATGGCAGAAATGGATACATAATACACTAGGATTTAAATGGATGCCTAAAATCATTGATGTGTGTATTTCTACTATAACTGCTTCGGAACCCTCTAACACTTCGGGTTTCACATCTACTTCTATTCCATCTGTGTCGTCTGTGTGTAATGCAGGTGATACAGATCATCCTTTGGATTGTTGATAGCGGATGTTCCCGACACATGACAGGCAATCTTAAACTGTTATCAAACTTTATTGCAAAGTTCATTGGCACTGTTAGATTCGGGAATGATCACTTCGCAGCTATCATGGGCTATAGAGATTATATCAATGGCAATATCGAAATTAGCAGGGTTTATTATGTGGAAGGCCTCGGTCACAATCTCTTTTCAGTCGGTCAATTATGTGATGGAGATTTGGAAGTTGCTTTTAGGGAGAAAACTTGTTTCATTCGTGATCTACAAGGAAACGATCTTATGTCTGGCTCTCGCAACTCTAGTCTGTACACAATCTCAATGCAAGACATGATTGCTTCATCTCCCATCTGTCTACTTTCAAAGGCAACATCAACAAAATCCTGGCTATGGCACCGTCGTCTTTCACATTTAAACTTTCAAACCATCACCAATCTTGCTTGACACAAACTTGTTGAAGGTCTCCTGAGATTCCGGTATTCTAAAGATCACCTTTGCTCAACTTGTGAACAAGGGAAAAGCACTCGTGCTCATTTTCCTTCAAAGGTGGAACACAGCTCTCAGCATGTGCTTCATCTTCTTCACATGGATTTGTGTGGCCTGATGCGCGTGCAAACGATTTATGGCAAACGCTACATCTTGGTAATTGTCGATGACTACTCACGATGGACTTGGGTCTACTTTCTTCGAAGTAAATATCAAGCTCCACAGATGATCATCACCTTTCTCACGAAAGTTCAAGTTTAGCTCCGGAACACCATCCGCCAAATCAGAACAGAAAAAGGAACTGAATTTGTGAACCAAACTCTTCGAGAATTTTATGAGAAAGTGGGAATTGAGCATCAGACATCTATTGCACGTACACCAGAACAAAACGGAGTTGTTGAAAGATGAAACCGTACGTTAGTGGAAGCTGTAAGAACAATGTTAATCAATGCTAAACTTCCAGATTACTTGTGGGCAAAAGCTGTCTCAACTGCATGCTATACTCAAAATCGTTCAATGATTACAAAACGCCACAACAAGACACCTTTTGAGCTTATCCACAACCATAAACCAAATCTCAAACACTTTCATGTATTTGGCTCTCTTTGCTACCCAAATAATGATCGTGATGACTTTGGAAAGCTCAAAGCCAAAGCTGACATTGGAGTCTTTATTGGATACTGTGAGAATTCTAAAGGTTACCGGATCTGGAATCGTCGTACAAAGCAGGTTATGGAAACGATTCATGCTAATTTTGATGAGCTTACAGATATGGCTTCTGAGCAAAACAGCTTGGAACCCGGTCACAACCGTTTAAACTTCCCTCTAACCCCATCATCAGCTGAACCAAGCCCCCAGCTTACTCGTCAACAAATGGAAAATATCTTTGCTCCGCTGTTTAGTGATGACATTGATGATCGTGCTCCAGGTGTATCCGCTGTTTCCGCTGCTCAACCTGATCATATTCCTATACCTGATACACCTGCTACAACAACTACTGTTGAAGAAGCACCACCAGTTGACTCTACAGCAACAGTTGAACAAACTGCTTCCAATGACGCTGAACCAGCTGATGATATTCTTAATGAAGTACCCCCACCTGCAGATTTTGATCCAAATGCGTTCTTTAACCCGTTTGCCAATGAAACTGTTGCACCAGATGTCGCAGAATCATCAACAAACCATTTGAATCCTCAAAATCTGCACAATGTATACCAACATCAACCGTCGACACATCGTTGGACAAAAGACCATCCTCTTGAGAATATTATTGGTAACCCACATCAACCAGTCGTAACAAGACAACGTCTTCACACAAATGGTGAACATTGTATTTATGCACTCACTGTCTGTCAATCTAAACCTAAAAACATTAAAGACGCAATGACCAAAGACAACTGGATTGAATTCATGCAAGAAGAACTCAATTAGTTTTAACGTCTTGAAGTATGGGAACTGGTTGAAAGACCAACATGGGTCTATGTCGTTGGTCTAAAATGGATTTGGAAGAACAAATTGGATGCTGAAGGGAACGTAATCAGAAACAAGTCACGTCTGGTAGCTAAGGGTTATAGACATGAAGAGGGTATTGACTTTGAAGAATCATTCGCTCCCGTTGCTCGTCTTGAGGCTGTTCGGATCTTTCTCGCGTTCGCGGCTCATATGAATATAACGGTCTTTCAGATGGACGTCAAAACTGCTTTTCTGAATGGTCAACTGAAAGAAACAGTCTATGTCAGCCAGCCAGAAGGATTCGTTGATCCAGAGTTCCCGAACCATGTCTACAAACTAAACAAAGCTCTATATGGTCTCAAACAAGCTCCTCGGGCGTGGTACGATAAGTTATCATCCTTCCTCATTGCCAATAAATTCACCAAAGGTTCGGTCGATCCCACACTTTTCATACAATATCACGGGGCTCACATCTTAATTGTTCAAATGTATGTGGATGACATCATTTTTGGGTCAACACACTTAAAATACTCAAATGCTTTTGCAAAATTAATGACAAAACATTTTGAAATGTCAATGATGGGTGAACTCACATTCTTTCTTGGAATGCAAGTTCACCAATCCCCCCGTGGTATTTTCTTGAGTCAGTCCAAATATGCCCTTGAACTGTTAAACAAATTTGGAATGCAAAACTGTGACACCTATGCCACACCAATGGCTCATACCAAGAAGCTAGATGCTGATTTACATGGGAAATTGGTGGACCCAACCAAATACCGTAGTATTATTGGGTCTCTCATGTATCTAACAGCTAGCATGCCTGATATTGTGTTTGCCGTATATCTTTGCTCCCGTTATCAGTCGAGACCAACTGAAACCCACCTCTCTGAGGCTAAAAGAATCCTCCGATACATCAAGGGAACCATTAACTTTGGGATCTGGTATCCGAAGGATTCTGGTTTTGAACTAATAGCTTTTTCAGACGCTGATCACACAGGATGCTTAGACTCACGGAAAAGTACTTCAGGAGCATTACAATTTCTTGGTGATAAACTGGTGTCATGGCAATCGAAGAAGCAGGATTTTACATCGCTCTCCTCAACAGAAGCAGAATATGTAGCCATGTCGGCATGTTGTGCTCAAGTCATTTGGATGAGAACATAACTCAAAGACTATGGTTACGTGTTTGACAAAATCCCGATGTACTGCGACAATCGGAGTGCTATTGCGATCTCGTGCAACTCAGTACAACATTTGAAATCAAAGCACATCGATCTTCGATATCATTTCATCAAGGAACACGTGGAACAGGGTACAGTTGAATTATACTTTGTGGGTACAGAATACCAATTGGCAGATCTTCTCACCAAAGCCTTAGCTCCTGCTAGGTTTAATGAGTTGGTCCACCGGATTGGTATGCGGTGTTTGACTCAAGAGGAACTGGATGAACTCTTAAAACATTCTTAAAACCAGTCAAACACCAAAACCTCTTTTGTAAATATTTTTCAAAAACAAAATACAAAATTATAAAATCTGATAAAAAAACAAAAATATTCTTCTATCTATATTTCTTTTAACGTGGCAAGTACAAATCTTCCGTCAACACTCAAATCTTTCAAAATTCAGTATTTTTTCGATCAAGTGTTGAGGGGGAGAAAGCAAATATCTTTCAGTGTCATAAAACCTTGTACTTGCATGTTACTTTATCCCAGTTGTTTCTTTAAATGGTGGTCACATTTCTGGTTTACTGACACTCCCCGGACTAAAATTTATAAAACTTCTTTATTTCTTAAGTCAAGGGGGAGTGTCATCAAAATTCTTTCCAAATATCCTTCGTTTGGTAACCAAAATGGAAGTTATGGATATTGGATGTAAATGGAAAAGGTGGAGGGGCTAATACTATCAAAAGCTCAAAGTTATTTTAACAAAACCTCCACCTAACACATTAACTCTTCACATTTATTACTCAACCTAACTAAATCCTACGCCTAAAATTCAAGCTTCAAATTCGTGTTTTGGATCATCATTTTGTAAGTGGTTTTGTGTTCTTAACATGATTACAAACAAAGTTTTTAAATCATTTCAAAAACCAACGGTTAGATTTTCACATATGAGTGATTTTGTATTCTACGCATAAGCGTATGAACACAAAATCATTGGTGTGTGTTTTTGGTTAAAATGATTGAGTCAAAACGCTCAATTAATCACTTTGAAACCATTTTCATCATCAAAACTCACCCATAAACACGAATTGATGGATATTAAAAAGTTAGGGTTTATGCTTGAATTGGGTATTTTCTTGTGTGAGTGTTTCTGGTTAATTAGTTGCTTGTAAGATGTTGTTTGTATGATGAATTGATGATATCCATGCTTAGAACTTACCCAGTAACATCAAATGTGAAAGAATTGAATTGTAGGGTTTTAGTTCATACGAATTCGGTATTTTTGATTCATAGCTTGTTTGATGTTAAAACTTGCACATAACAACTCAATAGGCCTCCTAGACATCCCAGAATCATTTTGGTGCATTTCATATGGCTAGATATCTTACTCGTAGAAATTGAACTTTAGGGTTTTAAGGTCTACGCGTAAAACATTATCTATGCATAACTGATTGATTGAGTATTCGTGTTTAAAACTGTTAGAAAATGAATGCAGATGTTAATGTTGATGTTATGATGAATTTATTTCAGGTTCTATATGCTTAAAAAATTCAGAATCAAGGTTTCTTGCAATCTACGCATAAGGATCACCTTACGCGTAACATGTTATGCGTAAGAGTAATCTTACATGTAACGTTTACGCGCAAGGTTCTACATTGGGGACTATGCGTATCCTGTGAAGGATATGCGTAAACAGTAACCTCTACACATAAGGTTGACTCTTACGAGTAAGCCTTACACGTAAGGTTCCTTATACGCTTACGCGTAAGCTTTACGCATAAGGCACTCTTTTCCTACGTGTAATATTTCTTACGCGTAAGTCAAGAACCTACGCATAAGCTTATGCTTACTCGTATAACACTCCTGTTTACGCATAAGCTTGCCATTTCTACGCCAAAGCCTTGTTCAACCTTAATTATGAATTGTTAAGCGTGCAAACTTGTAAATAAATAAATCATAACGCCACGAAACCAATAATGTCACTAATAAGCTTAAACGTGTAATATGTTGTGAAAAATAAGTGAAAACATGGACTTTAAAACTTAAAGTTAATCAACTCACGAAACTTATCACGACGTCATTGGACTATTGGACAAACAAGTGACATTGGACTCGTAACAATCATCGACATATCACATTCAATAATTAGACAATAAAACCATCTGTTGACTAACGTAATGTCTTTCGATATGTTGGTTCTTTTGGCTAAATATCTTTCAGATCACGACATGGACACTCAAATGCAGAATGTGGAAGCAGCAAATGTTCTCACCATTGCTGATATCTTCCCTAATGGCTATCCGATGAAGATTGGAAAGAACAACCTTCGTGTTGATTTTGATACCCTCACCTCCTCAGAGTCTTCTTGCTTAATTGCTGTGGATATTCTGAAGAATCATCCTTATCAGAACATACTCACCAATTCTGCTACAGTGCCTGAGATCTATATTCACCAGTTCTGGAATACAATGCAAAAGATCAAAGGACAAAATGCTGTGACAGTGACGCTCAATGACAAACAAGTCACCATCACACCTGCAGACTTAAGGGCTATTCTTCTCATCCCTGTCATCGAACCAACTGAATACAATGCCGCACCAACTGAAGAGACTGTTCTGCAATTCATGATCGACATTGGTTATGACGAAGCTACAGGAGTAATCACTAAGTATTCATACGTGGATATTAAGAATATTCCTCAGCCATGGAGAACTCTCTACATCATCATCACCAAATCTGTTTCTGGACGTGACAGTGGCTATGAGCATCCCAAGCTCATGGAACTGCAGATCTTTTGGGCTTTGGTCAACATTAAACACATTGAAGTTGAAGCTCTGATATGGGACGACATGATGTCATTCCTTAAAAAGCTTGGCACCAAAATCCCGTATGTCAGATATACCAAATTGTTGATCCAACGAGCTCTAGGGTATAATCCTGATATTCCCTTGAGACTCGATGACCCCAAACAACACTCCATGTTGTATGCGCCCACACTCTCAGTCAAATTCAAGGACTCTACAACAAAGAAACAAGGTGCAGTGTTGCCAGATCACCTTATAACCGATGATATCAAACAACTGTACTCGTACAAACGATATCTGGTAGCGGTTGAAGATGGCAAAGTAGGTTTTCTCGATGAAAAGTCCGCTGGTACACCTACTAGGAAAACAAGGAGAGGCAGTGCAGGAAGTGTTACAAGCACTGAGAGTCAAAGAAAGTTCCTTAAGAGGAAACCTGCACTCAAAAGGAAAATTCTCTCTAAGGAAGCTATTCCCATTCCTATTCCCAAGACAGAACCGCAACTATAGCTAGTGGATGAAAGATCTGAGGAAACCGAATCAGACGAAGAGGTCACCTACTCTGAAACTGCAACCGATTTCACTCCAATAGTAGCTAAACCTCCCAATCCAGTAGCTGATAAAGGAAAAGGGAAAACTCCTGTGCTCGAGCATGATAAGGAAAGTTCTGAAGAAGAACCAGTTGATGAGGAAAGAGAATATCAAAAGAAGTTGAAGAACCTCAGACAAAAATACTTTGCAGATGAATTCGTAAAAGATCAAACTCGTGGCCCTGGAGGATCAAGTGGTGGTACTCAAGCCACACCAGTTTCTGATGCGGTTAATCAACCCAATAAGGGAACTGGTATCACCACCACCCACGAACAACAACAAAGGCAGATTGAGGATTCCATCAACTATGACATAGAGGAACCAGACATGGAAAAGACTGAGACAACTCCTGGTGATGATTCTAAGACTGATGAAACGGCTAAGTCTGGACATGATGAAGATCTTGATTATGATACTTATCTTTTAGACAGTCCCGCACGCTCCAAGGAGGAAACTTCTGAGCCACCAAAGGACCCTGAGTTACCTCACGTCTTCTCATCATCGGACTCGTCTTCTCACTGTTCTCTACCACCATCCAAAGACACAACCAGATCCATATCCAAATCTGTGAAGAAACCAACCGACTCTTGGATATCTCGGGCAAAGACAAAGATTGTTAAAGCTTTCAAGTAGGTCAGGAAGAAAGATGTGACCAATAAAAAGTTAGATATACTCGCTGACAACATCAAACATCTTAATGACGAGATAGAAAAGATGTCTAACGAAAGGGAGTATATTCAGAAGTTCATGCAACGTGATGTCCAAGGGGAACTGAACGAGATGATTAAGGGCTATACTCATCAGTTCTTACTCGACAAAGTTCCGGGCGTGACAAGAGAGATGTTCAACAGACAACTCTATCCAAATCTGATGCATATAGCCAAGCAAACTATAAGATCAACACCTATGACCGTAACAATTAACCCTACTGATCCTATAGTGTTCTCAGATGCTGAATTGGTTTCCAGGCTGGTAACTCAAATGTCTAAACGATCTACAACATTTACTTCTTACGAAGGTAAATTGTTTGAAGCATTGCTGGAATACCAACTCAAATCAGCATGCAGAGAAGAAGCTCAAAGGCCTAAACGTCCAAGAGACGATGAAGATAAGGATAAGGATAAAGATAACGAACCTAAACGTTCAAAGAAGTCTGGAGAAACATCCTCCATGCCACCTCCACTCCACAGGACTCCATCTCAACAACGATCTCCTCCACGCTCTTCTACTGACAAACCTCAGGACTCTGAGTTACCACCTCAGACAGAGAAAACCGGTGATCACTTCGAGTATACTGGTGGTGACGATGAGGAAGTCCCTGAGCCCCAACAACAACCCACCTCTCCCGCTTCAACAAAGAAACCATCATCCACATCAAGGCCAAAGAAAAAGAAGAAGACGCCCAAGGCTGATGTCGTCTCATGGCTAAACGAAGAAGACACCGAGTATGATTGGTTCTCCACACTTGTTGATGCTACTCCCACCCTAATTGATGATCCAGATATGGTAGAAGGTCGTACGTTGGAGCATGCTAAGCTACTGCAAGAAAAGTTCCGTGTGAAGAAGATGACGAAATCAGAGTTGAAACGAATCAAGAATGAAGCATTTAAACTACTCAAAGACAGCTCGGAAAGTGCTATTGAAGTTGAATATCACCTTGAAAATATAGTACGAGCCATGTCTAACAACATTGATTGGCTCAACCCTGAAGCAAACATCGACTTCACCAGAAGAGACAAGGCTCCATATTACACCGATTGGTCTAAACCTCTACCAACGATTGGTCTAACAGATCAACCTAAGATTCCATTCCGCTACTTCTTCAACAATGACTTGGAATTCCTTCTACACGGTAGCGATGATTCAAAGAAATACGCTACATCACTTACACTTTCGTTCCCGGCAGCCATATACTCCAACTGCATAGCCATCGAAGAAAAGGCTACCCACATGTTTTCCAACAACGTGGAAAGGTATGACATTGATGCAATGTACGGGATTCACCATTGGCAGGAACGCTGACGAATCTACTACAAAAGCTGCCAGGTTCGAAAGTCTCAACATGAAGTGTATAGTGATAAAAGGATCATTGCTGTTAAGCATATAGCTCTCTCGTCTAAATGGGACTACACTTTCCTCAAGAACATCGTGGTCAAAAGACAAGATGAAAGAGACTATGAATTCTGTGAAGCGGACTTTCAGAACTTGTCTCTCAACGACATTGAAGATCTGTATATTGCCAAGGTACAGGGAAGAATGAGACAATTCTCGACTGAAATTCAACGAGAATACATCAAGTCTTTACTCATCTTCATCAGAAGCATTGTGATCCAGGAATGTGTAGAAGATTTACAACTTGGTGTTGAATCATATCAGACTCGTGTCAACTTCACCAGACCTCAGCTAGAACTTCCTGACATCAACCATCTTCCACAATACACTCTCGTCAGCAAACCATTCAGAGTAGTTTACCGTAGTGAACTACAACGCAACTGCTTGATGGCGTGTAGAGATCTTCATAAGTTTGGGGATCACACACTGAAGAAGGTCAGGGATGGGTTAGCTTATCGGTTAAAGGAGATACATGAAGGCATCGGGTCGAAGAAGCGATGGAATTCTCAGGAAAAACGGGATGTTAAGAGGATCATCACTCGGATCGATGAAAGGTTGTACAGAAAGGACCAGTTCAGAACTCTGGAGAGCTTTGTAGGTGGTCGTCCCAGGATTACTCTCACAGGCTATCAACGCCCTGTTCGCATTCCTGGAGATATTGCTGGACTACCTGGTACCCCTTAAACTGTTTCAATTTCATACTAATTTGGATGTGTGATTATTTAATGACAATGGCTTGTGCACACATAACAGTGTACAACCCGTTCTTGTAATGAAAGGACCCTGTGGTACGCTTCAGTGCCACAATCCTATAAAAGGAGCGAAAGCTTCTTACTTTTGAGTAAAACTTATCAAACCTTCCACTTTTAAAGGTTTTGCTCAAAAGAACAAGTACTTCCCCTTACGTTTTCAAAACCTCAAAAGTTAGTATTACTTGTTGAGGGGGAGTAGTTAACTAAAAACTTTGTTCACAAATTGTTCTTCGTGATAATCTTCCCACAAAACTCGAAATGGTCATATTTAATATCAAAACGTTATCAACAATAACAATTATATGCCATTTTTGAGGGGGAGAAAATTATTGTGATAAGAAATATGTTGATTTGCTATTGAATCGTCGTGTGAAAAAGACTTAACCCATGAATTGACGGGATCTGAACAATCATACATTGAAAAGATTTGTCTTCCAAAGACTTATCCAAGTAAATTTTACCTATTTGAGAAGCTCTTGATAGACATGAACTTTGATGGGTATGACAACCTTTCGAGGTTTGTCCACACCTTCAAGGTAGTTATTAGAGCTAGTTGTCACCTAAAAGCTGACAATGTAACTCTTTAACTATGCAACGTAACCGTGTCCCTCGAGGAATTGTCTATCTTGAGTCGATCAATTCAAAAGTGCGCACTCTTCTCTCACCGTGCAGATTTCTGTCTAAACACTTAAGCACGTGTGGAGGAGGGAGTATTTCTGCAAATGATCAAACTCTTACAGTGGTACAAAATGTTTTTCAATCATAACCACTTTGAGAGATTTTCAAGAAAATAGTTTTATGGCAACATAGGTTAGTCATGGAGTTATAAGGTAACTAAGGATAGGAATAACCGTCCTATGATCCGCCAGAGCCGGAGGGATCTACCAAAGGACATCACAAATAGTTAGTACTTAGAAGTCCTTAGGTATGATTACAAAAAGGAGAAAATGAGAATCGGAGAAAGAAGGAGTTGAAGAATTAAAAAGAAATGCAAAGAAAAGGGTGAAAAGAAATAGCCCTCCAGATTATTCAACTTAGGGTAGACACCGGGTTCAATTCATATGCTACTTGTTGTCACTTAGTGACACCGGTATTGAAGATTAAAAGTCGTCATGGACCCAGTGACGCATGCACTAAACCTTCTTAGCCACTAAAGTTTCTCCCAACAGAAGATTGTTTCATTCTCACAGGGAACCCTACGTAAACTATCAGCTTTCTCTTAGAAATTGCTGGTATTGAAGAAGGAGATCCTCTCCCTAGTCTCCGCTCAGGAAAACCAAAGTGCACTATTGAGTCTAGAGACACGAGATTCATCAAAAGATCTCTTAGGTACACTTGACAACTCATCGCTTGTCGTTCAACAAAAAGAATGCAAGTGATATATTATAGTGTCCTTCACAGATCTTAGCAATCTGTCGAGAACATTTATGAGAGGTTCACATATGTGATCCTCAGTGATTGAATGGAAACTCCTACCAGGGTCAACATCAAACAGCCCTGACAGCAGGTCACTTCGGTAACTCCCCATGGATTACGCTTAGTGTGTCTCAAATGGTCTACAGTCGTGAGGTGATGCTTCGATGTACCTCAGCGACTCATCTGAACTGTAGGTGTACTTCGGTACATAGTGTTATCTCACTTGTGGGACTCCAGTTCAGGAACGGCCTTTGTGAGAATTAGAGATGTATTTTCACACTATGCTGTTAACACCCTCGAAATTCAAACTTATAAGTGCCAGAATCCGCTTATTACTAACCGTGTGTATGTTTTCCTCTTATGGAAGCTCTGGAGCGGACTGATCGTGCAGATTCTTCACATGCTCATACCAACATCATCACTAATGCAAGTTCTCTCAAAAGGCAACACAAAAGTCAGAATGATTCTTCGTCAAGTCAAAGAATCTACAAAGTTTAAAGACTAAGAGAACTACATCAGTACTGAAATCCAACGTTAAATGAGCGTGTGAGCATGTTGAAGAAAGACGTGGAGACACTGGAGCAACGAAGCAGACCTGATGCAGACAACAACAACATACTATTACTATCATCACAAAGAACAAAGTACTAAAGAACAAAGAAATCAAAAGACGTCAAAGCAGAATACTTCAAAAGTTACAAGATCCCTACACTGGGGAGATTGTTCAAATCAAGGAACTTCTTCTCACAAGAAAGAAGAATGTCAGAAGACGTCAAAGCTACTATTACATCAGCACCTACATCGTTTATCACTCTATCATTCATCAATAACACTTAGGGAGAGATTGTTGGAATCACTCCTAAACTATATTTCAAGTGTTAGTGATTCATATGTAATAGTTAGCTTAATATGGCTTTTAAGTTAGTAATCAAGGCTAGGCTTATGTAGAAAGCTCATAAGCCTAGGCCAAGCCCAATAAGTAAAAGGATGGGAACTTGGAGTGTTGCCCTAGTTCCCTCCTATAAATACCTTTTGTAAACCCTCACTTGAGGGTTGGTTGTTCAATTTACTCTTTCACTATTATGCATGTGACAACCGGCAATTTAGGGAGTCTATTTTAGGTAACCGCATTATGTTAAATTAAACTGAGTTTTGCCTTTAACACTATTTTATAAACCGTGACTTGATTTTATATCGTCGATTGGGTTTTACGGTTTATTTCATTATTAAATGAGTTATCGTATGCGTTTTAACTCTATTTGGTAGGCACTATTCGATTCGGCACTAGAAAAGCCTAAAACAAGAGTTATTGACCGTAACTCGAAAATTGACAAATGAATAGTCAAAACTCGTGGAAAAACGTAAGTAACGATGTTGAAAAGTAAAATAAATGTCGTGGGACACTCGGGGGACGATATGTGAGCTCGGTAATGGGTAAACGAGATAGATACGAAAAGTTTCAACCCGAACCCTCCTCTTTTCCCACCTAGCCGGCGCCCCCCCTCCAACAAAATAATTATTTTTAGGTCCCTAGTGGCCTAGTATATAATCCCCACTCAAGCCTCATTTCCCCCATCTCTTTCTCTCACTAGAAAAGTACACACACTACTTTATCTCTCTTGTTTCTCTCACTAAAAACCCTAAACCACCACCTTCATAAAATCCGGCCACTTTCCGGCCACCACCGCCGCCACTCCGGCATGTCACATCACACCACCACCACCAAAAGATAGATCTCTTTCTCCTCTTTCCAACCATATATCATACACTCAATTTGGACTTCATTAACACCTCCAAATTCAAGAATTAAGATTCGTACTTTTAGGGTTTCTAAAGATTTCAAAGGGCTTTTGTAATTGGTGATTAGAGAAGGTAAATAGAACATGTTTTGAGCTTGTTTGAACAATAAAAAGCCACGAATTGGATTCTAGGGTTTCGACCCATGAACAATTTTTGGGGCTTTTGGGTGGAACATGAAATTAAAGCTAATTAGTGATGAAATAAACAAGTAATTAGTGTTTGGTACATGTGTGGTGCATTAATTTGATGGGTTTTGCATTTTAGGGTTTAGTTGCATGTTCTTGGTTAATGATAGTTGATGGGTTTTGTGTTTAGATAGTGTTTGGAGCTTGAATGATTGGATTTGAGTGTTGTGGATTGGATTTGGTTGTGTTTGGTTGTGTGATATGGGACGTACGAGCCAAGAAGCCCACGCATGGGTCTTGGTTGGTTTCGTACGTGACCCACTTGGGTCTTGGGTCCGAGTCGGGTCGATTTGGTAGCTTATTGATTGGTTTAGTTGAGGTTTGGATGAGACGCGTGGAGCCGAAAAGCTTTTAGAAGCTTGTTTGGTTCATGTGGTCTTGACCGCGACCGTGTCATGACCATTAGGGTCATAACATTGGTTTCGAGTATAATTGGTTGATTGATTGGTTGGCGAGATTGTTTTGAGTTGGTTTGGGATTGAATTGCGACGTTATGACTTTTAATTATGGACTTGATATATATATTGTGACTTTGACCTACGTCGGCATCACTTTGACTTTTTAGTCAATAGTTGACTCCGACAAAGCCGTAACATGGACTTTAGTATAATTTGGACGATTGATTGATTAAAATCCGAGAAGTTATGACTCGTGCTTGTGGACTCGAAACGAATAACGATATGAGATTTAGTGCATTCATGGCATCATATTGAGACGTTTTTGGAAATAAAGGAATGGAATATATTGGGGTAGTTAACGTTGATTTTGAGGAATATGTATATTAAGTTGGTCTACATTAATAGGTTGTGCCGAGTCGATAGTTGTTGTGCTGTGATTTCTGTTATCTTCTGCTAGTGATATTTGTGCGTTGATTGCTTGAGGTGAGTTTCATAGCCCCACTTTTATATACGTTTTAACTACGTTTTGAACTATTTTGGGGTGAGAATCATGCTACTGTTTTTGGACCGTTAAAACTATTTGGATTTGCTTATATGCTGACTGAGTAGATAGATGTGCGATAGTTGTTGCCTTAGTCTAGGTTTTACTGTGCCTAACTAAGAATAGACTTCTATCTCAACCTAGCCTGGGGTTGGCAACTGTTCTAGAGGTTGCCACGACAGTGCTGGACTAGAGTCGCAGGGGCCCGAGTAAGTGATTATATGATTGGAGATCCGGGTAGGATCAGTGTGTGAAACGGTATTTGCCTATCTAGGTCTTGCATAGCAAATCAACTCTTACAGGTCCACTATGATTTTGTTGAACTTAAACCTATGAACTCACCAGCGTAAGCTGACCTTTTAGCATGATTTCTCAGGTATTTGAGAGATGTTTGGATTATTTGACGTGTGGAAGCTTGGCATGGAGGCGTGGTTCAAGGATCATTTTCTGACTCTGATAAACAATGGGGACCTATTTTGTTAAACTATGTTTTGGGCCTAAAATTTATATCTTCGGATTAAATGTTTGAATATTTGATTTGGGATTGGTTTTAAATGGTTAATTGGTTATCTTTTATTTTACTTGTGTGCGATACCAATCCAAAAAGTAACGCCCCGAAAACTTGATTAAGTCTTCCCCTGTACCGAGATTTGGGGGTGTTACAGATTGGTATCAGAGCTCAAGGTTATAGAGAACTAGGTATTTTATAAACCCTAAACTATAACCGCTTTTAAGAAAAATTGATCCTCGACCGACGCACGCCCGCTTGCCAAGCCGAAGCTTCTTATTTGATTATGGTATGAGATGCGATTTGAATTATGAGATGATATGTTAGAGGATATTGTGAACTGATTATGAAAACGTCATGATTTAGAGATTGGAGTTATGATTTGGATATGTTTAGGGGTATTCCTAAACGTTTTGGAAATGAGATATGATTATTGGTATTGGAAATGAGATATGATTATTGGTTTTGGAAATGAGATACGATTATTGGTTTTGGAAATGAGATATGATTATTGGTTTTGGAAATTAGATATGGTTATTGGTTTTGGGAAAATGGGATGTGATTATCGAAATATTACGGAAATTGATTTGAGTAAACGGTATACTACGATTTTAGAATTTGAACTCGGTTGCTTTGATATGTCATTATGTGATAGAACGGAACTTATGCGTGTTACTTAAAGGCATGTTTTGAGTAATGCGGTACCTACACTTTTAAAGCTTACATTATGTGATATGTATTTTGGTTAAGCTGTTGCGCTTATTAACAACTAGTTGTTTCGAACATTTATACCTACCCTATGCCGTTGTCACAGACTATGCCTTCACTAGCTTTTGATGTGTCTGAAGAAGTCCTTGCTGTTGCTAGTTCGCCGGCATTGACTCTCATGACGGTTGCGCAGGGTGATCCTTATGAGATCGCCGTCACTCTAGTTCATCATCAGATCGCCCTAGCTCGTCTAGGCAGCTCACTTTACATCAGGTTTTAGCGAGAGCACAGACTCCTAGGCTTGCTTATAGCACTGCCCGCATGTCCGTGCGACCACCATCATCACCTATTCGTTTAGCAGCATCACCATGTCTTAGGAGGCCTAGATCTCCTAGTGTACCACCTCAGGATTTACCTGCACAGAGACTCCGACTCATGGACTCTACCCTTTTGGATGAGGGCGAGGAGGAGCATGCGGTCGAGGAGGAGGATGAGATTGAGGAGCAGTATGTTGATGAGGATGAGGATCCTCAGGAGGAGGATGATGAGGATATCCCAGAAGGGGGTACTCCTCCTTTGTAGAGTCCTGCACATTCTCCTGGACCAGGTTCTCCTTTGCCTGAGCCTGAGTCCCCTGGACAGCCTTTAGACATCGATTCACCACCTTACTCACCTTATATAGGTAGCCCGTTAGGATCGGAGGTACCATCGGAGATTGCGTCTGAGCCCGAAGAGTATGGTGAGACGGGTCAGATCTGGAGGAGGATTATATCCTAGAATATTAGTCTCAGTAGGTTGTTAGATCGATTAGATGGAGTGACGAGGGCGGGTGTAGAGGATTTGAGGATAGATTTGACTGAGGTAGAGAAGAAGTCGATGGCCTTGAGAGAAGGTCTGTCGAGACTCTATGAGCGGGTTGGGTACCGACATACAGAGTGCCTGACAGCCCTGGAGGCCGACCAGGCGCTTCAGCGCAAGGTCGACAGTTTGGAGAAGGAGGTCGTGAATCTTAGGAAAGATTGCGACTCTCAGCGTTTGGGGATTTTATCACTTTGTAGAGTGATGGATGATGTTTGGAGATCATTTAGGAGTATTCGTAGACGTGGCTAGATAGTATTAGATTTATGGTTTTGTGCCATCTTGAAACTAAGTAGTACTTGGTTCGAGACGTAGGATTATCCTAGTTGTTTATAGTTATCGCTGTTAGGATCGTTTTTGATTTCTTCGAATCCTTCCATGTATTCCCACTTGTGAAACCTATGAGTTATGGTTATTGGAACGTGCATCCTTAGTTAGGATGCAGTATTTGATTGTTTCGCTTTGGTATAGCGTTATCTTTGTTAGCCTTGATTATGTATTCAGGCGTTATGTAGTGACCCTTAGACCCAAACTCTGTTTTAGAGCGTAAATTATGAACTTATGAAACTGTTCTTCTTGCCCCCAGAATGGTGGCAACAAGACGAAACTTGATTAGGAACAACCGAGCAGCTCCTGCTGCTGTTGTTGCCCCTGGTCGTCGCGGTCGTCGTCCGACCCCGACTGCACCACATGTTGAGAACCCGAACATTGATAACCCAGCTGTAGGGAACCTGAATGTGGATGACCGTGCTAAGAATGGTCCTGTTCCACAAAACCCTCCACCTGTGAACCCAACCCACATTGACCAGCTAGTGTCGTAGCGTGTCGCTGAACTGCTAGCTGAGGCTAATCTTTCTAACACTTTGATAAGGTTTTAAAAGGTACCATTTTGAGGGGTCGTTTAAGTCCTTATTTGATCACTTTTGTATCCGTTATTGCTTAATATCGTTCCTTTTCACTTTTTAGGTCTCGTGAAGGCAAAATGCTGGAATGACACTTATTTGGACAGAAAGGCGCGAATATATGAAGAAAATGGCCAAAGTCGAAATCAGACACTCACAGTCGCTGAATGTAGAAGGCGACGGCGTCAGGTTCTATTTGCGACGCCGTCGGAGAATTATTGTGACGGGTCAGAACGCAAAACTCGTGTTTTCAAGAGACGGCGTCTAGTTGTGAAAGAGTAGGCCGTCGCTACTCAGACGGCCTAGATGCGATCCAGACGACGTCAGAAGCTGAAGAGGACGGCGTCACGGACATAAGGTGACGCCGTCGCAAGGTTAACGTGGCCAAGACGAAACCCTAATGGCGGCGACACGACGGCGTCACTAAACATAAGGTGACGCCGTCGCAACTGTAATCTTATATATAGAATCCGAATTTTTCAGTCTTTGTGTGGAGAGTCTTTGGAGTAAAAACCTAAAATCGAACCTAAGGTGTCTTGTACAGTATTTTAGGGTTTTTAACCCTATCTTACACCAAGATAAGTCTTTGCTTCATTAATTCAATTATGTCTTTGATTATTTGTGTGTATGCTTGCATGTTCTCCATGTCCGGCTAATTTATTTGTGTGTTTGCTTAGGAAGTATGAAACTTAATTATTGAATATTGATTGGTTGTTTCTTATCTTAGTTGATTAATGATCTAGTAATGCGATAGGTCATTCGTTGTGTACTTAATGCTTGATTCATCTTTGTGAACCCTAGAGTATGATTACCTGAGTGATTGTAGTCTAAACCATCCGAAGAGTGCCTTAGAGTAGGAGTCTATAATCTCTATGTGGATTTGTAGACAAGACCCTTTGGTAAGTTCAAAGAGTTAGGGAGAAACGCATACCCTACAACTTTAGAAACACAACGCAACTAGGAATAAGACGTGACACTCAACCATCAATAGGAGATAATTAAGGAGTAATACAAACTAAGTAAACACATCTTTAAACTATCATACGAGCACACATTAATTAGACATAGACTCCCACAACCTTAGTTTAGATAATTAGATAATAGTAGAGTAATCGGTAGAAATACCAACCCCCCAAATCCAATACCCGAGATTCGTACTTTTCCATTTTCATAAAATATAAAAAGATAAAAAAATAATCTTCCTCAACCTTAACCTTAACGTAGTAACTCCCTACTAGCATTCCTATTCCCCTAGAGAACGATATCAATACCCGTGGCTTACCCTAATTACTACACTACAACGATTAGGTTCACTGCCTAGGGTGTTATAAAACTTGCTCGAAGAAAAGGAAGTTTCCTTGACCCCGAACGACGCGTGTAGCGTTATCAAGTTTTTGGCGCCGCTGCCGGGGAATAGAATAGCTAGTTAGTAGTCCACCTCGTTTAGGTTTCTTTGCTTGATTCCTATCAAGTAAACTTTTTTCTCATTTTTAGATTTCTCTTAGTCTATCCCCCTTCTTCGTAACCTTTGTTAGTAATTCCATCACTTTTCATCATGGAAGGTGATAACCCACTACCATTCATCAACATACCACCAAATGACCCGCCAAGAGCCCGTACTCTTGGTGAATACTCAAGACCAAGCCACTTAGGCTATAGGAACACCATTGAGCTTCCCGACCAAGCCCAAACTACGGCCCTGCGATCCGACACCATCCGGTTGGTGCAAAACGGATGTGCATTCCATGGACTTCGTTCCGAAGATCCAAATCAGCATCTGAGGGATTTCCTCAAAATCGTCGATTCCATCGACCTTGATGCTACTACTCGGGAGACCACGCGCCTGCGTCTCTTCCAATTCTCTCTACGGGACCAAGCTAGTAATTGGCTTGAGCGACTTCCCGCCGGCTCCATCTCAAGTTGGGATGATCTTACTTCTCGCTTCCTTGCTCAATTTTTCCCACCGGGGAGAACCACTAAGCTTAGGAATGACATCTTGATGTTCCAACAACGTCAAGGTGAATCTCTCTACGAAGCATGGACCCGATTCAAGGACTTACTTCATAAAGTCCCTCATCACGGCATTGATCTTTGGCTCCAAGTCCAAATCTTTTATGATCGTGTCAACTTTCCCACTAAGCGATCCATTGACCAAGCGGCCGGTGGAAAACTTAGTGATCTCACCGCAGAAGAATCATGGGAAATAATAGAGGACCTTGCCCTCTATGACAACGAAAGTTGGGATGACCCCCGTGAGCTGCCCAAAACCGTCAAGGCAATCTCCTTGCCTCCTCCCGACCGTAGGATGATCGAACTTGAAGATCAGGTTAAATTCCTCATGAGTTCCTACGAAAATCCTAAGTCTTCACACCATGTGAACAAAGCTTCCTCTTCATGTGAGCCGTTTTGTGATCCTCATAACACGCGCAATAGCACCCGATCCCCCGAACACGCTTCTGTTGACTACGCATCCTCGCGTGTTAATGGAACAGGAGGAAGATTCCCTACAGCACCCGGACCTAGGAATTTCAATGAAACCCGAGAGGCATGGAAAGGAAAGCCTGATTTCTACTGGGGGCAAACCAAAGAATTCACTTCTAATGATTTCTCATGGCCCCCACCTAGCGGTCCTAACCAACAAAACATCGAAGGGATGTTGCAAAACCTAGTTACATCCCAAGAAACCCAAATAGCTAAGCTCTCGGACCGCTTTAATAATCAACAAGCCGAGATGGATAGGAAAATAGACAACCTTTTGAAAGCCATAGCTAATAGTGATAAGAAGGTTAGTGCTATCTCAACTCCCGAGCCTTCAGGCATAGAGATTAAGGATCCAAGCAAGCTAAAGTATGTCCAATTCGTCAATACCATCGCCTTAGTTGAACCTGATGAAACAAATGACGAAGAGGACTATACACTAGTGGATGAGGAAATACCCGAGGAAATAGATGAAGTAGACATTGACTATTTCAACAAATTTCCTACGGACGAAGAACTATCTCGCCACCCTCACTTAGTGCGTGACCTCCGTCACATGTATGTTAGAAAAAGTCCTCGAATTAAGTTTGGGAACCCTTGGAATCTTAACATACCATGTGTCATAGGACACCTTTTTGTGGCAAAAGCTTACATTGATCGCAAGTCCCCAATCAACATCATGACTAGCACCTACTACAATTGGATATTGAAGAAGCCTATTCCAACTAGGCAAGACCCTAATGATCCTAATGTTAGTTGCAATTTTCTCGGTAGAGTTAAGGGATTGCCCGTTTATGTAGGTAGTTTCACGTTTCCTACGGACTTCATAGTTGTGGATGATATTAGCACGGCCATAGACCCTAGCTTGTCCCATGTTATTTTAGGAAAACCTTTCATAGAAAGCACCGGGATGACCTATGACCCCTCATTAGGAGTAGTGCGGTTCAAGAATAAGACCGATGACATAGCTTACCAAATGCCGTTTAAGATTGAGAAATTTTCATCACTCTCTAATGATGAAAAGGAACTTAAACTATCGGTCTATTATAGGAATGATGAGGATAGGGAGAAAGATGTTGATTATGTTATGGCTAAGATTTTCGGATTCTACAAGGATTGTTTGAGCCTAGGACCGGAATACAGGACCGAATGGGGAGAAGATGAACTCTTAGAGAAGCGC
The DNA here is from genome assembly GCA_019973895.1 of Chrysanthemum seticuspe. Lineage (NCBI taxonomy): Eukaryota > Viridiplantae > Streptophyta > Magnoliopsida > Asterales > Asteraceae > Chrysanthemum > Chrysanthemum seticuspe. Next base: position 187,718,222 of record BPTQ01000008.1, read on the forward strand.
ATTTTAGGGCACTTCTACAACATGGAATCCCCCATTAGAGGCCATGAAGAGGGCGATGATGAGAAAACGTAGGAGCACGACTACGAGTCTAGCTACAAGACTCTTTAATAAAGAAAAGCGCTTCGTGGGAGGCAACCCATGCTTAATTGTTTGCTTGTTAGTGTCATATATCTTTTATTAATTGTTTATCCTCATGTTTAAATTTGTAAAAATGCTTTATTTTGTTTTTAACCTCGTCTTAATTACATATAAAGGTATTTTACATAAGGGATAAGTGTAGGGAGGATTACACACGTTTTCAAAAGAAACGTAAACATGAGAATAACAATTAATTAAAAGATATATATGTTTGTTTGTTTGAGTCAAATGCTTGTATCGAGTCATAATGAATGTTTTGCAGAAATTTTTCCAGATTCTAAAGATGTAAATTTTTCAGAAATTTTTCCAGAAAATCGCAGACCAGTTTTTGTCAGGATAACCTGACGGCGTCATGATTGCAACCTGACGGCGTCAGGAAGGAGTAAAAACATCAGATTACTTTTTCTCGTTTTCTGAGCTACTTATAAATTTTTGGAATTTTCCAGGTCTTAATTTTCTTCGAAATTCTGTAAACATTCATTCCACAAGCATTATATCCTAGTTTAAATCGAGTCTTATATATATTATTACCGCCGATTTTACGCGAAGGTTTCGTTTGTTTTCTACAAGTGTGCAGGTTTAGTTTGTCAAGAAGAAGTTACATAAGATTGGAAGGAGATTTTCACGCAATAATTCTTCTTGAAAAGAATTTAACCACCACTTTACACGGATCCTACCGAGCTAATCAGGGGAGTATTAGTTTCTTTCGTTTTTAATTACCTTCTTTTATCATAACTTTGATACTTTCGGGGAACATTGGGGACAATGTTCAGTTTAAGTGTAGGGAGGGAAAATAAAACGGGAACTTTGAAACTATGCTTATCCTTGACTATTTGCTTTGTCCAATTGTGATTGTGTAATAAACCATGAGAAATGTCGGTTAGGGTAATTTTGGCACCAAATTTAAAATTTTTTATGACATATAGGAGTGGGCCATTAGTCTTAACAAAAGCGTCTCACGGATAGGAAGTTGCATGACTAGCACAAAAAAACCTTACCACCCAAATTCCACCCAAAATGTGAGGATCGCCCTTAGATTAGTAGGAATTAAAGCATTCATCTTTAATGCTTAGAGTGTGAACCGGTAGTATATTAGATTCTAGAACTTGTTTTGTGATGCATTCCGAGATCGCAAGTGAGGCTACACTTGTGTAGTTAGGAATAACTAAATGATAAGAGGCATTTGGATAGACCCTTGTTTGATACCTGTAATATAATTACTTCTTCCACTTTGGTTGAGTAATTCCCCCACACCCTTTGCGTTGTACTCATCTTTAGTACACGATACCCCTAGTTAACCCCTCAGAGCCTATCCTTTTCGCGGTTCTCGTGATATTTCGGTTTTTCCGGAATATCAATGAAGAGCATTGTTTACACCCCACCCCCAAATATACACCCAAATCGCCTTAGCCTACCCCTTATGCACTCACTTTTAGTGCAAATGTTTGTTATCACCCTAAACCCTTAGTTCAATTATCTAGTTGCTTGCATAAGTTGCTAAGTCGAGTCATATCCTTTGTATACAGTTTTGGGATGATTGGGATTCATGGGAAAAGTTAAAGTTTATGAAATGACGGGAAGGGAACGTTAAATTCAAATTCCCTTTGTTTACGTAATAATGTACCCCAAGTGTTTTGATCTTTTCGATTCGGGTCAAATTAGTATTAGAGTAATAAAAACTCAAGTGTAGGGATATGCTTATAAATCCCTAGTATTTTGATGTTATCTTAGAGGATGGTAGAGTAAAAGTGTATGAAAAAAAAAAAAAAAAAAAAAAAAAAAAAAAAAACATACGGGCTACCATCCTACATCTATCCTTTAAATTTATGTTTGTTTATTTCAGTTATCTAGAGTTTAGAGTGTCGAGTCTTGGCTTAGCAACGCCATTCTTCATATGCAGTTAACATAAAGATTTTTGACTTACCACCACTATATAGCCTATCCCACCAAACCCTTATTTCCCTACCGTAAGCCTAACGTTACAACCCTTTAAAGACCTCTTTGATAGTCTTTCCTAGGTGCTTACGCCAAAGCGATGGAGGTTTGATCTATTCTCAAGCCTATGGTAATCTATGTACTAGGACCGGTTAATGAGTGTTTATCTTCCATTTCCTATATTGTTATATTTCATTTATACACCTGAGAGAGATGTGAGTATCCAAACACCCCATGTGAGGTGCTAGTATGTAATTTCCGTGCTTGTTATGACTTTTGCGGGGCTTATATGTGTTGTGGACCGTTTTGAATTAATGCTGAATGACCCCTAACTTATAAATTAATTGGCTAAAAGCACATTTGCTTGAGGACAAGCAAATAACAAGTGTAGGGATATTTGATAAGGTTTTAAAAGGTACCATTTTGAGGGGTCGTTTAAGTCCTTATTTGATCACTTTTGTATCCGTTATTGCTTAATATCGTTCCTTTTCACTTTTTAGGTCTCGTGAAGGCAAAATGCTGGAATGACACTTATTTGGACAGAAAGGCGCGAATATATGAAGAAAATGGCCAAAGTCGAAATCAGACACTCACAGTCGCTGAATGTAGAAGGCGACGGCGTCAGGTTCTATTTGCGACGCCGTCGGAGAATTATTGTGACGGGTCAGAACGCAAAACTCGTGTTTTCAAGAGACGGCGTCTAGTTGTGAAAGAGTAGGCCGTCGCTACTCAGACGGCCTAGATGCGATCCAGACGACGTCAGAAGCTGAAGAGGACGGCGTCACGGACATAAGGTGACGCCGTCGCAAGGTTAACGTGGCCAAGACGAAACCCTAATGGCGGCGACACGACGGCGTCACTAAACATAAGGTGACGCCGTCGCAACTGTAATCTTATATATAGAATCCGAATTTTTCAGTCTTTGTGTGGAGAGTCTTTGGAGTAAAAACCTAAAACCGAACCTAAGGTGTCTTGTACAGTATTTTAGGGTTTTTAACCCTATCTTACACCAAGATAAGTCTTTGCTTCATTAATTCAATTATGTCTTTGATTATTTGTGTGTATGCTTGCATGTTCTCCATGTCCGGCTAATTTATTTGTGTGTTTGCTTAGGAAGTATGAAACTTAATTATTGAATATTGATTGGTTGTTTCTTATCTTAGTTGATTAATGATCTAGTAATGCGATAGGTCATTCGTTGTGTACTTAATGCTTGATTCATCTTTGTGAACCCTAGAGTATGATTACCTGAGTGATTGTAGTCTAAACCATCCGAAGAGTGCCTTAGAGTAGGAGTCTATAATCTCTATGTGGATTTGTAGACAAGACCCTTTGGTAAGTTCAAAGAGTTAGGGAGAAACGCATACCCTACAACTTTAGAAACACAACGCAACTAGGAATAAGACGTGACACTCAACCATCAATAGGAGATAATTAAGGAGTAATACAAACTAAGTAAACACATCTTTAAACTATCATACGAGCACACATTAATTAGACATAGACTCCCACAACCTTAGTTTAGATAATTAGATAATAGTAGAGTAATCGGTAGAAATACCAACCCCCCAAATCCAATACCCGAGATTCGTACTTTTCCATTTTCATAAAATATAAAAAGATAAAAAAATAATCTTCCTCAACCTTAACCTTAACGTAGTAACTCCCTACTAGCATTCCTATTCCCCTAGAGAACGATATCAATACCCGTGGCTTACCCTAATTACTACACTACAACGATTAGGTTCACTGCCTAGGGTGTTATAAAACTTGCTCGAAGAAAAGGAAGTTTCCTTGACCCCGAACGACGCGTGTAGCGTTATCACACTTCTAGTGGAACCCCAGTACTGAATCGAACTCGAGGTTGTACCTATAAGGAGTTCCGATTCTGTGGTCCCATAGATTTTGGAGGAACTGAGGGAGTAGTTTACCTAACTAGGTGGTTGGAGAAAACTGAATCTGTATTTGCTGTGAGTAACTGTGATGAGGATTGTAAGGTTAAGTATGCAACATTTACCTTGAAGGACGAGGCGTTGACCTGGTGGAATAACTACCACAGAGCAGTAGGAATTGATGTAGCTTATAGTATGTCTTGGACTCAATTTAAGGCTTTCCTGATTAAGACTTACTGCCCTAGGAATGAAGTTAAGAAGTTAGAAAGTGAGTTCTGGAACCATAAGGTTAAGGGTACTGACATGGCGACTTACACTCGTCGTTTCCAAGAGCTATCCTTGCTTTGCCCTGAGATGGTTCGTACAGAAGAACTTAAGATTGAAAGGTATACTGATGGATTACCTTTAGCTACTCGAAATGATGCCATCGCTGCAAAGCCAGTCAATTTGCATGAGGCAATTGCTGTGGCTCAGAGTCTGATGGACTCTTGTGTGTTAGAATTATGAGATAAGGGTAAGAGTGATAGGAATGATAAGAGGAAGAGGAATGAAGTTGTGAAAGGAAATGGCAACAAACGGCAAGAGACAGCCAGAGTGTTCGCCATAGGAACTGGAGATAAGAAAGGTTATGAAGGTAGTAAACCTGTGTGTGTCGTTGTAACCGACACCACCTTGGACCGTGCCCGATTGTGTGTAGGAAGTGCTCTAAGGTAGGACACATGGCCAAAGACTGTAGGTCCCGACCACTTGCTGAAGCTCAAACTGCACAAGGAGTGGACTGGAAGGCCACTGTCACCTGTTTTGGATATGGAAAGAAGGGACACTTTAAGAATGAGTGCCGAGAGCCGTGGATGAGAGGAAATCCCGGTAATGTAGGAGGATTTGCTAACCGAGGTGTAGGAGGTAATGGCTTAAACCCTGTGAAGCGTGAGGTTGTGGAAAACCAGGGAAACAATGGTGTTAGGAATCAGCAGAGAGACATGGGAACAGCGCGTGTTTACGATATTGGGAAGGAAGCTGGTGAGGACCCTAACGTAGTTACGGGTATGTTCCTTCTCAATAATCGCTATGCTTCCATACTGTTTGATACTGGTGCAGATATGAGTTTCGTATCCACCAACTTTATGCCATTACTAGGAATCTCCCAAACACCTCTAGGGTTTAGTTACGATGTGGAATTAGCGAATGGGATAGAGAGAAGATAGACACCGTAGTTCGAGGTTGTACCTTAAGTTTCCTAGACCGCCCGTTTAGTATAGATCTGTTGCCAGTTACCTTAGGAAGTTTTGACGTCATTATCGGAATGGATTGGTTATCGAAGAACGGTGCACACATCATTTGTGATGAGAAGATTGTGCGTTTACCGTATGGAGGAAAAGTTCTGAGCATACAAGGAGATCGGAGCGACCGTGGAAGTCCTTCCCGGTTGGGCATCATCTCTTGTAGTAAGGCTCAGAAGTACATCGATAGAGGATGTTGTCTTTTCTTAGCTCAAATTTCTGAAAAGAAAAGCGAGGAGAAGAATGAAAGAAACCTTAATGATGTACCCGTCGTTAGAGAATTTCCGGATGTGTTTTTTGACGATCTGCCAGGGATTCCACCTGTTCGACAAGTGGAATTCCAAATATAGTTGATACCCGGTGCGACACCCGTAGCCCGGGCACCTTATCGACTTGCTCCAAGAGAATTGGAGGAACTGTCTAAACAGTTGGCTGAATTGTCAGAGAAGGGATTTATTCGACCAAGTTCGTCGCCGTGGGGAGCACCAGTGTTGTTTGTGAAGAAGAAGGATGGATCGTTTAGGATGTGTATTGATTATAGGGAATTGAATAAGTTGACCGTGAAGAACCGATATCCGTTACCTAGAATAGATGATCTATTCGACCAACTCCAAGGAGCTAGTGTATTTTCTAAGATTGATTTACGATCTGGTTATCACCAACTTAGAGTTCGAGAAGAGGATATCCCTAAGACTGCGTTTAGAACTCGATTAGTGCAAAAAAAAATAAGTAAGAAAAATGTTGTTATCAAATCAACATCCAAACATATAGTTTTAAAAGACATGGTTTTTGTTTTTATGAAAAACCTTCTTTGTAGTTTTCAATTAACCATTGATCATATCAAGTTTTTAAAGTACAATATACTTCAAGAGACTTGGTAACGAAGCTCTGATACCAATTGTGGAAAACTAGAAGGGGGGTTGAATAGTTTTACCAATTAAAACTTCCTTTTAAACTATTTAGATCGACTTATGTCAATCTATTTGGTTGTGTGTGTTGGATGTTGATAAACAAGCATATTAAGATTGTAAAACCCTAAAATTTCCATTCCTTGAAATTCCCATTTTGCCCCTCTAACTTTAAATTTATAAGAACATATGAATTATTATACAAGAGTATTTTAAATTTTAAACCTAAGTTTGATAATAAGTCATACACATGTTATACACTTTAAGTGATATAAATCTAACTATATACTATTTATTAAGTCATAAAGAAAATCCTGCATATTATAAGTTATATAAAAGTCCATCAATGTGAAATTTAAGTTTTCTTTTCTTACACTAAATTGGGCCAAAAGTTGCATGATTCACTTAACTGAAATAAGATATTGGTATCCCTAAAATCATGGCATGTCACATGACAGTTACAATATTCGGTCCTTTATTACTTACCTATCCAAATACACGTTTACCTCCCACAAGACCCACGCTCCTCTCCTCCCTGCTTTCATGCGACACTGAAACAAAACACAAAGGTTCCTGCTACTCTCTTTTCCTCTCAAGACCAGGGCTTCGGAGGTTTGTTGCTGTGGAAGTCAGTCGTGGGGTTATAGCCGTTCTCTCTTGTTCTCTTCTAGCTTGGTCTCGTTTGGCAGCAGGTACCACGAATCTTTGTTTATTTTCTTAATCCAGTCGACCACCTAATCATGAATGCAATCTGAATTAATGAATATCTAAACCTATAATCAGTAACATACCTCCATATACATCGATCTTCTTGATTTGATGGCTGTCTCGTTAAGCAGTAATCACATGTATAAAACGCCACATGAAATCATATTGTTAACATGATTAAAAATGGTACTAGTCGACCATGGTTTCTGTATTGATCAGTCCACATATATGTAACATTAAATCTTTTATACAAACCCTAAGAGTAACCACTAAATGAGCATTAAATGGGTCTTATAAATCTGGAAACCCATGAATCAGGTTTAGCGAGGGTTAGGGTTACTTGGTGATTTTATGTGGAGTGTGTGGGTGTCGTTTTGCGGTGTTGTGTGTGCGTATGTTGAGTCGTCTGGTAGAATTTAATCACGAGTATCTTGGGCTAATAAACCTGCTTGTTTGTCTCGTTATACTTGGGTCGTTATAATAGACATGGGTGCTTGTTTTGGTCTCATTAAATAACCTGTTGTTGCATCGTTAAACTATGGTCGAGTGAGTTGCATAGGTGATTAGTAAGTAATATAAGGTCCTTTGAAAGCATGTTCAATCCGAATAGAAAGGGTAATCAAGTCATGTTAATGGTTGTTTATGGTGGGTAGTTTCTGTCCAGAACGTGGGATTTATAAGTGTTCACATTTGCATGTTTGAATGGTGATTCTATGCGTGTTTATGTGTGTCAAATAATGGTTTTAATGAGGGTATGGTCTTATGGACGTGTCTTAAAATTGTTGCGAATCACAAAGAATAAAAAGTGGGTATAAGTTCTATGAGATTGTGTTGGGTCATGTAATGATCGTGTGCTTGCATGGTCATTTGAGCAACTTATATATATATAATTACAAGTTATGAGCATATGTATGAATTCATGGGTAATCAGTTAATATGGGTACCTCGTATAGTCTCGTGTGAAGGCTAAAAGATGGTGTGTTTTATGTACTCTTAAGGTCTCATTTTTATTGGCATTAAAAGTGTTTGGTGCTCTATATGATTGTGTGAGTAACTGCTCGATATGGCGAATACAATGGTTTATTGTTGTTTCTAAATCGGTTTAACCTAAATATTTAACTCGATATGTCACTAAATTAAGAATACCTTTAACCTAGATAAACCCTAAAAATATTAATGCGGTTCATAATAAGTATTTAAAATCCGTTATGATTTAATTGAGCTAATAATTATTATACGAACCGTAATCCGTGTAGATTCGTTGAAGGAGACGTGACGTTATTTCTTCGTGCTCACATTTTCATTTGCTTTCATTGCTAAGGTACAGATATTCTATCCCTTTTCAGTAGGGATTTCTCATGACTTTCTGATCCCTTGAATTTGTTCGCTTATGATATTTCTTTGCTATTGATCCTTTGCTATTGACCATTGCTATTGAACCATTGCTATCGAATCTTTACTTTGCTATTGACCCCTCTGTTATTGCACCACTGTTACTGAACTTCCATTATTGAACCCATTGCTACTGAACCTTTGCTATTGAACTTTTGCTATTGACCTGTGCTATTATATGTGTGCTATTGAAACTTTGTTATTGAAACATTGATATTGGACCTTGATATTGAATTATTGCTATGAACCTCTGAATTGTGAACTACTGATATTGCACCTTTGTTTATGAAGACCTATATATCGCTACACTTTGAACTTTTGTCTGACCCTTCAGATTGATACCCGAGCCATTAACTAGGCATGGGGGTTCCATGTCCGTGTCATTGATGCACCAATGGCATGACTCTAGTGTGTACGAGTGATGTTACACACCGTCCCTATTCTGTATTGATTATGCGCGCTTTGGATATATATTGTATGGCCACTATTGTTCTGCAGGGGCGTATGGATGCATCCTAGATTTGTATTGTATTGGATTGATATTGATATTGTATTGGTGATGCGGTGCGTGTGTGCAATACACCCCCTCACAGTCTGGGAGCTAGCTACTCCATTGGTTACTGAGGTCTCCCCTCCTATTGATTTGGTATTCCGAGGTCACCCCTCCGAATACAATGGCTACTATTGGATATTGGGCTGATAATGCCACTATTGATTGTATTGTATTGTATTGTTGGCTCGGGATGGATTTCTGACAGACCTTACACTATTGATATACGCATAATGTACCTTCTGTATTTCCCAACGCATCATATTCTGTATTGATTATCTTTATCCAGTACCCTTATGTGACTCACTCCACTACCATGTTATATATACTCCATTTCATTGATCTGTCATACTCTGGTTTCGTTACTTCAAACCATCGTTCCATTCACGTACTGGGTTATTATATGATTATTGAATTTGATTATGCTATTGCATGTCTTACGTGACTACTGTTTACCCTGCTACGATATGATTAGTACGCGATTATATGATCCACCTTTTTCCTCTGATTACATGTTATCCTACTGTTATGTGACCCCTTTGATTTGTCTGGTGACCATGCTAGTATGTAAATAATTGTTTTGACGGTTTATCATGTAAACTTCGTTCTGTTAACCTCATGGACTATGAATATATGTTAGTATCCTTATCTGCTCATTGTTGATCTGCCATGTGTACATTGCTGTTTATGCTACTGTTCGATTGGATAAATGGTGCAACTTATGTGGTTTGGCTTGTTAACTTCAATTTGCTCTGCTATGTCTTTAAGTCATTCAATTATAGTTTCACGCTGAGTTCATATTTGATACGTGTGGTTACTATGTCTTGACTATTAATAGTATTTCCGCTATTGTGATACTTGTGATGTTATTAACTGTAGTTACTTGACCTGTGTGATTGCCATGCTTACTTTCTAGTTAAATTGCTTCCGTTAGTCTTTGAACTTCATTTTGACTTGTGTGTCTTCTGATTTCCTGAATTGATTGTATGCTATATATATGTTGTGTGGATACGGCGTCTGCTATGCTTGCTTATGTTTCGGTAATTGTATTCCTGTTTGTATGTGCTTGTATATATGTAATCGATGCCTTGATTTGCTTCGTTATCCTTGTTATCTGTTCTTTTGGATATATGTATAACTGCGTTCTGCAGGATCCTCTTTGACTAATTGGTTCCCTTTCGTTGCGACCTTGTTATCAGTTTCCTTGTTTCATTTCGCAAATTCTGATTTTATTTAGCTTTCGTTTTGTTATATCTGTTCACTGGGCTTTTTAAGCTCAGCCGCATTTCTTTTCCTGCGGCAGGTGTTAGGTTTGAAGATGGACTTTGATGGGCTGAGTGTATGATTATCTGAGTGGACCAACCCTAGTTACCTTATTATTTGGATTTATTTGTCGGCCTATTGTTTGGAGATTTCATTTTATTCTAGACATTTTGGATTTTGTAATTTTCCTTGTAAGTCATTGTTTAAATGACTTGTTATGTTAGTCTTAAGACTTCCGCTTGTAAAAGTTTTAATTGTATGTTCTGATATGACACCAGAATGTGACACTTCTGCCCTTGTCGGGTTGGGGTGTTACAATTATGGTATCAGAGCAAAGGTTTCGTCTTGTTGACCTTAGGATTGACCTGTGAGGACTGGGTAGACACTAGGCTTCCGTCTGTTCTGATCTTCTCCGATTCATTTGATTGTCCTCTAGATTTGACTTTGATATTCGTTTGTCTTCACTGATTTGACCTCCTTCTTTTCGCATTTGGTTTTGTTTGATTTGACTTCGAACATCTGTTTGTCGATCGTTAGATGGAGACCACTCGTGGAATCAAAGATGATGGTGCCGATCCTGCGTTGCTGCAACAGTTCCTGAGCTGGAGAGGTTCGTGAAGCAGAAGCCGCACCCGACTGCCAGGCTGTTGGAGACATCAGGATGCTGCTGGAGGGAGCTGGACGGACCAACCAAAGGCGCAAAGATGGGGACAAGTTCAAAGGGTGGCTAAGAAGGTTCATCTACTTCACATGATTGGGCGCGACTGGTGTTACTCTGATTTGTTTGTCACGCGTTTTGAGGCAGCTGATATTTTGTTAAGTGATTTTGATCGGTATTGCTTTTCTTTGATTTGTTCAGAAGTATTATCGTATAGCATTTTGGTAATATCTCAGCTTTTCTTCTGGATCATCAGTAATGAGTCATGAGGAACCGTTTTGAGCACGTTGGTGGCCTTCTCTCTTTTGTGGTATGGTAAGTTGATTTGATGTTGTATATGTTGCATGTGTGTGTATCTGGTCTGTTTTGGTATGTTACTTGCTATCTGTATGATATCTGTTTTGATGTGATATTGGTTATGTGGTTTGTCATGACCCAAGACAAAATATGATGACAATAAGAACTTGTTATGTGATGCAAGTATTATGACGCCTGATCAACGTGATAATACCGAGATCATATAATTTGAACTTATTGAAATCATATGACGTCTTGGGAAATGCCTGGGGTTGGTACGTGAATGGACTATGACTTATATTCGTTATTTGGCAATCCTCATGTTCGTTTAGAATTCTGTACCTCTTTGGGAGATTCGCATCGACATCTGTTATGTATAAGTTTGGTACGTTTTGGAAATCGAAATCGGTATGATTTATGTGGGACTACGAATTGCTACGTCTACCTTAAACTCGTACGTCTCTGTGTACTTCTTTGACTTCAATTTTCGAGGACGAAAATCTTTCTTTTAGAGGGGAAGAGTTGTAAAACCCTAAAATTTCCATTCCTTGAAATTCCCATTTTGCCCCTCTAACTTTAAATTTATAAGAACATATGAATTATTATACAAGAGTATTTTAAATTTTAAACCTAAGTTTGATAATAAGTCATACACATGTTATACACTTTAAGTGATATAAATCTAACTATATACTATTTATTAAGTCATAAAGAAAATCCTGCATATTATAAGTTATATAAAAGTCCATCAATGTGAAATTTAAGTTTTCTTTTCTTACACTAAATTGGGCCAAAAGTTGTATGATTCACTTAACTGAAAAAAGATATTGGTATCCCTAAAATCATGGCATGTCACATGACAGTCACAATATTCGGTCCTTTATTACTTACCTATCCAAATACACGTTTACCTCCCACAAGACCCACGCTCCTCTCCTCCCTGCTTTCATGCGACACTGAAACAAAACACAAAGGTTCCTGCTACTCTCTTTTCCTCTCAAGACCAGGGCTTCGGAGGTTTGTTGCTGTGGAAGTCAGTCGTGGGGTTATAGCCGTTCTCTCTTGTTCTCTTCTAGCTTGGTCTCGTTTGGCAGCAGGTACCACGAATCTTTGTTTATTTTCTTAATCCAGTCGACCACCTAATCATGAATGCAATCTGAATTAATGAATATCTAAACCTATAATCAGTAACATACCTCCATATACATCGATCTTCTTGATTTGATGGTTGTCTCGTTAAGCAGTAATCACATGTATAAAACGCCACATGAAATCATATTGTTAACATGATTAAAAATGGTACTAGTCGACCATGGTTTCTGTATTGATCAGTCCACATATATGTAACATTAAATCTTTTATACAAACCCTAAGAGTAACCACTAAATGAGCATTAAATGGGTCTTATAAATCTGGAAACCCATGAATCAGGTTTAGCGAGGGTTAGGGTTACTTGGTGATTTTATGTGGAGTGTGTGGGTGTCGTTTTGCGGTGTTGTGTGTGCGTATGTTGAGTCGTCTGGTAGAATTTAATCACGAGTATCTTGGGCTAATAAACCTGCTTGTTTGTCTCGTTATACTTGGGTCGTTATAATAGACATGGGTGCTTGTTTTGGTCTCATTAAATAACCTGTTGTTGCATCGTTAAACTATGGTCGAGTGAGTTGCATAGGTGATTAGTAAGTAATATAAGGTCCTTTGAAAGCATGTTCAATCCGAATAGAAAGGGTAATCAAGTCATGTTAATGGTTGTTTATGGTGGGTAGTTTCTGTCCAGAACGTGGGATTTATAAGTGTTCACATTTGCATGTTTGAATGGTGATTGTATGCGTGTTTATGTGTGTCAAATAATGGTTTTAACGAGGGTATGGTCTTATGGACGTGTCTTAAAATTGTTGCGAATCACAAAGAATAAAAAGTGGGTATAAGTTCTATGAGATTGTGTTGGGTCATGTAATGATCGTGTGCTTGCATGGTCATTTGAGCAACTTATACATATATAATTACAAGTTATGAGCATATGTATGAATTCATGGGTAATCAGTTAATATGGGTACCTCGTATAGTCTCGTGTGAAGGCTAAAAGATGGTGTGTTTTATGTACTCTTAAGGTCTCATTTTTATCGGCATTAAAAGTGTTTGGTGCTCTATATGATTGTGTGAGTAACTGCTCGATATGGCGAATACAATGGTTTATTGTTGTTTCTAAATCGGTTTAACCTAAATATTTAACTCGATATGTCACTAAATTAAGAATACCTTTAACCTAGATAAACCCTAAAAATATTAATGCGGTTCATAATAAGTATTTAAAATCCGTTATGACTTAATTGAGCTAATAATTATTATACGAACCGTAATCCGTGTAGATTCGTTGAAGGAGACGTGACGTTATTTCTTCGTGCTCACATTTTCATTTGCTTTCATTGCTAAGGTACATATATTCTATCCCTTTTCAGTAGGGATTTCTCATGACTTTCTGATCCCTTGAATTTGTTCGCTTATGATATTTCTTTGCTATTGATCCTTTGCCATTGACCATTGCTATTGAACCATTGCTATCGAATCTTTACTTTGCTATTGACCCCTCTGTTATTGCACCACTGTTACTGAACTTCCGTTATTGAACCCATTGCTACTGAACCTTTGCTATTGAACTTTTGCTATTGACCTGTGCTATTATATGTGTGCTATTGAAACTTTGTTATTGAAACATTGATATTGGACCTTGATATTGAATTATTGCTATGAACCTCTGAATTGTGAACTACTGATATTACACCTTTGTTTATGAAGACCTATATATCGCTACACTTTGAACTTTTGTCTGACCCTTCAGATTGATACCCGAGCCATTAACTAGGCATGGGGGTTCCATGTCCGTGTCATTGATGCACCAATGGCATGACTCTAGTGTGTACGAGTGATGTTACACACCGTCCCTATTCTGTATTGATTATGCGCGCTTTGGATATATATTGTATGGCCACTATTGTTCTGCAGGGGCGTATGGATGCATCCTAGATTTGTATTGTATTGGATTGATATTGATATTGTATTGGTGATGCGGTGCGTGTGTGCAATACACCCCCTCACAGTCTGGGAGCTAGCTACTCCATTGGTTACTGAGGTCTCCCCTCCTATTGATTTGGTATTCCGAGGTCACCCCTCCGAATACAATGGCTACTATTGGATATTGGGCTGATAATGCCACTATTGATTGTATTGTATTGTATTGTTGGCTCGGGATGGATTTCTGACAGACCTTACACTATTGATATACCCATAATGTACCTTCTGTATTTCCCAACGCATCATATTCTGTATTGATTATCTTTATCCAGTACCCTTATGTGACTCACTCCACTACCATGTTATATATACTCCATTTCATTGATCTGTCATACTCTGTTTTCGTTACTTCAGACCATCGTTCCATTCACGTACTGGGTTATTATATGATTATTGAATTTGATTATGCTATTGCATGTCTTACGTGACTACTGTTTACCCTGCTACGATATGATTAGTACGCGATTATATGATCCACCTTTGTCCTCTGATTACATGTTATCCTACTGTTATGTGACCCCTTTGATTTGTCTGGTGACCATGCTAGTATGTAAATAATTGTTTTGACAGTTTATCATGTAAACTTCGTTCTGTTAACCTCATGGACTATGAATATATGTTAGTATCCTTATCTGCTCATTGTTGATCTGCCATGTGTACATTGCTGTTTATGCTACTGTTCGATTGGATAAATGGTGCAACTTATGTGGTTTGGCTTGTTAACTTCAATTTGCTCTGCTATGTCTTTAAGTCATTCAATTATAGTTTCATGCTGAGTTCATATTTGATACGTGTGGTTACTATGTCTTGACTATTAATAGTATTTCCGCTATTGTGATACTTGTGATGTTATTAACTGTAGTTACTTGACCTGTGTGATTGCCATGCTCACTTTCTAGTTAAATTGCTTCCGCTAGTCTTTGAACTTCATTTTGACTTGTGTGTCTTTTGATTTCCTGAATTGATTGTATGCTATATATATGTTGTGTGGATACGGCGTCTGCTATGCTTGCTTATGTTTCGGTAATTGTATTCCTGTTTGTATGTGCTTGTATATATGTAATCGATGCCTTGCTTTGCTTCGTTATCCTTGTTATCTGTTCTTTTGGATATATGTATAACTGCGTTCTGCAGGATCCTCTTTGACTCATTGGTTCCCTTTCGTTGCGACCTTGTTATCAGTTTCCTTGTTTCATTTCGCAAATTCTGATTTTATTTAGCTTTCGTTTTGTTATATCTGTTCACTGGGCTTTTTAAGCTCAGCCGCATTTCTTTTCCTGCGGCAGGTGTTAGGTTTGAAGATGGACTTTGATGGGCTGAGTGTTGGATTATCTGAGTGGACCAACCCTAGTTACCTTATTATTTGGATTTATTTGTCGGCCTATTGTTTGGAGATTTCATTTTATTCTAGACATTTTGGATTTTGTAATTTTCCTTGTAAGTCATTGTTTAAATGACTTGTTATGTTAGTCTTAAGCCTTCCGCTTGTAAAAGTTTTAATTGTATGTTCTGATATGACACCAGAATGTGACACTTCTGCCCTTGTCGGGTTGGGGTGTTACAAAGATATGTAATGAAAGAACTACTACCTTCACACCTTAGGTAAACTACACCTTCACAACGTCGCCTACCCTTTATTAGGTACTAGGCTAAGCACCTAGTTCCATTGCAATGGAGGAACTACTACCACACTACACCAACGACTAATCCCAAAGGAGATCTACTCCTTTACAACATCATCAAGGACATCAATATCCTTGGATCTAATGCTAGTCTATCTAGTACATCGAAACACACCATATCGAATGTACATCTAAGGCACCTTTCACTAATGCCTTTGACTAGATCTACAATACACCTTTCACTAATGTCTTG
The DNA here is from genome assembly GCA_019973895.1 of Chrysanthemum seticuspe. Classification (NCBI taxonomy): domain Eukaryota; kingdom Viridiplantae; phylum Streptophyta; class Magnoliopsida; order Asterales; family Asteraceae; genus Chrysanthemum; species Chrysanthemum seticuspe. Next base: position 187,734,190 of record BPTQ01000008.1, read on the forward strand.
TGTCTTTACTTCGAAGCACCTTTCACTAATTCTTCAAGTCTTGAATTCTAAGCACCTTTCACTAATGCTTCTTGTCTTGACTTCTAAGCACCTTTCACAAGTGCTTATCCTATAGACGATAGATACCCTTCACTAATATCTTCGTCTTGACACTTGAGACATCTTTCACTAATGTCTTCAACACTACACTTCTTTGAAGAAAGAAAGAGATCATTAACAAGAGGACTTCAATAGCCTTGATGATGAGGAAGCATGGTAACTCATTGACTTGATCTTGCTTGACTTCAAAGGTGGTGATCTTGCCTTTAAGAAGAACCTAGAAGATCACACAAAAACAAAACTACAAACATAGATCTCTTAGATCTAAGGTTAGTGAGATTTAACTCAGGGGGAGAAAGTGTATTGGAACGGGGGTGAGAAATAATGAAGAAATGGCTCACTATTTATAGAGGAAAAATCCTACTGTTTCCCCAGATCCCACGGATCCCTTCCACTTGGGATCCGGCTAGCACAAAGCCAGGGATCCGTGGAACGCTCCTCTTTGCCCATGGGTATTTTTGGTTATGGGTCATGGGTCATGGGTTGATCCATGGTTTTCTTTCTAGATACAATGTATCTGAAGGATACAATGAACTTGGTTAAGTGGTATAAATAAAACCATGGGTTATGGGTCAAAACCATTTGCTAGTTTTTACCTATTTAGTATATACTTGTTTTTACCCATTTTAGTATATACTTGTTTTTACCCATTTTAGTATATACTTAGTTAAGTATATGTTATCCCAATATGTAAACACTAGTTGTTGTACATATGTATATCTTAAGCATAAAATCACTTATACTAGTTTTAGTGTTTTATGTGAAAGCGTAAGTGTGTTAGAAAACTATTAGTTCAAACCATTTACGTATTTTATTTGTTTCGTTAAAATGATCTTACTTTTGTTATCGACAAAACATTAGAAGATCGTAAAATATAAATAAACGTTTTTACGGCTTATTTGTATTAACAATCTCCCCCTTTTTGTTGATGACAAAACATAAGATTATTTTAAGGAAAAGCTAAAATTCGTAAAAGTTTGAATTTGTAGTTTTTACTTTCTTCTCCCCTTTTTTTTCGAAACAAAAAGTGTTTGAAAGAAAGAAACACATCGTTTTTAAGAAAAACATGTGAAAGGAAAAAAAATAGAGAGCAAGTAACGGGAAAGGATCTCGTCGTTACTCCCCCTTGACGAGTCCATCCCTAAGTAAGGGCGTCAAGAAACTAATTCTAATCTAGTTCACTTGCAACTAACTTATGCAAAAGATTACGTCTATGTGACGGGTGTGCTCCCCCTAGATGATTGCAATATTTGCAACGGGAAGTCATGAAATTTAAATCAAAGGTTGCAAGTAATTTTGCAACGTATTGTTTTGACACCAAGCTCCCCCTAGCTTTAGGATGTCAAATTCTTTATGTGTTAATTGAATTACTGCAAAACAAGGGTTAGAAAACAAGTATAATTCACAATTTCCTGCAAATGTGATTTAAGTTAGAAAAAAAAAACTTTCTGACTTCACGGATCCCACGGTTCCCTCCTAGTAGGGATCCGTCTAGGCAATACTGAGGGATCCGTCTGGCTGATGACTAAAATCAGCAAAGGTGATATAACAAGTAATGTTATCATATAAATGAGATATGAATACATATGCTCAAAAAATAACAAGTAGCATGTAATTCCATTTAATAAAACAAGAGTTATGATATACATGACTCTAAAAATAAGAAAACAGACAGTGCATGACTAGGAATTTCTAGACCAACTAACGCTTGATGCTAGGACACCACTAAAATTCTTCTAGCTCAAGTTTTGTTTAGGTTTGATCTCGTCGAAACGTTCGAGGAGATGATAGAACATGAAACGTTGGTCTTCTCGTACTTCATGTATCAAACTTTCAACATGTTGAAAATGATAGCAATCTTTGTCATGGCTAGGTAGTGGTGGTGGATGAAATGAAAAGGCTTGATGCGAAGGATCGAGTGAATCGGCTTGTGGAGCTTCAAACGATGAAGGGATTGGTGGAGGTGCATTTGAGAATGCCTCGACCAAGAATGATGGTGGTGGTAAAGAAGTGTCAACTTCCATATGGTCGGGTGGTTGACTTTGATGATTTCTCATAATCCAAATAGGATTATATGATGGAGACGACGAAAGGGAAGCCGGAGCAAGTGTTGACTCAACACCTTGATTTTGAACCATTATTCCTCCTAATGAGGAGAATGTTGTCGGCGGAAGCGGATGAGACGGCCTAGGAGGGAAGTCCTCTAAATTGTAGAGGTGTGGTGATGATAGTGGTGAAGTAAATAAAATATTTCTAGGAACCAATGGTGATGGTTTAGTGGAGATGATATTGTTTGGCCTAGGAGGTATGGTGGTGTTAGGCATAGGTAGTTTTGTGGGTACTATCCTTTTAGGAATTGGTTTGATTGGATGATGAAGGATTCTCTCATTTGTTGGTTTGACGGGAGATAATTCGGTTGAGGAGATTTCGTGTATAACACGAGCCTTTTTCATGGGTGGTTCTTTGGTGGATAAGTTACTACTTGGGGTTTTTCTCATGATGAAATGATTTCAAGAGCCGAAAGTTAGAGTGAGAGTGATGACTATGGAGGTCCTAACAAGGTGGTTTATAAACTAAGAGATTTGGCAAGTGCATTTAAGCTTGAAGCCACTAGGATTCATTGGAATGTGATGATTGACATGAACAGGAGTCAACTTCAGAAGTTGGACTAATCTAGGAACTCATTTAAGATGAGATGGAGTGTTTGAATTAGGAAGATAATTTGAAATGATTGTTTTAGCAAGATTTGACCTATACTGTCATCCGGATCCCACGGTTCCTTTCTCAGAGGGATCCGTCTAGGCTAATCCTAGGGATCCGGCTATCAGCAGCTATGAGAGAGTGGAAATGATGTTTCTAAAATCTAAGACCTATAACATCTTGAGTGTTTCAGTCTTCCTAAGTGTCTTAAATGAAGGGGTGCTTAAGTACTTGAAGGTGGTGAGTGATGTAGCTAATGATTGTCTTTATGGAAGGATTTGGAACTTTCATGAGTACCAATGAATGAGCAAGGATGACACTAAAGATGTCAATTGAAGCTAAATGATCCTAGAGATGAGGTTGTGACTTAGGATTGTGTTTTGGAAAATATCCTAATGGTTTTAAGATGGGAAAACTAGGATTTGATCAACTTTGATCAATTTTGAGGTGAGGTTGATTTATGATCAATTTTGTCATAAAAGATTTTTAACCTAGATGTGAAGGGTCAAAAATAAAAAATGAAATGTGAGGCTTTGAGAGCGGAAGAGTGATGGATTAAAACAAAGTGATAGATCTATGAATATCTTAGAGTGTGTTCTATGTGAGTTGGAATGAGTAGGAAAGATCAACCTATCTTGATAAAGACTTAATCTACCTTAAGACACTATGTTTAGCTTAGTGTGAGGTGTTCTAAGGATGTGTTTGACATACAATGCTTGCAATTGCATTTTCTGTTTTGCCGGATCCCACGGTTCCCTAGATGTAGGGATCCGTTTAGTACAACATTTGGGATCCGTCTATGTGCTAGACAGAACCTTTACTAAAGGTATGCAATGATCTTGACAAGCATTATATTCCAAGTTTTGTTTAAAGGAGTTCTAAAACTAAGATATCAAATGTAAGATGTTTTATTTCATGAAAGAAATAGGATTACATTGATAAATAACGAGTAGAGTATAATTGTTAGCCTCGCTTTTTATAAAGATAACGTCACTTACGTGAATTGGACTAGATGCGTAGTATACTTTGCCCTTAAGGACTAGTTTCGTTTATGTGGCAAAGTTAGAGCCTATAAATACCCCTCATGACTCTCCATGAGGGGTGAGGTGAATCATTAGGTTATTGGTATTGTGTGTGTTTCTTAATAAATCCTTGTGTTTTCTCCTCCCTCTCTCTAGTTTCTCTCTCAAGAAAGATGAATACCTTCATCTTCTTCCACCAACCCTGACCTCCAAACCACATAAATCATAGTGTTATTCGGTCCTGACAATTGGTATAACGAGCCAAGGTTGTTGTTTGTTAATTTATGTTGGTTTTACACATGTTTTAAACTGTTTTTGTGCTTATTTTGTGGGTCAGATTTTTTTTTTCTGATTTGTGGGTTAACAGTCTTAAAATATGTTTTGTATCCTTTTGTTGGTCAAACTGGTCTATCATTTGTTCAATATCTGTCTTGGTCACATCTTGTCTAAACAGTAGTTTATATGACTTTTTTACCAATATTTCTGTGAAAGTCAAAGTGGTCAAACTGTCATCTTCATGGTCAAACTGGTCAAACAGAAGCAGTTTTTATGCTTTTCTGGGTATTTTATGAAGATGGTCGGATTTTTCAGTCGGAAAACTCGTCGGAAAAAGTGGTCAAAGGGTCAAAACCCTAAACTTACGCGTAAGAAGAATATACAGTGGAGTTACGCGTATGAAAAGTTACGCGTATGCTTTTACTCCTAAGCTTCTGGCTTTACGCCTAAGTCAGGTTACGCGTAAGGCTACGCATAAGCAATGTTACGCGTATGCCTACGCATAAGCAAGAAGTTACGCGTAATAGCAGAAAAGGAGAAAAAGTTACGCGTAAAATAGACCATGACCACAAACATCAAATACCAAATACCTTTCATACTACACGACCTCAGTGTAAACCCATCATTGGTCCATGATGAGTGTCTAAATACTCATCATTTTTGTACAAATTAGACTGCAAAAACATCTGAAAACACTCAGAAATGCATCAAAATGATAAAAATATCACAAATAAGTGTTTTATGTGTTTTAAATGCAAAAATATCAAAATCTGGTGAAAAACGTATCAAGTTTGCATAATTGGCAGTTTTAGTCCCCCAAGTTTCAAAAGTTGTCAAAAACAGTCCCTGGTAAATCTAAATAAAGAAAAATATCATTTTAAGTCCCTAGGGATTCCTAAGTTGTCAAAATTGGTCCTTGAGACTTAAAATTACAAAATTACAACTTTAGTCCCTGAACTTTGAAAACTGTCAAGTTTGGTCCTTTGAGAAATTGAAATTGTCAAGTCTAGTCCTTGTACTAATGGAGTTTGTCAATTTCAGTCCTTGTGTTAACTTTTCAGAATTGGCAGAAATGGCCCTTGTATTTTCAGAAAATGGCAAAGGAAACCCTTGTCATTAAGCCAATTGTGACCCTTGTCACAAGCCAAGTGACCCTGCCTTTCATATTGGACCCCTGCCACTTACCCTTGTTGGACCCCCTGTCAAAACCACTTTTGGACCCCTGGTCAACAAAACCAGTCAAACCACTGGTTTCCCTCCCACACAGGTTTCCTTCCTTCCCCACTTGCCTCCTCTGCAAACATCTCACCCATCACCTCCCATCACCTTATCCCAACACCTCAACTCACCCTCATCATCATACCTACTTCACCCCCCCTAGTTGCAGCCTAAAGTCAACAGAGGTCAAATCCATGCTTTCCCGCCAAAATTGATATTTTGGCCAAAACTCACAAAAGTCTCCCATTGGCTCACAAGGGTGGTGGGAAACACTCAGATGGACACGTGGAAGCCATTGGAAGTCTAAAAAGGGGAAGAGAAGACGAAAGGACGGAGTAGTTAGTTTTAAAATTAGAATGTATGTCGTTTTTATCTTAACATGTCTTAAATATTTCTAAATGGTAATTTAAAGTTGATTCTGTATTAAACTCAGTAGTTTCATTGTATTAAGACTATTACCAAGTTTCAATTCAAGTGTTGGTTCCCTTTTCAATTTTTTTGTCCACTATTGCAATTTTAAGTTTCAATTGTTTATGTTCAAATCTCCACCAGCTCACTTATAAGCTCATATAAGCTTATATAAGCTTATAATTGCTTTTTGTAAGCCTGCATTTAAAGTTCATGCAAGTTTGGATTTCAGTCAACAAAAGTCAACCATGAGCTCAATTGGGTATGGAACTGGATATTGTTGTTGCAGAGGTTGACTTGGGGTTGGAATAGACTAGGATTAGAGTAGGTTTGGGTATGGTCTTAGCCTGCAAACAGCTGGAAACCTGTGAGTGCCTGTCTCATTTTCAAATTTCAAGTCATTTTGTATTTTATGCTTTATCTTGTTTCTGTGGTCACCACTAATTTTAATCTGTTAATTTAGTTGTGTTATGGTCATGATAGCTTAGTTTGGTCATTGGTTCAAGCTGGATCACTAGTTAGCTTCATTTATAGTGCATATCAGTTCATTAAGGGATGTTTGGAATTGCTGATTCAATCATGGTTTAGGTTTGCTCAGTGTTGAGTTTCTGGTGTTTCATGCTTGTGTAGCTCATTTGATCTATTATCTGTCTTACTTATGTGCCTGCACATGTCCATAGTCAAAATTGTGTGCCAACTGTTTTAACTATGCATCTGTTGGGATTTTTGATTTCCAAAAGCTTATTTTGTGTTTACATTTCATAAATACATCTTGCTATAATCTCATTTAACCTTATTACTTCTATATCAGTCCTTAAACCCAGATCAAACTTCAAATAAGTCAACCTTCCATGTTCTTATAAAAAGTCAAAAAGTGAAAATCTTGTTTTGAGCCTATCTAAGGGGATTTTTCATGAACTCATTTATGAGCCAAATCCAATGAAATTATGGGTTTAAGTACCTCACTTGGTCTACTTTCTGAATATGATTTTTTCTGATTTTTGTTAATTTTTTATAAGCTTCTTTAATGCTTGTCAAAATAGGCTCAATTGCCCTGTACACACTCAGTATTAACTGAGTGTGCACAGGGTGTGTGCAAGGCTTGCACAAGGGCCATCTTGGCTCACCCAAGTCTGCATTTTGGTTCATTAGTAGTTAGCCAGGTCTATGTCAAGTTCCCATTTTCTATTTTGAGTCTGAGCTTATTGAGTGGCTTGTGCATAAGCTGCAAGTTACCCCCCCCCCCCCAGAACCTGTTTTTAGCCAAAATCTCACAACATCACATCTGTTGAGCTTGTTGTCTCAGAGGTTTTGGCTTGTTGAATCTTGTTGCATTTCTGTTCTTTTAGCTGCTTAGAGCTTCCATTTTGGTTTGGTGCTTTTTGGATCCCATTTGCTTATTCAAGTGCTTATTTCAATAAGCACTTACACATCAGTTCATTAATTCCACACACAAGCACCTGTTTTTCCATTTTTTATATCTTCCTAATATTATTTTAGACTTTTCCTGAAATTTTCAGATTTTTCCAAGCTTGTTTGCTATTTTTCTTAATTTAAATCACTTTTTAGCACTTTTTAATTAGCTTTAAATACAATTAATTAAGAAAAGCTTCAAAAAAATAATTTTTCATTTTTCTTAAGTTAAGATAAATATAAAAAGAGAAAAAAATATTTTTCTAGATTTTTCTTAGTTAAAATTGTATTTTTAATAATTTAATTAGTTTTTAATAGTTTTTAATTCCTAGAAAATAGAAAAATAATCAGAAAAATACAAAAATAGTTTTGAAAATTCTATTTTGATATTTTAGATTTTTCTAAGTCTTAATTTTATTTTTCTAGCTTTATTTCATATTTTCTTGTATTTTAGGTTATTATTAAATAGTTAAAAATAGTTTTTAATTAATAATAATTAGATAATTAGTTATAAAAATAATTTTCTTTTTCTATAAATTTTCTTATATCATTAGGTTTGTAAAAATGTATTTTTCATATTTTTAGGATTTATATTGTGTAAGTTTCACGTTTTTATTTGTACGTCGCGTAGTTTTTAATTTCAGTTTTGTAAAAACATAAAAACAAAAACATCATTTTGCAAATAGTGATAGCATTTATTTAATAGATTTTATCTTTTTAACTTTATTTAATTTGCATTTAAGCCCCTGTAGTTTATGGGCTTTCTCTTTAGGTATAGATCAATCAAATCTCCTTTTCCGTTCAAATCTCTCGATCACTACACGTTTGACTATTCTCGCACAGCTCGTTGGGACTTAACGACCTGGGGAAACACTATACTCTCCTGATCTTCATTGCATTCGTGTTTGAGCAGTTTTAAGCTGATTACGGTCTGCCATTCACAAGTGGCAGGCTTGAGTGATTTAGCTTGACTGTTTTGGCACGCATCAAATTTTGGCGCCGCTGCCGGGGAGCAGTGCTAATAGTCTTACGTTTATCAGATTAGTGATTTGACATCACTCCTTGTTTATACCATCTTTTAAAATCAAAAACCCAAAAAGATTTTCATTCTTTTTACAACATGTTTTTCAAAAATACCAAAAATATTCCTCTTTACCCTCCTACCCTTTTTGATTCTTTATCCCTTTACCCTCTATCCATTTGATTCTAAACTTCTATTCTTATGGAATCTCTCGACTACGACGAATTCTGGGACGAAGCTGAAAAGCTTCAGACTTTATCACAAATGTCTAGAATTCGTGTTGTTCGTGAAGATCCATTAATTCTGCGTAGGGAAATAGAACGAGAAACCGGGGTGACAAAGGACCAGGTACTTCCCTCTAATAATGGAAGTGCTGAATACGTCCAACCCACGGTTATCCAAAGATCTAATCCCTCAATTGCTCCTAAGCCGTCTAGAATTGATTCTAAACTTTCACGGTTTACGGTTAAAAGCAAACATGCAGAATTCAGACCGGTGACTCGCAAGAATGACTTGCCTAATCTTCACGTTTCTCAAGAACCAGAACCGGAGACCATAACGGAAGTGGTGGAAATTGCTAGCTCTCAGAGCACACCACTTGTCCCACCTCCGGATTTTTCAAAATGTTCTTCGAGACTTGATAGTCATCCAGATCACCATGTTGGTTTTGTTGATTCTTTGAATAAACAGATTCCTTCTCATAATTCTCAAATAGAATCGTTTATTCCTTGTGTCGGTTGTGGTGAACCTCTTTATGGTTCACCCTGTCGTTGGTGTACATGTGTACAATGTGGTAATGATATCCGTAACGGGAGTTGTTTGTTTTGTGGTTCGAGGAATTCATTTGATTATGATCCTAATCAGAACTCATTTAACGACCCCTCAAACTTTTCCAATTACCCACCACAACCCGACTCATCTTCATATAATCAACATAACTGCTGTGAATTTTGTGGAGGTCCTCACCAAGGATTTGAGTGTCAATCCGGAAACACGTTTGTCTACGAACAGTTTTCTGGTAACACTCAGGACTTTGGAAATGACCAAATTCCATATTATTCACATGACCACCCACAAGAATCATTTTGTTGTGAGAACTGTGGAGGTCCCCATTTCAGCTCTGATTGTCAAACAGGGAATCCATTTCCTTGTAACAATTACGACTATCCATATCACGACCAACCTCCACAGTGCCAAATGACTCCAACTCCTCAGCAAGCCCAACAAGACACTTATCTAGAGCTTCTGGAGTTACTGAAAAGAGGTGAGGAGTTCAATAAAACTGTACTTCATAATATTCCCAGTTTTTCTTGTGTACATTGTGGGGGTCCTCATGATGATTATAAATGTCAACCTTCCGGTTTTGACAAATCTCCACTCCCACAATGTCCTGTCATTCAAAATTCACATGAGAAATCCATGGAAGAATTGCTAGCTGAAGATCAGGCTACTAAAATAAATTCCCAAATTGCCTTTGAGAAATCTGTTAGGGAATCAATTGCAAAAGAAAAAGCAGCCAGATCTAGCTCTCAATTTCGTTTTATTCCTGATGACAGTGATGATGATGATACACTTGATTCATCAAATTCATCAGATGATATCCCAGCAGTTGAGATTCTATCTCAAACAACTGCTATCACACCCGAAGCTCCCACTCACTCTCTGACTATGGGGGACGAGCATCTTGACACTGTTCCTGAAAAGGAATCGGACGAATTCAGAAAGTCTAGTGTTGAGAACCTTGTCCCAATCCCGAGAGAGTCACAGGGAACTTCTGATCATGTGTGTGATTCTATTTCCCCTCTTGAGTGTTCAAAAGATCATTTTGAAACTTTCTCCGATGTTAGCGACGATTGTACTTCTCATGGAAACATCGAGTATGTTGAGGCATCACTCCCACAGTCTGATGCTGATCATCATCTTGAGGAGTTCACCAATGAACTCACTCACATCAATCCACTCTTTGATTTCGAAGCCAATCTAGGAGAAACTGAAAGTCTCCTTGATAATGATCGTTCACTCACTTCTTATCCCAACAGTCCAATAGAGAATGTTGATCACTTTGTTCCTGAAACATTCAAAACTACTTTCACTAATCCTCTATTTGAATTCAACTCTGAATTCACCTTAATTTCTGAGAATCCACTCTTTGATACTCAGATTGAGGATAGTGATGAGTCTACAGTGGAACAAGAATTCACAGATTTACATCTTGTGATTGATTCTCTTCACGAGGAGTTCGCCGGTGAACTCACTCATATCATATCTCCGCCGGGGTATGATAACTCCCAAATTGATCATGACACACCCGAGATTTGTCTTGATCACTTAAGCTTAAATGATGAGATTAATAATCCTGAAATTATGGATCCTCCTTTGGATGAAGATGAGTTAGTCATGATTTGTATCATGATTTTCTTTCTTTTCTTCATATATCCCGTGGCTTCTCCTGTTCTTCACTCCTTCGGGAATGAAGACATTATCTTTGACCCAGGCATTTCCATGAACCATTTGTGAGCCGGGTCTGTCTGTCTGTATATCTCATCGGTGTGGAACTTTCACGTACTTCAATGTTTATCCAAACATCTTGAATGAAAGTCCGATGGAGATTGTCTCTTCCACTTACTTCCCCATGAACAAATTAATTCGGGGTCGAGTCAAGCTAGCGACTCTGTAATCAAAAACAGTAGCTTAACATGGGTTTTCACCCGTGTGTACCACCCTAGTGTGGGGGAGATGCCCCACATGTTGTATATAGATCTAAAAAAAAATGAATGAAAATTGTAAATACTAAAAAAGAGAATAATTGTTGTGTTTCCACACTTAGCTAGTAATGTTATCTTTTTACGTTCTAAGTTTCGGCATAACAGCCGGTACTTTGAATATTGAGGACAATATTCATTTCTAAGTGTGGGGGGGAAATTCTGGCGAATTTTGATCATAAATGTACCCTTTTAGTCCCTTTTTCCCCCAAAATGGCCAAATTTTAAATTTTTTTTAGTGGAAGTACTATGTACTAAACACAACAAATGGTAATCAGTCCACCATGTCTAACCCACATAAGGATTGGCTAATCCAGGAGCAAACGGCTCTTGGTAAAGATATATCAAATCCGTTGACGGCTTACAATTTGCCCAAAATTGTATGGTATTCAGCTCACCATATCCTTAAAAGTGAAGAGTTGGCTAGCCCGCAAGTTTATGGCTTGTGGTAAAGGCGGTGGAAAAAACCATAATTGGTAATCAACTCACCAAAGATAATATTGATAAGTTATCTAAGAGTTGGCTAGTCCAGAAGCAAACGGCTTTTGGTAAAGACAAATCAAATCCGTTGAAAGCTGGTGGTTTGCTTAAAATCACTTGGTTATCGGTGTACCAAGGTTCTTACTTGAACTGAAACATTTGGCTACTCCAGAAGTAATGGCGTTTGGTAAAGAGATGAAATCCATTAATTTTTCTCAAAAACATTGCTAGGGACTAGCAATATCTTAGTGTGGGGGATTGATGAGTGTCTAAATACTCATCATTTTTGTACAAATTAGACTGCAAAAACATCTGAAAACACTCAGAAATGCATCAAAATGATAAAAATATCACAAATAAGTGTTTTATGTGTTTTAAATGCAAAAATATCAAAATCTGGTGAAAAACGTATCAAGTTTGCATAATTGGCAGTTTTAGTCCCCCAAGTTTCAAAAGTTGTCAAAAACAGTCCCTGGTAAATCTAAATAAAGAAAAATATCATTTTAAGTCCCTAGGGATTCCTAAGTTGTCAAAATTGGTCCTTGAGACTTAAAATTACAAAATTACAACTTTAGTCCCTGAACTTTGAAAACTGTCAAGTTTGGTCCTTTGAGAAATTGAAATTGTCAAGTCTAGTCCTTGTACTAATGGAGTTTGTCAATTTCAGTCCTTGTGTTAACTTTTCAGAATTGGCAGAAATGGCCCTTGTATTTTCAGAAAATGGCAAAGGAAACCCTTGTCATTAAGCCAATTGTGACCCTTGTCACAAGCCAAGTGACCCTGCCTTTCATATTGGACCCCTGCCACTTACCCTTGTTGGACCCCCTGTCAAAACCACTTTTGGACCCCTGGTCAACAAAACCAGTCAAACCACTGGTTTCCCTCCCACACAGGTTTCCTTCCTTCCCCACTTGCCTCCTCTGCAAACATCTCACCCATCACCTCCCATCACCTTATCCCAACACCTCAACTCACCCTCATCATCATACCTACTTCACCCCCCCTAGTTGCAGCCTAAAGTCAACAGAGGTCAAATCCATGCTTTCCCGCCAAAATTGATATTTTGGCCAAAACTCACAAAAGTCTCCCATTGGCTCACAAGGGTGGTGGGAAACACTCAGATGGACACGTGGAAGCCATTGGAAGTATAAAAAGCGGAAGAGAAGAAGAAAGGACGGAGTAGTTAGTTTTAAAATTAGAATGTATGTCGTTTTTATCTTAACATGTCTTAAATAGTTCTAAATGGTAATTTAAAGTTGATTCTATATTAAACTCAGTAGTTTCATTGTATTAAGACTATTACCAAGTTTCAATTCAAGTGTTGGTTCACTTTTCAATTTTTTTGTCCACTGTTGCAATTTTAAGTTTCAATTGTTTATGTTCAAATCTCCACCAGCTCACTTATAAGCTCATATAAGCTTATATAAGCTTATAATTGCTTTTTGTAAGCCTGCATTTAAAGTTCATGCAAGTTTGGATTTCAGTCAACAAAAGTCAACCATGAGCTCAATTGGGTATGGAACTGGATATTGTTGTTGCAGAGGTTGACTTGGGGTTGGAATAGACTAGGATTAGAGTAGGTTTGGGTTTGGTCTTAGCCTGCAAACAGCTGGAAACCTGTGAGTGCCTGTCTCATTTTCAAATTTCAAGTCATTTTGTATTTTATGCTTTATCTTGTTTCTGTGGTCACCACTAATTTTAATCTGTTAATTTAGTTGTGTTATGGTCATGATAGCTTAGTTTGGTCATTGGTTCAAGCTGGATCACTAGTTAGCTTCATTTATAGTGCATATCAGTTCATTAAGGGATGTTTGGAATTGCTGATTCAATCATGGTTTAGGTTTGCTCAGTGTTGAGTTTCTGGTGTTTCATGCTTGTGTAGCTCATTTGATCTATTATCTGTCTTACTTATGTGCCTGCACATGTCCATAGTCAAAATTGTGTGCCAACTGTTTTAACTATGCATCTGTTGGGATTTTTGATTTCCAAAAGCTTATTTTGTGTTTACATTTCATAAATACATCTTGCTATAATCTCATTTAACCTTATTACTTCTATATCAGTCCTTAAACCCAGATCAAACTTCAAATAAGTCAACCTTCCATGTTCTTATAAAAAGTCAAAAAGTGAAAATCTTGTTTTGAGCCTATCTAAGGGGATTTTTCATGAACTCATTTATGAGCCAAATCCAATGAAATTATGGGTTTAAGTACCTCACTTGGTCTACTTTCTGAATATGATTTTTTCTGATTTTTGTTAATTTTTTATAAGCTTCTTTAATGCTTGTCAAAATAGGCTCAATTGCCCTGTACACACTCAGTATTAACTGAGTGTGCACAGGGTGTGTGCAAGGCTTGCACAAGGGCCATCTTGGCTCACCCAAGTCTGCATTTTGGTTCATTAGTAGTTAGCCAGGTCTATGTCAAGTTCCCATTTTCTATTTTGAGTCTGAGCTTATTGAGTGGCTTGTGCATAAGCTGCAAGTTACCCCCCCCCCCAGAACCTGTTTTTAGCCAAAATCTCACAACATCACATCTGTTGAGCTTGTTGTCTCAGAGGTTTTGGCTTGTTGAATCTTGTTGCATTTCTGTTCTTTTAGCTGCTTAGAGCTTCCATTTTGGTTTGGTGCTTTTTGGATCCCATTTGCTTATTCAAGTGCTTATTTCAATAAGCACTTACACATCAGTTCATTAATTCCACACACAAGCACCTGTTTTTCCATTTTTTATATCTTCCTAATATTATTTTAGACTTTTCCTGAAATTTTCAGATTTTTCCAAGCTTGTTTGCTATTTTTCTTAATTTAAATCACTTTTTAGCACTTTTTAATTAGTTTTAAATACAATTAATTAAGAAAAGCTTCAAAAAAATAATTTTTCATTTTTCTTAAGTTAAGATAAATATAAAAAGAGAAAAAAATATTTTTCTAGATTTTTCTTAGTTAAAATTGTATTTTTAATAATTTAATTAGTTTTTAATAGTTTTTAATTCCTAGAAAATAGAAAAATAATCAGAAAAATACAAAAATAGTTTTGAAAATTCTATTTTGATATTTTAGATTTTTCTAAGTCTTAATTTTATTTTTCTAGCTTTATTTCATATTTTCTTGTATTTTAGGTTATTATTAAATAGTTAAAAATAGTTTTTAATTAATAATAATTAGATAATTAGTTATAAAAATAATTTTCTTTTTCTATAAATTTTCTTATATCATTAGGTTTGTAAAAATGTATTTTTCATATTTTTAGGATTTATATTGTGTAAGTTTCACGTTTTTATTTGTACGTCGCGTAGTTTTTAATTTCAGTTTTGTAAAAACATAAAAACAAAAACATCATTTTGCAAATAGTGATAGCATTTATTTAATAGATTTTATCTTTTTAACTTTATTTAATTTGCATTTAAGCCCCTGTAGTTTATGGGCTTTCTCTTTAGGTATAGATCAATCAAATCTCCTTTTCCGTTCAAATCTCTCGATCACTACACGTTTGACTATTCTCGCACAGCTCGTTGGGACTTAACGACCTGGGGAAACACTATACTCTCCTGATCTTCATTGCATTCGTGTTTGAGCAGTTTTAAGCTGATTACGGTCTGCCATTCACAAGTGGCAGGCTTGAGTGATTTAGCTTGACTGTTTTGGCACGCATCAAATTTTGGCGCCGCTGCCGGGGAGCAGTGCTAATAGTCTTACGTTTATCAGATTAGTGATTTGACATCACTCCTTGTTTATACCATCTTTTAAAATCAAAAACCCAAAAAGATTTTCATTCTTTTTACAACATGTTTTTCAAAAATACCAAAAATATTCCTCTTTACCCTCCTACCCTTTTTGATTCTTTATCCCTTTACCCTCTATCCATTTGATTCTAAACTTCTATTCTCATGGAATCTCTCGACTACGACGAATTCTGGGACGAAGCTGAAAAGCTTCAGACTTTATCACAAATGTCTAGAATTCGTGTTGTTCGTGAAGATCCATTAATTCTGCGTAGGGAAATAGAACGAGAAACCGGGGTGACAAAGGACCAGGTACTTCCCTCTAATAATGGAAGTGCTGAATACGTCCAACCCACGGTTATCCAAAGATCTAATCCCTCAATTGCTCCTAAGCCGTCTAGAATTGATTCTAAACTTTCACGGTTTACGGTTAAAAGCAAACATGCAGAATTCAGACCGGTGACTCGCAAGAATGACTTGCCTAATCTTCACGTTTCTCAAGAACCAGAACCGGAGACCATAACGGAAGTGGTGGAAATTGCTAGCTCTCAGAGCACACCACTTGTCCCACCTCCGGATTTTTCAAAATGTTCTTCGAGACTTGATAGTCATCCAGATCACCATGTTGGTTTTGTTGATTCTTTGAATAAACAGATTCCTTCTCATAATTCTCAAATAGAATCGTTTATTCCTTGTGTCGGTTGTGGTGAACCTCTTTATGGTTCACCATGTCGTTGGTGTACATGTGTACAATGTGGTAATGATATCCGTAACGGGAGTTGTTTGTTTTGTGGTTCGAGGAATTCATTTGATTATGATCCTAATCAGAACTCATTTAACGACCCCTCAAACTTTTCCAATTACCCACCACAGCCCGACTCATCTTCATATAATCAACATAACTGCTGTGAATTTTGTGGAGGTCCTCACCAAGGATTTGAGTGTCAATCCGGAAACACGTTTGTCTACGAACAGTTTTCTGGTAACACTCAGGACTTTGGAAATGACCAAATTCCATATTATTCACATGACCACCCACAACAATCATTTTGTTGTGAGAACTGTGGAGGTCCCCATTTCAGCTCTGATTGTCAAACAGGGAATCCATTTCCTTGTAACAATTACGACTATCCATATCACGACCAACCTCCACAGTGCCAAATGACTCCAACTCCTCAGCAAGCCTAACAAGACACTTATCTAGAGCTTCTGGAGTTACTGAAAAGAGGTGAGGAGTTCAATAAAACTGTACTTCATAATATTCCCAGTTTTTCTTGTGTACATTGTGGGGGTCCTCATGATGATTATAAATGTCAACCTTCCGGTTTTGACAAATCTCCACTCCCACATTGTCCTGTCATTCAAAATTCACATGAGAAATCCATGGAAGAATTGCTAGCTGAAGATCAGGCTGCTAAAATAAATTCCCAAATTGCCTTTGAGAAATCTGTTAGGGAATCAATTGCAAAAGAAAAAGCAGCCAGATCTAGCTCTCAATTTCGTTTTATTCCTGATGACAGTGATGATGATGATACACTTGATTCATCAAATTCATCAGATGATATCCCAGCAGTTGAGATTCTATCTCAAACAACTGCTATCACACCCGAAGCTCCCACTCACTCTCTGACTATGGGGGACGAGCATCTTGACACTGTTCCTGAAAAGGAATCGGACGAATTCAGAAAGTCTAGTGTTGAGAACCTTGTCCCAATCCCGAGAGAGTCACAGGGAACTTCTGATCATGTGTGTGATTCTATTTCCCCTCTTGAGTGTTCAAAAGATCATTTTGAAACTTTCTCCGATGTTAGCGACGATTGTACTTCTCATGGAAACATCGAGTATGTTGAGGCATCACTCCCACAGTCTGATGCTGATCATCATCTTGAGGAGTTCACCAATGAACTCACTCACATCAATCCACTCTTTGATTTCGAAGCCAATCTAGGAGAAACTGAAAGTCTCCTTGATAATGATCGTTCACTCACTTCTTATCCCAACAGTCCAATAGAGAATGTTGATCACTTTGTTCCTGAAACATTCAAAACTACTTTCACTAATCCTCTATTTGAATTCAACTCTGAATTCACCTTAATTTCTGAGAATCCACTCTTTGATACTCAGATTGAGGATAGTGATGAGTCTACAGTGGAACAAGAATTCACAGATTTACATCTTGTGATTGATTCTCTTCACGAGGAGTTCGCCGGTGAACTCACTCATATCATATCTCCGCCGGGGTATGATAACTCCCAAATTGATCATGACACACCCGAGATTTGTCTTGATCACTTAAGCTTAAATGATGAGATTCATAATCCTGAAATTATGGATCCTCCTTTGGATGAAGATGAGTTAGTCATGATTTGTATCATGATTTTCTTTCTTTTCTTCATATATCCCGTGGCTTCTCCTGTTCTTCACTCCTTCGGGAATGAAGACATTATCTTTGACCCAGGCATTTCCATGCACCATTTGTGAGCCGGGTCTGTCTGTCTGTATATCTCATCGGTGTGGAACTTTCACGTACTTCAATGTTTATCCAAACATCTTGAATGAAAGTCCGATGGAGATTGTCTCTTCCACTTACCTCCCCATGAACAAATTAATTCGGGGTCGAGTCAAGCTAGCGACTCTGTAATCAAAAACAGTAGCTTAACATGGGTTTTCACCCGTGTGTACCACCCTAGTGTGGGGGAGATGCCCCACATGTTGTATATAGATCTAAAAAAAAAATGAATGAAAATTGTAAATACTAAAAAAGAGAATAATTGTTGTGTTTCCACACTTAGCTAGTAATGTTATCTTTTTACGTTCTAAGTTTCGGCATAACAGCCGGTACTTTGAATATTGAGGACAATATTCATTTCTAAGTGTGGGGGGGAAATTCTGGCGAATTTTGATCATAAATGTACCCTTTTAGTCCCTTTTTCCCCCAAAATGGCCAAATTTTTAAATTTTTTTTAGTGGAAGTACTATGTACTAACCACAACAAATGGTAATCAGTCCACCATGTCTAACCCACATAAGGATTGGCTAATCCAGGAGCAAACGGCTCTTGGTAAAGATATATCAAATCCGTTGACGGCTTACAATTTGCCCAAAATTGTATGGTATTCAGCTCACCATATCCTTAAAAGTGAAGAGTTGGCTAGCCCGCAAGTTTATGGCTTGTGGTAAAGGCGGTGGAAAAAACCATAATTGGTAATCAACTCACCAAAGATAATATTGATAAGTTATCTAAGAGTTGGCTAGTCCAGAAGCAAACGGCTTTTGGTAAAGACAAATCAAATCCGTTGAAAGCTGGTGGTTTGCTCAAAATCACTTGGTTATCGGTGTACCAAGGTTCTTACTTGAACTGAAACATTTGGCTACTCCAGAAGTAATGGCGTTTGGTAAAGAGATGAAATCCATTAATTTTTCTCAAAAACATTGCTAGGGACTAGCAATATCTTAGTGTGGGGGATTGATGAGTGTCTAAATACTCATCATTTTTGTACAAATTAGACTGCAAAAACATCTGAAAACACTCAGAAATGCATCAAAATGATAAAAATATCACAAATAAGTGTTTTATGTGTTTTAAATGCAAAAATATCAAAATCTGGTGAAAAACGTATCAAGTTTGCATAATTGGCAGTTTTAGTCCCCCAAGTTTCAAAAGTTGTCAAAAACAGTCCCTGGTAAATCTAAATAAATAAAAATATCATTTTAAGTCCCTAGGGATTCCTAAGTTGTCAAAATTGGTCCTTGAGACTTAAAATTACAAAATTACAACTTTAGTCCCTGAACTTTGAAAACTGTCAAGTTTGGTCCTTTGAGAAATTGAAATTGTCAAGTCTAGTCCTTGTACTAATGGAGTTTGTCAATTTCAGTCCTTGTGTTAACTTTTCAGAATTGGCAGAAATGGCCCTTGTATTTTAGTGACCCTGCCTTTCTAGTGGATTATTACTTTTAGAAAGATAGTGGTTTTTAATCTTGCATGAAAACTGTTTTCCAGTAGGACGGATCCCACGGTTCCTTTACAAAAGGGATCCGGCTAGTATATCTTCCGGGATCCGTGGATCTGTAGTAACAGACACAGATTTGATAAGAACAAAGGTTTTACAGTTTTTATACCACGAAATATGTTTTATCCTAAATTTTCTTTTAGCATGCATACATGACTTCTAATGTATCATGAAAGAATATAAAACATATAAATCAAAAGATATGATAAACACATTATAACAATAACAACCTAGATAAACTAGATTATTAATAATATTGCATTTCAATACTTAGGATGATACAAAGGATTGGGTATATGACCCCAATATAGATTAACAACACAAAGTAAATGTCTCCGTATGTGAACTTCATCATAGGGAACACAAGTGCGATGAGTGTTAGGGCGATGAGCACGAGTGCGATGTAAACCATGTTGATGACGGATCTTCTTGGTTTCGATTGAGATGGAATGAGGAAGAGGATGAAGTTTTTGAGTGAGAGGAAATTTTTGAAATTGGAAGATTTGAAAAAGTGAGGGTTGGATAGAGTGGTCGACGATGGGAGTATTTATGGGGAAGGAGGAATTTTTGAAATTCGTGTTTTGTTTTATTGGATTAAAGGAAACAAAATATAAGTTTTATATACCACGACTTAAAATGAGAAATAAAACACGTATGTGAGAAAAAGGCTTCCTAATGAAGCTTCAAGTAAAACATGTAATTTGCACATAAGATAATCATGTAAATACCTAACTAGGTATACTTAATTATCAAGCAAAGTAAAAAGAAAATCATACCTTTAGCGCACTTAGGAATGTCTTTACGAATGACACAGCAAATGTCACTTAGACTATTCCCGCTCCTTTGCGTTTAAGATACCTTCTTAAGGAAGGTATACTTGTTACCAAGCGACTCCTAAAGCTTGGTGGGTATGAGCTTTGACTAATCAACATGACAAGGAAGATTAGTGCAAAAAAAATAAGTAAGAAAAATGTTGTTATCAAATCAACATCCAAACATATAGTTTTAAAAGACATGGTTTTTGTTTTTATGAAAAACCTTCTTTGTAGTTTTCAATTAACCATGGATCGTATCAAGTTTTTAAAGTACAATATACTTCAAGAGACTTGGTAACGAAGCTCTGATACCAATTGTGGAAAACTAGAAGGGGGGGTTGAATAGTTTTACCAATTAAAACTTCCTTTTAAACTATTTAAATCGACTTATGTCAATCTATTTGGTTGTGTGTGTTGGATGTTGATAAACAAGCATATTAAGATATGTAATGAAAAGATAAGAGTAAGAAGCACAAAACCACAACGCGAGTATTTATAGTGGTTCGGCTACAAGGACACCTTCCTTGCCCTACTCCACTCCCCGAGTCACCTACTCGAGAGTTCTTAAACACTACACCAATCTCCTTATGGCGGAGAATCCTTCACAACGTCGCTTAACCTTTTTCCGGTACAAAGCTAAATACCGAGTTCTTTCACACCAAGGCGAACCACGCCTACACAACATTGCCTACCCTTTATACGGTGCTAGGCTAACCACCGAGTTTTTTCACACCTTAGGTGAACTACACCTTCACAACGTCGCCTACTCTTTATTAGGTACTTGGCTAAGCACCTAGTTCCATTGCAATGGAGGAACTACTACCACACTACACCAACGACTAATCCCAAAGGAGATCTACTCCTTTACAACATCATCAAGGACATCAATATCCTTGGATCTGATGCTAGTCTATCTAGTACATCGAAACACACCATATCGAATGTACATCTAAGGAACCTTTCACTAATGCCTTTGACTAGATCTACAAGACACCTTTCACTAATGTCTTGTGTCTTTACTTCAAAGTGCCTTTCACTAATGCTTCAAGTCTTGAATTCTAAGCACCTTTCACTAATGCTTCTTGTCTTGACTTCTAAGCACCTTTCACAAGTGCTTATCCTATAGACGATAGATACCCTTCACTAATATCTTCGTCTTGACACTTGAGACATCTTTCACTAATGTCTTCAACACTACACTTTTTTGAAGAAAGAAAGAGATCATCAACAATAGGACTTCAATAGCCTTGATGATGAGGAAGCATGGCAACTCATGGACTTGAGCTTGCTTGACTTCAAAGGTGGTGATCTTGCCTTTAAGAAGAACCTAGAAGATCACACAAAAACAAAACTACAAACATAGATATCTTGGATCTAAGGTTAGTGAGATTTAACTCAGGGGGAGAAAGTGTATTGGAAAGGGGGTGAGAAATAATGAAGAAATGGCTCACTATTTATAGAGGAAAAATCCTACTGTTTCCCCGGATCCCACGGATCCCTTCCACTTGGGATCCGGCTAGCACAAAGCCAGGGATTCGTGGAACGCTCCTCTTTGCCCATGGGTATTTTTGGTTATGGGTCATGGGTTATGGGTTGATCCATGGTTTTCTTTCTAGATACAATGTATCTTAAGGATACAATGAACTTGGTTAAGTGGTATAAATAAAACCATAGGTTATGGGTCAAAACCATTTGCTAGTTTTTACCCATTTTAGTATATACTTGTTTTTACCCATTTTAGTATATACTTAGTTAAGTATATGTTATCCCAATATGTAAACACTAGTTGTTGTACATATGTATATCTTAAGCATAAAATCACTTATACTAGTTTTAGTGTTTTATGTGAAAGCGTAAGTGTGTTAGAAAACTATTAGTTCAAACCATTTACGTATTTTATTTGTTTCGTTAAAATGATCTTACTTTTGTTATCGACAAAACATTAGATGGTCGTAAAATATAAATAAACGTTTTTACGGCTTATTTGTATTAACAGACACTATGAATTCCAAGTGATGTCGTTTGGCTTAACCAACGCACCAGCGGTTTTCATGGATCTCATGAACCGAGTGTGTAAGCCATACCTGGATAAGTTTGTGATAGTATTCATAGAAGATATCTTGATATACCCTAAGAGTAGTGAGGAGCACGAAGAGCATTTGAGGCTCATTTTAGGATTACTGAGAGAGGAGAAGCTGTATGCCAAATTCTCTAAGTGTGAATTTTGGATTCTGTCTGTACAATTCTTAGGTCATGTGATAGATAGTCGAGGTGTTCATGTTAACCCAGCTAAGATTAAGGCCATTAAGGAATGGGCAGCTCCTAAGAACCCATCGAAAATCCGACAGTTTCTAGGTTTAGCAGGCTATTATAGGAGATTCATTGAGGGATTTTCCAAGATAGCTAAACCGCTGACCAAACTAACCCAAAAGGATGTTAAGTATGAATGGGGAGAAAAGGAAGAAGAAGCATTCCAGCTTCTGAAGGGGAAGTTGTGTAGTGCGCCCATCCTAGCTTTGCTTGAAGGAAGCGAAGACTTTGTCGTGTACTGCGACGCTTCGCATAAAGGCTTAGGTGTTGTTTTGATGCAACGTGAGAAGGTGATTGCTTATGCATGCCGACAACTTAAGAAGCATGAGAAAAACTACACCACCCATGACCTTGAGTTAGGTGCTGTAGTGTTTGCTCTTAGGATTTGGAGACATTACTTGTATGGAACCGAGTGTGTAGTATTTACCGACCATAAGAGTTTGAAGCATATCTTAGATTAGAAGGAACTGAACATGAGACAACGTCGTTGGTTGGAATTGCTTAGTGATTATGACTGTGAGATTCGTTATCATCCTGGTAAGGCTAACGTTGTGGCTGATGCCCTTAGTCGTAAGGAGGACATTCCACCCCTACGTGTTAGATCCTTAGGAATGATCATTGTTTCGCCCTTACCATTTCAAATTTTAGCCGCCCAAGTAGAGGCATTGACAGAAGAGAACCGTCCTTATGAGAATCTTCATGGAATGGTAGAAAGTGAAAACGGCTTCTTGAAGCGTTCTGATGGAACATTATGCTTCAGAGACAGAAGCTGGATACCATTTTATGGTGGAATCCGTGAGTTGATTATGCATGAGTCGCATAAATCAAAATACTCTATTCATCCCGGAGCCGATAAGATGTATCAGGATCTTAAGAAATTATACTAGTGGCCCAATATGAAAGCCGAGATAGCTCAGTATGTTAGTAGGTGCCTGACTTGTTCTAAAGTTAAGGCCGAACATCAGAAACCATCAGGACTTTTAGTTCAACCCGAACTTCCAGAATGGAAATGGGAGCGAATAACCATGGACTTTATCACTAAATTACCGAGAACAGTTAGCGGCAATGACGCTATCTGGGTAATAGTTGATCGTTTAACTAAGTCTGCTCACGTCTTAGCTATTAGTGAAACCGATAGTCTTGATAAGCTTGCTCGATTGTATCTTAAGGAGATAGTATTGCGTCATGGAGTACCGATATCTATCATTTCTGATAGGGATAGTCGTTTTACATCCCACTTTTGGAAGTCTTTACAGACAGCGTTAGGAACGAATTTGGATATGAGTACTGCTTACCATCCACAGATCGATGGTCAAAGCGAGAGAACCATTCAGACTTTAGAGGATATGCTTAGAGCATGTGTTATTGATTTCGGCAAAGGCTGGGAGAGACACCTCCCTTTGGCCGAATTCTCTTACAACAATAGTTACCACTCTAGCATTAAGGCCGCCCCATTTGAGGCACTGTATGGCCGAAAATGTCGTTCTCCTGTTTGTTGGGCTGAAGTTGGCGAGAGTCAACTTACAGGTCTCGAACTTGTCCTAGAAACCACTAAGAAGATAGTACAGATTAGAAACCGGTTGCAAACCGCTCGTGATAGACAAAAGAGTTATGCCGATAAGAGGCGGAAACCTTTAGAATTTCAGGTTGGAGATCGTGTTATGTTGAAAGTTTCTCCTTGGAAAGGAGTGATTCGTTTTGGAAAGCGTGGAAAACTTAATCCCCGATATATTGGTCCCTTTCCAATCCTGGAAAGAATCGGACCGGTAGCATACCGCTTGGAGTTACCATCGGAACTGAGTAGTGTAGACAATGTCTTTCATGTTAGTAATCTTAAGAGATGTCTTTCGAAGGAAAACATAGTTGTGCCCTTAAGAGATATTTGTGTTGATGAGAAATTGAATTTTGTTGAGGAACCGATTGAGATTACGGATCGTGAGATTAAGAGGCTGAAGAATAGCCGTATTCCGATTGTTAAGGTTCGTTGGAACTCCCGGCATGGACCGAAGTTCACTTGGGAACGTGAGGACGTTTTCTGTAGGAAGTATCCTAAACTGTTTATGACACCAAGCAACTCGGAGTGAAACCCGGGACGGGTTTCTTCTGAGGCTGGGAGGCTGTGACAACCGCCAATTTAGGGAGTCTATTTTAGGTAACCGCATTACGTTAAATTAAACTGAGTTTTGCCTTTAACACTATTTTATAAACCGTGACTTGATTTTATATCGTCGATTGGTTTTTACGGTTTATTTCATTATTAAATGAGTTATCGTATGCGTTTTAACTCTATTTGGTAGGCACTATTCGATTCGGCACTAGAAAAGCCTAAAACAAGAGTTATTGTAACTTTTAGACCGTAACTCGAAAATTGACAAATGAATAGTCAAAACTCGTGGAAAAACGTAAGTAACGATGTTGGAAAGTAAAATAAATGTCGTGGGACATTCGGAGGACGATATGTGAGCTCGGGAATGGGTAAACGAGATAGATACGAAAAGTTTCAACCCGAACCCTCCTCTTTTCCCACCTAGCCGGCGCCCCCCCTCCACCAAAATAATTATTTTTAGGTCCCTAGTGGCCTAGTATATAATCCCCACTCAAGCCTCATTTCCCCCATCTCTTTCTCTCACTAGAAAAGTACACACACTACTTTATCTCTCTTGTTTCTCTCACTAAAAACCCTAAACCACCACCTTCATAAAATCCGGCCACTTTCCGGCCACTACCGCCGCCACTCCGGCGCGTCACATCACACCTCCACCACCAAAAGATAGATCTCTTTCTCCTCTTTCCAACCATATATCATACACTCAATTTGTACTTCATTAACACCTCCAAATTCAAGAATTAAGATTCGTACTTTTAGGGTTTCTAAAGATTTCAAAGGGCTTTTGTAATTGGTGATTAGAGAAGGTAAATAGAACATGTTTTGAGCTTGTTTGAACAATAAAAAGCCATGAATTGGATTATAGGGTTTCGACCCATGAACAATTTTTGGGGCTTTTGGGTGGAACATGAAATTAAAGCTAATTAGTGATGAAATAAACAAGTAATTAGTTTTTGGTACATGTGTGGTGCATTAATTTGATGGGTTTTGCATTTTAGGGTTTAGTTGCATGTTCTTGGTTAATGAT
Source organism: Chrysanthemum seticuspe (assembly GCA_019973895.1). Taxonomy (NCBI): domain Eukaryota; kingdom Viridiplantae; phylum Streptophyta; class Magnoliopsida; order Asterales; family Asteraceae; genus Chrysanthemum; species Chrysanthemum seticuspe. The sequence continues at coordinate 187,759,578 of BPTQ01000008.1, forward strand.
AGTTGATGGGTTTTGTGTTTAGATAGTGTTTGGAGCTTGAATGATTGGATTTGAGTGTCGTGGATTGGATTTGGTGGTGTTTGGTTGTGTGATATGGGACGTACGAGCCAAGAAGCCCACGTATGGGTCTTGGTTGGTTTCGTACGTGACCCACCTGGGTCTTGGGTCCGAGTCGGGTCGATTTGGTAGCTTATTGATTGGTTTAGTTGAGGTTTGGATGAGACGCGTGGAGCCGAAAAGCTTTTAGAAGCTTGTTTGGTTCACGTGGTCTTGACCGCGATCGTGTCATGACCATTAGGGTCATAACATTGGTTTCGAGTATAATTGGTTGATTGATTGGTTGGCGAGATTGTTTTGAGTTGGTTTGGGATTGAATTGTGACGTTATGACTTTTAATTATGGACTTGATATATATATTGTGACTTTGAGCTACGCCGGCGTCACTTTGACTTTTTAGTCAATAGTTGACTCCGACAAAGCCGTAACATGGACTTTAGTATAATTTGGACGATTGATTGATTAAAAGCCGAGAAGTTATGACTCGTGCTTGTGGACTCGAAACGAATAACGATATGAGATTTATATTGGAATTTGACGAAATATATTTATATATGGAAATGCTAATAAAACTATGAAATGTAAATAATAATGGGCTTTTGTACCAAAAATATCAATAACAAGATTTATCTTATTATTTACTAGTTTTAAATGAAACGAACGACTAAATTGGAGAGGTTTTGTAATAAATAAATAATTAACATTTCGAGTACACGTTTATCAATAAATGTCAATTGTGGACATTTAATGTTGGATAAGTAATTATTTATTTGCGTTATGTGTGCATGGGTTACGGATAACCTAACGTTAACATTGTTGATCCACGTGGGTAGCGGACTTATTAGGTTGACGAATCTAATAAGAGCCCGCTAGGTACGTTGGGTAACATTATTAATGGGTGAACTATCCTTATGACTCTTTAAGGATACGATTGATTTATGGGATAATAAGCGACACGAGTAAATAAATGAGTTTATCGAGTTGACGAATTCGATAAGGTTTACTATTTATTCCGAAACTTATTGAACTATGGAGCTTATCGTTTAAAGGTCTCATTGTGTCGCATTGAGTTATATATTGGTTGTTTGAGTGCATTCATGGCATCATATTGAGTCGATACACCTACATGAGGATACCAAACACTAGGATTAAATGGTGAAACGAGACGTTTTTGGAAATAAAGGAATGGAATATATTGGGGTAGTTAACGTTGATTTTGAGGAATATGTATATTAAGTTGGTCTACATTAATAGGTTGTGCCGAGTCGATAGTTGCTGTGCTGTGATTTCTGTTATCTTCTGCTAGTGATATTTGTGCGTTGATTGTGCGTTGATTGCTTGAGGTGAGTTTCATAGCCCCACTTTTATATACGTTTTAACTACGTTTTGAACTATTTTGGGGTGAGAATCATGCTACTATTTTTGGACCGTTAAAACTATTTGGATTTGCTTATATGCTGACTGAGTAGATAGATGTGCGATAGTTGTTGCCTTAGTTTAGGTTTTACCGTGCCTAACTAAGAATAGACTTCTATCTCGACCTAGCCCGGGGTTGGCAACTGTTCTAGAGGTAGCCACGACAGTGCTGGACTAGAGTCTCAGGGGCCCGAGTAAGTGATTATATGATTGGAGATCCGGGTAGGATCAGTGTGTGAAACGGTATTTGCCTATCTAGGTCTTGCATAGCAAATCAACTCTTACAGGTCCACTATGATTTTGTTGAACTTAAACCTATGAACTCACCAGCATAAGCTGACCTTTTAGCATGATTTCTCAGGTATTTAAGAGATTTTTTGGATTATTTGACGTGTGGAAGCTTGGCATGGAGGCGTGGTTCAAGGATCATTTTCTGACTCTGATAAACAATGGGGACCTATTTTGTTAAACTATGTTTTGGGCCTAAAATTTATATCTTCGGATTAAATGTTTGAATATTTGATTTGGGATTGGTTTTAAATGGTTAATTGGTTATCTTTTATTTTACTTGTATGCGATACCATTCCAAAAAGTAACGCCCCAAAAACTTGATTAAGTCTTCCGCTGTACCGAGATTTGGGGGTGTTACAATGCATAATCTTTCTCACATTCATACGCATAGTGTTTGGTAGTTGTTCATCTGATCTCTTCTTATCTCTTTCTTATATTGATGCTTGTGTTACTAATATGGTGACCTAACCATTAGTGAAGAATGCTAAAGGTGTAAAGACGAAGGCATTAGTGAAGAATGCCAAGGTCGTATAATCGATGAGGTGCATCGTTATACATATAAGTATTAGTTTATTTCCAAGGATGGTGATATTCTTTATGGTGTTGTAACAAGGAGTGGATCTCTTTGAGATTAGGTGTTGTGTTCTGATGGGTAGTAGTTCCACCATAGCAATGGAACTAGGTGCTTAGCCTAATACCTAATAAAGGGTAGGCGACGTTGTGATAGGTGTGGTTCACCTTGGTGTGAAAGAACCTGGTGGTTAGCCTAGTACCGAAAAAAGAGTAGGCGACGTTGTGAAGGCTTCTCCTCCATAAGGAGATTGGTGTCGTGTAGTGTTTACGAACTCTCGAGTAGGTGACTCGGGGAGTGAAGTAGGGCAAGGAAGGTGTCCTTGTAGCCTAACCACTATAAATACTCGTGTCGTGGTTATGTGCTTCTTACTCTTTATCTTTCATTACAAATTTATATATCTATCTATCAACGTCCAACATAAACAACCAAATAGATTGACATAAGTCGATCTAAATATTTAAAAGGAAGTTTTAAATTGGCAAAATTATTCAACCCCCCCTTCTACTTTTCCACAGTATGGTTTTGGGAGGGTTAACCATGTCTCTTTTAGCTTGGCTTTTGTGTTTGGGTAAAGGGTCGAATGGGATAAAATAAGTATGGGTGCAAATGTTTTCAAAAGTGCATGGGCGAGGGTGTGTGTGGATGTATATGTGCATGTATGATATGTTATGTGGGGGTAAGTTTAAGGGTGATCGCGGGATGAATGTATGGGTCGTTTAGTGTTTTGAAAGTGTGTCGGTAGAGTTGAGTCAGGGGTTAGTCATAATGCTTGTTCTCGAGGTCGTAAATATTAGTTTCACGTGTCGCGAATGAGTATGAAAAATGGATCGAGCATGATTATGGCATGGTTTGTGAAAACGTTATAATGAATATCTAAAATCAACATATAAATCATAATTTTGAGATGTATTTTATATTTAAGTTTCGCTACACTTCAACCTTAAGCTTTGGTCATTGTCGCAAATTAAGCCCCAGACTTTTACAAATTGACATATGAAACCCTAAACTATGGAAATTGTTGTATTAAGCCTTCAACTCAACTTATTATCTATTATAAATCCTAAGTTTCATTATTTACGAATGTAACCCTAAGTACTAATTATGAAAACTACTAAATATGCAAGGCTACTAAAAATGAACCCTAATTTGGATAACTATACGCACTAAATAAGCTTACAAGTAATCTATGATTATTAGCTTATGTAGATTTCGTGAAGAAGGAGTGATCCGTTGTTTCTCTTGCGTTCTTTTCCATTTGCTTTCATTTCATTTGCTAAGGTGTATATATTTTACCTTTATCAGTAAGGGTTTCTCATGACTCTTGATCATTGATTTTGTTTCATTTGTTACGATATTCGTTCGATTATGCTATTTGACGTTTATTCAGTTCATTCCATTTTCATATTATCTTTGGTGAACAACCCTTGATCGTTACCCAATGTTTATGTATATTATTGACCTAATCCATTTCCCAAGTTACTAACTAGTCATGGAGGTACCATGACCATGTCATTGAGGTACCAATGGCATGATGTTGTCTGTGGAGGTGTGTTTTTGTCCGCATCGTTCCCTTTTGCGCTAGCATTTGATTATGATTATAATTCCATACGTAAGTATACTTAACAAAAGCAGGTGTATGGTTATGTATGACATTTATTTTGCAAAGAGCGTATGGATGCATCCTAGGTACTTAGTTCAAATATCTGTGTGTGTCATACACTTCTTGGAGTTAGCTACTCCATTTACTATGATTTATTATAATATGATATGATGTGATATTTTTTTGATTGTTTTGGTCTATTCATGTATCATGTTTAGACACTTGGGAAAATTCCTTGACACTTCCGTTATTCCTTTATAACCCTCTGATTATTCCTTATTCCATATTCAGTCCTTATTACATTTTACATCTTGTTCAGCTGGTTTCCTTTGGATTCGTTTCGCTTCTTCATTTTTCACCAATTGCTTTTCAGTATTTATATCTTTTCACTGAGCGTTAGCTCGGCCGCATTTCTTTTCTCTGCGGCAGGTATTAAGCGGGATGCTAGGATTAAGTGATGAGAGTAGGAGCTTTTAGTGGACCGACCCAACCTTATTTTTCCTTGTCATCTGGAATTAGTTTAAGATTTATGTTTTGTTTATTTCCTTTCAGAATTTGAGAAATTTTGTATTCCTTAGAAGTTATTGTTTCATGACTTGTATTTTATTTATTTAAGACTTCTGCTTGCGTTTATTATGTTCTGATTGACACCATAATGTGACATTTTGACCCTTGTCCTGTTGGGGTGCTACAAATATGGTATCAGAGCTTTAGGTTTCGACCTGTAGTACCTTAAGTGATGATCTGTGAAGATGTGGCCCTTAGGTTTGCACTATAGGAGCTTGTGAATTTACCTTTGAAGAAGTTGCTTTAGGTTTCTCACGTAAAACTTGAGATATGATCGGTGAGGATTGGGTAAACTATGTGATAAGACATTCTTTTAGGTATATTTCCTTCGCATCATTTTGATTCATGTTCTTAATTTTATTTGAGCCCCTTTATAAGATTATTCCTTCAGAAGATTTAGAAAATTTATCAGAGTTGCGTAGCATTAGCATAGTGATCAAATAAGTTAGGATGTCTTGGAAATTTTGTGGTAATGCCTTCACTATATAGCCGTTTCATTTAAGTTCGAGATCATGTAATGTCCGATTGATTCGTTAGTTAATCATTAGATGCCTCTTTGTTTGTACAAAGAATTCGTATAGGTATGATCATGATGCGTTTGACATTCTGTGGTTTCTCTTACTTTCCCTAGACATATTAGGGTTCCCTCTAAACTATTAGGTTATGCCTTACCCATCTCATTAGGCCTTTTGATCGTCTTGATAATTCGATATATGCTTCTTAGGTTGTTTGTACGTGTTATTGGTCAGTTCGAAATCTTAGATCGTGTTGATGAAGTTTTCCGCCATTTGGCATTTCCTCCGCAATTATTTCATAATCATAATGTTTTCCACGTGTTTGTTTGAGAGGCTACCACTATCATCCGTTACTTGTTGTTACGCATCCGTTGGGACAGATTCGTTATGATTTGTTATTTGTTGAATAGCCTGAGGCTATTTTGGACTGCTAGAATCGACTCATGAGAAACAAATCTTTCCGTTCGTTAAAACCATCTTTATATGGTATGTTTTCGTTTGATCATTATTTTTTCAATTTCACGGACGAAATTTTCTTTTTAAAGAGGAAGAATTGTAAAACCCTAAATTCTGAATTTAAAATTTTACGTCTAATTTGAAAATTTTCCCCTAAGTCATGGTATTATTAATAAAAACCTAAAACTATGTGATAGTTAAATACGATATGAAATGAACCTAAGTTAAGTAACTAAAAATAAATTGTTACACTCCTAATTCTCTACGATTCGTTACATGCTTTTTTTGGGGCTCGATCACATCATGCGTCTCACAACTAAACACATTTTATTAGTTTTAACCTTGGGTAAGTTATTAAATAAAATTTAAACACATACCCTCCTATGTTTCTTGTCCAAAATCCGGCCCTCCCCATCATATCACGTTTATAGTTTTTGAAAAAGACTTAAGATAATAATAAACCATTGTGTATATAACTATAATTTTAGAAGATCTTTTTGTCAATCCTTTAATTCATTCGCACGACATTCCATAATATGAATGACCCTCACACGTTTTCATAACCTTATAAGCATTTGGTTTTCGTTCTCGCCTCTGCCAAACCAAAATCAAAATAGCAAAAGCGTCCCAACTCTCTTCAAAGAAACAAGAGTCGAAGATCAGCAGCCTTTTGGGGGATCGTTTGTGTTCAATTGAGGATTAGGGTTGTAGCTTTTGGGTGCTAGTCATAGCAGATTTGGTGTGTTCATGTGTGATTGATTCGTGTGCAGCTTCCTTTCCCATTCGATCATCTTTTCAGCCCTAAAGGTAAACCTAATCGTGTCTCGTTAATTATCATGATATATGTAAAGAAGTGTCATATGAAACATAACCACATAAAGGTATTTGCCACATATGATATGAAGAACTTGCGTAAAACTATATGGGTCGAACTTGTTCTATTTACTGTCGACCAAATCAATATTCTAGCCTAAGTTTTGTCATTAACCGACATCTAATTCATCCCTAACGTTTTTGTCATTAAACCTTCGCACATGCATTAATGGAGGCTAAATAAAACTGGTACTAATTGACCCATGGTATTCTATTTTGATCGACATGTATGTATGTAGCACTAACTCTACTATATCAACTCTAATATGATTACTTATTGCTCATTGAATATGGAATCCATGAATCTGCTATCGACTAGGGTTTGTTTAGTGATTTTTATATGAGACATATGTGTGTTGCGTGTCACGTGTGATTCTATGTTGTGTTGTATAAGGGTTGCTGGTGTTGGAACCTTATGTAGGGTTGTGTAGAGTTTATCGAGGGGTTATGGTTATGAGATTTAAGTTGAGTGTGTGTCTCGTTGCATGCTAGCAGGAAATCAATCAGGTCTAGTGTTCTTGGCGTGGGTGTGTGTGTATCGCACGTATGGTTTTAGGAGGGTTAACCATGTCTATTTGTCCTTGGCATTTATGTTTGGGTAAAGGCTCGAATGGGATAAATAAGTATGGGTGCAAACTGTTTTCAAAAGTGCATGGGCGAAGGTGTGTGTGGATGTATATGTGCATGTATAATATGTTATGTGGGGGTAAGTTTAAGGGTGATCGCGGGATGAATAAGCGAAACAAATCCAACTTATGTAGATTTCGTGAAGAAGGAGTCATCCGTTGTTTCTCTTGCATTCTTTTCCATTTTCTTTCATTTTATTTTCTAAGGTACAAATATTCTGCCCTTTATCAGTAAGGGTTTCTCATGACTCTTGATCATTAGTTTTGTTTCATTTGTTACGATATTCGTTTGATTATGCTATTTGACATTTATTCAGATCATTCCATTTTAAAATTATCTTTGGTGAACAACCTTTGATCGTTATGTTGAAACAGACACAGACCTTGATAGATCTTGAGCTCGTGGATCGTTATATATGCCTATGTAATCACAAGCACAATAAAAGACAATCTCTACTACTAATGTTTATCAGCGGAATATAAACACAAGTAACAAATAACTAAGAACTTCTTGATCCTCTATGGATCTTTATATTAACTAAAACTGAGTTTTTCAATCGATACATAAACCTTTCTAATGTGTTCCTTTTATAGATAAGGAACCCTAAACAATATCGCTAAACCGTTTTCCAAGAAACGTATAATCATAAAACTAAACAAGATATACACAATCACTTCCTAATAAAGCTCATGTATATCCACACTAAATAAACTAAATACGGAATAAACACTTCCGCAGAATCAAACTAATCACTATTATTCTTCAGTAGAATAAGTCTTCAGCAGAATCCACTTCACTTCAGTAGAAACACTTCGGCATTAAGTTCAGCATAATCAGACTTTCACATAATTCCCAACAATCCTCCCCTAAACTGGAATTTGACTTGTTAAGTTCCAGTTTCTTGATAGATCTTACAGCACCAGAGGATTGGACACGAACAACAGCAACAGCAAAGAATCCAAAGAACATCTCTATGATGAAGAAACTCTGAAAATCCATATCTTTGCAGCAACAAATGACAAAAGGTACATCAAAACAGATTAGTTTCATACTATTCTCATCACATCCAGGTGTGTTAACTCCTGTGAGAGGTGAATCATTGAAAATAAATGGATTTGATGTCTCTTTACCAATAGCCATCACTACTGGAGTAGCCATATGTTTTAGTTCGTAAACTATGGTACACTGATAACCATCTGATTTATTGGCAAACCAGCAACCATATAAACGGATTTGAAATGTCTTTACCTGTAGCCGTTTGCTCAGGACTAGTCAATTCTTAGGATTGGTGAATTGAGAACCAAATATGGAATGCCACTGCCTGTACCACAAACCATATACAAGTGGGCTAGCCAATTCTTGGATTCCAAAAAGGAATAAACCATGGTGAATTGAAAACCATACAACACTCAACAATTAAGCATGGGTGGTTGCAGACCCAATGATTTTGAGCAAATCATTACAGCTATCAACAGATTTGATGTGTCTTTACCAAAGCTGTACCCTTTGGACTAGCTAACTCTTTGACATACACAAAGTATATCAGGTGAGTCAAAAACCAAAAAATATACAACAAACCTGCAAGAAAAGTTAGATAAAACCAAAAACAATTTTTTTTTTTTTTTTTTTTTTTTTTTTTTTTTTTTTTTTTAACTAAGAAAGAAAACAAATATTACAAAATATTACAATCAAGATGAACCTTTATGTGATAGAAGTTGATTCTTAATCAAACCAACACATTGAGTAGCATGAAGGTCATCATTGCCAACAGAATTAGGAGGCACTACCAACTTGTGTTTCAGCAATCTTTCCATAAAAGTATCAGATAAAGGATAAAGCTTATCTGATAGCATACACAAAATCATCCCACATGTAGTCTGAACTACATGAACACAAGGCAAAGGATAAAACCTCCAACTCTCAATCTCCCATTTATGAGAATTCTTCCAAATAGAACACCCTTGACCATTTGGAGAATTAGAATCAAACATAACTTGAAGATCACCTAACAGATATAAACCAGAACCAGTTGTTTGATGAAACTTATAATACTGAATCACATGATCATAAAGCATTTTCAAATCATGTCGATTCACTAAATGAAGAATATCTTTCAAGAAGTTAAACTCAAGGACAGTATCATCCAGCCTATACACAGTGTTAAGCTTTCCAGTTTTCCAATCAACCAATGTCACATGAGTTCCTTCATGAAAATCATCAACAGTTCCAACTTCAATAAAAGTAGACTCATCAGCCTTGATATCAAAATCAGTATTCCTTGAAGCCTGTTTCTTAGCCAATCTGTCAGAACATCTTGTAACCAAACTCTGCTGTCCCATAGCATCACTGTGTTCAGTACCTATCTGTAAATCAGTCTCTTGAATCAGAGAATCATTAAGCTCCACATTGGACAACATGTCAGAAGAAATCAAGGAAGATTCAGCAGAAACAACCAGTTCAGAAGAAGGAGTAGCATCAGAAAGTGTTTCAGAAGGAACAACTGAAGATTCCACCGAAGGCAAAACAGTATCAAAATTATCCACAATTTCAACTGTTTTCTGTCTCTTGACGGTAGGAACATCAGTCATTGAATCACGATCTTTCAATGGAGAAGAAGAAGTAGTACCTTGTGAAGAAAACTTCATAACCAGATTATACTCTCGAATCAAAGTATCATCAGACCAAGTCATGATTTGTTTCATGGATAAACCAGAATTATACAGAGAAGCATTCTTCACAACTCTTCTCATATAGTTCCGCTTCTGAGCAACTGTCATAGGTTTTTCTCTTTTGGCTTTATTTCTCTGATCAATAAGAGCTCTTCTCTTAGCAGCAGATTCTAGCTTTCTTTGATTACCAAGTGCCTTCATTTTTTCCACAAAATCATCATCATTAAAAGAATCTCCTAAGATAAGTTTTGCAAGAGTAGGATCAGAAGCACCTTGAGAAATATAACCATCCCATTGATCATCAGTAATCGTAGGAAAGAAAGCATCAAGTTCTAATTTCCTTTCAGGAGACAAATCAGAAGCATACTGATCTTGAAGAAACTTAGCCACAACACGACTCTTCTGGATATTTTCATAATTAGCAAACAATCCAGCCTGAGCTTGATATTGTTCTTTAGTCACTTTACCTGATTTTAGCAAATCATCAATCACAGGATCCTGTTCTGTCTCAGAAGATGTCTCAGCAGAACCAATTTCAGCAGAACCAATGTGAGCTTCAGAAGAACCAATCAAACCCACATCAGAGGAAACAGGTTGAGACAATTCTTCAACTGGTGTAGAGAAAACTTCAGGAGAAGCATTCAATTTATACATTCTACCAGCAAGAAATACCTCTTCATCATCTGCTGAAGGTGAAACATTTGAATGTTCTGGTATAGATGAAGTCTGACCATCAGTAGTAACCTCGTTCATTAAACCATCAGTAGATGCATCCTTCATATTTAGCTCCTTTGATGTATCAGCAGATACTTTATCCAAAGAATGTCTTCTTCTTTTACTAGTATATAGAATAGGCTCCTTGCTAGTCTCCTTTCTTCGTGAAGATTTAATAATAGAAGAAGGAACATTAGATGTTAATGCCACATCAGCCAATATATCAAGAGACTCATTAAGATTCTCTTCAGCCTCCTCCTCAGAAGAAACTAAACATCTCTTTTTACCCTTCTGACTTAGCAAATTCTCCAAGTGTTCAACTTTAGCCTCCAATTCCACAATCTTCTGACCAAGAGCAGACTTGGTTTCTGTCAGTTCTTTCTTAAGACCAGTCACCTCACCTGTAAGCTTGTTCACCAGATCATATAATGATGTAAGTGAAATAGGATCTTCATCAGCTTCATGTGAATGTTCAGGTGGAATTGGAACTTCATTAGACTGCTCAGGTACAACATTAACCTGATCAACATTAGAGCATCCTTCACCAAATGGAGTCCTCACAGGACTTGGTGTAGGCAATCTGTCAGTATCAACCTGAACTTCATCAATTTGATCCTGAACTTCTTCAATAGGAACTTGGATAAATGCTGGACTAGAACATGGTCTTGGTGAAAGTACAGATGCTTCAGCAACAACAGAAGGACCCTCACCACCATCTACTGAAAGAGTTTCAGCAGTAGAATTGGAAGAAGGTAAAACTACATTAAGCTCATTATCAGTCTCATTCTCCTGAGATAACATGGCATCTAACAAAGGATAATGTGTCCCTTCAAACTTAGTCCTCATTGAAGCAAATAACTTGGGAGTTAGAACACTTATGGGATGAAAAGCCTGAGTTTGTGTAGAAACATTCAATATTATCTGTAAAAACCTAGGGTACATCAAAAACTTACCCTTTTTCCTAGTGATGTTTTCTACCATATTATCAAAGATATACTTAGAGAAATTATAAGTCAAACCCTTAGATAAGCAAACAATACCACATCCCAGTTGTGTTGAAAATTGATCCCAGCTTCTAGATTTATTGCTCATGCATTGTAACAAAGTATGAACCAAGAACCTCCACATAGGACATAGCTTATTTTTCAACCACATATCTGTCCTCGTACTTTGATATCCAATAGCTCTAAGTCCTTCAAGCACCATCGTAGAATCAGAATGATAAACCCCATTCTCATCGTCCAAGCGAAGTTGTCTTCTGATCAAATCTTCTGTCACCACATACACTTGTCCATCAACACTTGCAACTATCTCAGTATCTCCTCTCTTTTCTGCTGACGCCCAAAATTGAGTAATCAAAGTTTCATATATAGCATCAGGAGAATGTGTCAATGCATATACAATCTTTGATCTTAGTAAGAAAGAAATCATCGGTCTATAAAGCTCATCACCTCGAGCCGTACCAAGAAAAGCGACCTTGTTATGATCGTGTTTAAATTGAAGTGCCATGAGTGATTTTGAGGTTTAGGGTTAGGATTTTGCACCAAAGGAAGTGTTTTTAATGATAATAGTAAGCGAATTACTTATGTGGAGTGAAAATATATCGTAACGAATAAATAGAAGTTTCCCAAATTTAGTCAAAGTTGACCAAGGATGACGTGGACTTCTACTTTTACTTGAATTCACTTATAACTTCGGTAGAAACGAAACACCATTCTGCTGAAGTAGAATACTCAGTAGAAACAGATGACTTACTCACGAAGCTTCAGTAAATATCTTTTACTGTTTCACCCACACGCATTAATTCTCTTACCACTTGAACCCGTCTATAAAACAATTCCAATGCACCTTGACTTCTTCATCAAAAATCCCCAAATAATATATCAAACCCTAATCTCTTCAATTCTTCAAAATTAACCATAATCATCATGAGTACCAAACTTGAGATCATAGATCTCACAACAACATCCTCATCATCATCCTCATCATCAAGTGAAAATACCAATACATGGTTTAACTATTTTCCAAAACCATATCCTTTACCAAAGAAGTCACCTTTTCTCTCCTCATCAGAAGATGAAAGTGTTGAGAAACCAAGTGTATCTGCAGAAGATTCTGATGAATCCTATAATGAGGGAACATCTTACTCCCAACCCTCAGCACCTAGGCCTCAACGAAGGCTACGAGCTAAAAATCCACCCCTTCCTATGGGAAGAAAGGTGGTGCTTGGTCTCTTGGCATCATGTTTTGGTGCATCATCACATATCGTATCGAGGAATGGAAAAAGGAAAATGATGTAAGTTGATGTATGATTGAAAGAGTAGATGATGCACAAAGGAAAATCTTTCCTTCTCATCTCTCTGCCACAATCAGCTTCAGCTTCTTCGTTTGCATCAATCCATCCTCTCCATTTTGATCCTTAGCATCTGTTAGGGTTGGTTATGCTTTCACACAGGCATAGCCAGCATTTAGTGCCAAAAGATGTGAGCGATCGTGCATATCCAACAGCTATTAGTGTGAAAGATGTGAGCAGTCATACTCATCGTGCTCATCTTTAGATGTTGGAACAGATGATATGTAATAGATTAGGACTATTAGATCATGTAGATGCTTTTGATGTTGCCAGTACTCTGTAATCTGTAAGCTGTAAACTGTTTCTTGAATGAATGAATGAACTATTTGCTTCTGTACTTTGATTGAATCATATAACTTCAGTACTTCAACTTCAGAGGAAACAAATAACACACTTCAGCACAATGAATTCAGTGGAAACCAGCTTATACTTTCTTGACCAAAACACAACTGATCAGAGACAACCATTCTGCAAAACAAACACAGAAATATACACAAACAAACATAGAAACACACTAAAATTACATTAGCAGGTTAGAGTTAGTTAAAAACTATCAAATATACAAAATTACATAGAAAATGCAAAGTTATACACAAATCCTCCCCTGAGGCATATGCCTCCCCTGAGGCCTATGCCTCCCCATAAACTTTGCAGTTAAGGGTTAAGCATGCCAATATGGACCACAAGGTGTTGAAACCTTGGTCCTTCAAAAGCCTTTGTTAACAGATCTGCCACATTATCATCAGTATGAATTTTGACCACATTTATCAAATTTTTATCATATGCATCTCTTATAAAGTGGTGCCTGATTTCAATATGTTTTGTTCGACTGTGAAAAACTGGATTTTTAACAATGCATATGGTACTTTGATTATCAATAAAAATTGTTGTGTTCATGAAATTATACCCATAATCCAACAACTGATTTTGAATCCAAAGAACCTGTCCACAGCAATTAGCAGCAGCCACATACTCTGCTTCAGTAGATGAGGTAGCCACAATAGTTTGTTTCTTGCATTTCCAAGAAATCAATCTTTTGCCAAGGAATTGGCAACCTCCAGTGGTGGACCTCCTATCCAGATTAGCACCAGCATAGTCACTATCACTATAAGCTTCCAACTTAAAAGGAGACTCTTTTGGGTACCAAAGACCTAGAAAAGGTTGGCCTTTAAGATACTTAAAGATCTTCTTAACAGCATTGAGATGGGAAGTCAGTGGAGTAACTTGATGTCGCGAACAAACACTCACAGCAAAAGTAATATCAGGCCTGGAAGCTGTTAAATACATCAAAGACCCAATCATAGACCTGTACAAATGAACATTCACAGGTGGATCAGCTTCATTATTGGTCTTTGACTTTGGAGCTTCATAAGGTGTAGTAGCAGTCCTTACACCCTCCATACCAAACTTCTTCAAGATGTCCCTCACATATTTGTCCTGACTGATAAAGATACCATCAGGTTTCTGCTGAACTTGAAGACCCAAAAAGAAAGTCATCTCTCCCATGGCACTCATCTGAAACTCTCCCTTCATAAGCTCCTCAAACTCCCTGCACCAAGCCTCCTTTGTGGATCCAAAGATAATATCATCCACATAGACTTGCACAAGAATAATGTCAGTGGAATTCTTCTTTAGGAAAAGAGTCTTATCAATTGCACCTCTTCTGTAACCATGCTTCAGCAGAAATGTAGAGAGCCTAGCATACCAAGCTCTGGGTGCCTGATGTAGTCCATAGAGAGCTTTGACCACCTTATAAACATGATTTGGATGATCTGGATCTTCAAATCCTTTAGGTTGAGTGACATACACCTCCTCTTCAATTTCACCATACAAGAAGGCTCCTTTAACATCCATTTGATAGACCATAAAGCCCATATAGGATGCATAAGCTAAGAAAATTCGTATAGCCTCAACTCTTGCCACTGGTGCAAACACTTCATCATAATCTATCCCCTCCTCTTGTCTATAACCCTGTGCAACTAACCTGGCTTTGTTTTTAATGACAACACCTCTAGCATCTCTCTTATTCTTCAGAATCCATTTTGTCCCAATAGCATACTTACCATCAGGTAGTGGTACCAATATCCAAACCTGCTGATTTTGAAATTGTTGCATCTCATCCTGCATTGCTTCAAGCCAACTTGAGTCTTCAAGAGCCTGAGTAACACTGGTTGGTTCCACTTGTGAGAGAAAACAAGCAAACAGACAATGTTGATAGTCTGTGTGATTGTCTCTCTGTTGATTTGAGACATAAGAGACAAAAGCCACCTGTCCATATTTAGAACGCGCCACAGTGCCTCTTGTTCTAACAGGAGCATTAGGATCACCAATAATATTAGACTGTGGATGTACATTATTGATCCTTGTAGTAGTGGTGGTGTTGACATCAACTGAGGAATCAAGATTAGTTACTGTTGGTTCAAAGTCAGTATCATAGGAAGGTGTGTTGAAGATGCCTGCTTTAGGTTGATGATGACCAAGATCTGAAGGTTTTGGAAACCTTGTATAAGGTTCACCAAGATCTGTTGACACTTTAGTAAAACTAGGAGTAGTGTCACCATATCTTTCAGCTGAATTGGAGAGGTGAGGAGAAACAGAACTATCTTCAGCAGAATTGAAATTTCTGCCGAGAGCTTCATTTGTACTATTTGCAACATTCCTCTCAGCATCTAAATTGGCTGCATACTCTTGTTTCTTCAGTCTGGCAAGGTCCTCAGCATAATAGAATTCATCTTCACCCACATCAGTATAAACTTTAGAAGTGTCACCTACAAAATTGTTAGGAGAGAAGGAAGGCACTACAATGGGTTGTTCATCATCAGACCCACTGTCAGAATTAGCATCCAAAGTGTCTGTATTAGGAGTTGGAGATGCTTCAGAATCTGCATTTTGATCAGCCTTATGTCTAGCATAACCCAAGTAATCAGTCAAGTAGTCAAGATCAAATGACCAAACATGGCCCTGGCCTTGAACATTAGGCTTGTCTTCAAGATACCTTCAGATTCAATGTCTCCTCAATCTTCTTTGCAGATACATTATAAACTCTGTATGCCTTACTATGAGCAGAATACCCCACAATGTAGCCATCATCAGCTTTCTCATCAAATTTGCCCAAAGGATCACTGGTATTTAAGATTGTCACCTGACAGCCAAACGGTTTAAGGTAATGAATAACAGGAACTTTTCCAAAGAGAAGTTCATATGATGTTTTAAGATGTGGTCTAGTAATGGACACTCTATTGAGTACATAACAAGCTGTACCAACAGCCTCAGTCCAAAACATGGTAGGAAGTTTAGAGTCTGCTAGCATTGATCTTGCAGCTTCTATTAAGGTTCTATTTTTTCTTTCTGCCACCCCATTTTGTTGAGGGGTTCTTGGAGTGCTATAGTCCCTTTTGATTCCCTTTAACCTGCAGAGTTCTATCAGAATGGCATTTTTGAACTCTGTACCATTATCACACCTAATTCCTTTCACCTTTTTGTTCAACTGATTCTCAATAAGGGTAATGAAGTCTTTCAATATTTCAGATGTTTCATCTTTGGTCCTTAGAAAGAATACCCAACAAAATTTACTAAATCCATCAGTGATCACCAGACAAAAATATTTATGATCAATGCTTCTCACTTTAGTTGGACCAAACAGGTCCATATGAAGCAGCTGAAGAGGTTCAGAAATAATGGTTACTGCTGTAACAGGAACACCTTTATATGAGGCTCTGTGCTGCTTTCCTTTGTTGCATGCAACACAGTTATGATCATTGGTGAATACTTTGGCAGGAAGTCCTTGAACTAGGCCCAGTTTAGAGAGCTGGTTGATGGTCTTGAAATTGACATGGGCCATCCTTCTGTGCCATTTGGTGGACTCATCCACAGATGCTTTAGCCACCAAACATGTTAAGTCACCTGCTGGTTTGACATTAGATAAATTGAATGTATACAGATTATGACTCCGAGGAACCTTCAGTAGAATTGAAGTATCTTCTGGGAGTTTGAAGTCTTTAGACAGCACAAGACATTCATTCTCTGTGAAGAGTACTTTGTTCTTAGTGTCACAAATTTGTGAGACTGAAAACAAATTGAAGTGTTGAAGTTCCTTGACATAATAAACATTCTCAAAGTCCAGCTGAGGTGTTTTGATGGTCCCTTTTCCTGTAATTCGTCCATCACTTCCTCCAAAGGTTACATTGCCTCCACCTTCAATAGGTATAAAGTTATGCATCATGTCCCTGTTTCCTGACATACTTCTAGAACAGCCACTGTCAACAATTCCAACATCTTTATGCTTAAGGGGATGATCCTACAACAACAACAAAATATACAGAATATTAGTACACTATGGAGGCTCAAGTCATGGCTGACTTGAACCTGCCTTGTGGATCATATGAGTTGTGCCATGTAGAAGTATAAGATCCACTATTGTTCTTGGGTTTCCAATGAAACTTAGGTGTCTTTTTATTCCAAGAACAACCTGCTGAGGTCTTGACAGCAGTATCCCAATACCCTTTCCCATTAGTCATAGGGTTAACATATCTAGGCCAAAAACCATTTTTAAAATATTCACTGGTTGGTTGAACATATGGTTTTCCAAAAGATCTTCTCCAAGGAAAAGAAGTATTATAATTAGCAGCTTGTGGAACATAAGGTGGTATATCATTAACATTGGTCCACATTGGTCTAGATTTCCTAGAATCACCACACCTACTCATTCTTTGCTCATGATAATCACAATCCTTAATTAAATGAGATTTACTTCCACACACAAAACATTTCTTCTGAAGAGAAGATTTATTCAAACCAAAAGAAGTATTCTTACAAGCAAAAGTATTCAAACCAAAACCATGAAAAGAATTGTTTTTAACAGTATTATTATGCAAAGAATTAAAAAGCAAGTCTTCAGAGGCAACTGTCTTGGAAAGGCATTCCTTGGCAGCAACTCTGTCATGCTTGTTGGTAGTCTTGGGTGCAGGCAGGGGTGAAGACTTGGGAAGGTCAGACTTGGGAAGGTCAGACTTGTCATTTGAATCACACTCTGTAGACCCTTGCTTGGAGGACTTGTCACTGTTAACACAAGAGACAAAGTCATTAGTAGAAGTATTAGGGTCTGGCAAGTCTTTTGACTTTTTGCCATACAGATGGTGTGATCCATCAAAGTCATTAGTAGTGGAAAGGTCAATGGGCATGTGCTCACCTCTAATTGGTCCACGAACAGCATGTAGGTCACCTTCTTTCACAAAATGTGCTAGGCCTGCTGGTGTAGATCTACGTGTGTCATCCCTAGCTTCTAGGCCTACATATTTCTTAAAACCTAAAGCCACTGTAGAATTGGGAGCTTGACTGCTATAAATGAGACTAGCCAACTTACTACCATTCATCATCCACTCATTATTCCTAGCAATTTCCTCCTTAAGTTTTTCCTTAAGCTCTAGATTTTCTGACTCTACATCTGCTCTTAACTTCTCAGACCATTTTAACTCATTTGTAGCACATTCAAGATCTCTTTCTAAAACACCTATTTTCTCACCATAAGCTATTTCATTCTTCTGTAACCAAACCTTTTGTCTTTCTAGTGTTTTTAAAGCCTGTTTATAAGCTTCTACTTCCACATAGTATTCATTATATTTTGGTTCCATAATATCATAAGCTTGTTTTAGTTCATTATAACGCTCACTACAACCAAACAAACAGTTTTGTACCTGAGAGATGCCCATCAAGGCAATCTGATCATGCCTATCCTCTGAAGTACAGCCTGCAATCAACCCAACATTATCAGAACCATCATTATCAGACTCCTCATGTAGCTTCCAGTCCACATTGCTATCAAGAGTGACCAATGCAGTTGATCCCTTTGAAGTTCCTGCATCCTTCTGATACTGCTGATAAGTAGAGTATCGTACTTCATCACCAGCTTTCCTGTCTTTGCATTCTCTAGAAAAGTGACCTATCTGGTGGCATGTGAAGCATTTAACCTTCCTTTTATCAAACCTTGCTGGATCGCGTCCTTTGAAATCAAACCGTCTTCCAGCTTTGCGCTCAAAAGTCTTGATATCCATGGAAAGCATGGCCACTTGCCATTTCAGCTTCATCTCTTCAAAATCAAGTGGGTCCACTTGATCAAAATCCTCATAAGCCAGTTCCTGCTGAGGATCATAATCAGCAAAGAAAGATCCAAGAACATCTTCCATAATTCCACTGGATCTAGGAAGAGAGCTTGATGAAGGAGCAGCATTAGATGATGATGGATATGAGCTTGGAAAATAGCTTGACTTTGGAGTAGAGGCTCCAACAAATGCAGTATGACTCGCAGTAGAAGATGATCGAAAGGGGCTTCTCACATCATGTTCAAGAGCTTTAAGCTTGTTGTATAGCTCATCAAAGGTCATCATGTCCAAACCACCTTTAGCTTTTAAAGCTATGCTCACATGTAGCCAGGATGGAGGTAATGACCTCAGAAACTTAGAGTTACAGTCATCATTATCCGGCTTAGCCTGAAGCTGGTGCAACTGACTCAAGATCTTGTGAAACTTATCATAGCCCTTGTGAATTCCTTCCTCTTCAGAGATCTGAAAGTCCTGAAACTGTTGTCTGAGCATGGACTTCTTCAGCCTTCT
Source organism: Chrysanthemum seticuspe (assembly GCA_019973895.1). NCBI lineage: Eukaryota > Viridiplantae > Streptophyta > Magnoliopsida > Asterales > Asteraceae > Chrysanthemum > Chrysanthemum seticuspe. Next base: position 187,778,898 of record BPTQ01000008.1, read on the forward strand.
AGACTCCTCATTCCCACCGAACTTTGCTTTAATAGCTAACCATATATCCTTGGCATCATGCATGAAGTGAAAATCACTCAAGTGATCCTCAGGAATAGCTTGTAGAAGAATAGTTCTGACCTTTGTTTCTCTCTGAACTGCTAGCAACTCTTCAGCAGTTTTGGGAGGAACATTAATCATGTTCCCAGCAGCATCCGTGGTAGTTCTCTTCAAGCTGTTCCCCTTCAAAATTATCTGCCATAGATTCCAATCAATGTTGGAAATCCAGTTCTGCATCTTCATAGCCCAAAGATCATATTCCTCCCTTTTAAGGTAAGGAAACTTAGCATTGCTATTAGCAAGACTTAGTTGCTGCAGATGGGTGGAGTTTTGGTTGTTGGTGAGTTCAGTTTCAGCATCTGAACCAGGCATGGTGTTATTGTAATGGTTGTATTGGTGTTAAGAAAAAGCTTGTCCTTAGTATCGTAGAGACTCTCACGAGGCTCTGATACCACTTGTTGAAACAGACACAGACCTTGATAGATCTTGAGCTCGTGGATCGTTATATATGCCTATGTAATCACAAGCACAATAAAAGACAATCTCTACTACTAATGTTTATCAGCGGAATATAAACACAAGTAACAAATAACTAAGAACTTCTTGATCCTCTATGGATCTTTATATTAACTAAAACTGAGTTTTTCAATCGATACATAAACCTTTCTAATGTGTTCCTTTTATAGATAAGGAACCCTAAACAATATCGCTAAACCGTTTTCCAAGAAACGTATAATCATAAAACTAAACAAGATATACACAATCACTTCCTAATAAAGCTCATGTATATCCACACTAAATAAACTAAATACGGAATAAACACTTCCGCAGAATCAAACTAATCACTATTATTCTTCAGTAGAATAAGTCTTCAGCAGAATCCACTTCACTTCAGTAGAAACACTTCGGCATTAAGTTCAGCATAATCAGACTTTCACATAATTCCCAACACGTTACCTTATGTTTATGTATATTATTGACCTAATCCATTGCCCAAGGTACTAACTAGTCATGGAGGTACCGTGACCATGTCATTGAGGCGCCAATGGCATGATGCTATCTGTGGAGGTGTGTTTTTGTCTACAGCATTCCCTTTTACGCTAGCATTTGATTTAATTATAATTTCATACGTAAGTATACTTGCCAAAAGTAGGTGTATGGTTATGTATGACGTTTACTTTTGTAGGGAGCGTATGGATGCATCCTATGTACTCAGTTTTGATATATGTGTGTGCCATACACTTCTGGGAGTTAGCTACTCCATTTACTATGATTTATTAAGATATGATATGATGTGAAATATTTGTTTTGATTGTTTTGGTCTATTCATGTATCATGTTTAGGCACTTGGGAAAATTCCTTGACACTTCCGTTATACCTTTATAACCCTCTGATTATTCCTTATTCCATATTCAGTCCTTATTACATTTTCCATCTTGTCCAGCAGGTTTCTGTTGGATTTGTTTCGCTTATTCATTTTTGACCTATTGCTTTTCATTATTTATATCTGTTCACTGAGCGTTAGCTCAGCCGCATTTCTTTTCTCTGCGACAGGTATTAAGCGAGATGCTGGGATTGAGTGATGAGAGTAGGAGCTTTTAGTGGACCGACCCAACCTTAGTTTTCCTTGTCATCTGGAATTAGTTTAAGATTTATGTTTTGTTTATTTCCATTCAGAATTTAAGAAATTTTGTATTCCTTAGAAGTTATTGTTTCATGACTTGTATTTTATTTATTTAAGACTTCTGCTTGCGTTTATTATGTTCTGATTGACACCATAATGTGATATTTTGACCCTTGTCCTGTTGGGGTGCTACAAATATGGTATCAGAGCTTTAGGTTTCGACCTGTAGTACCTTAAGTGATGATCTGTGAAGATGTGGCCCTTAGGTTTGCACTATAGGAGCTTGTGAATTTACCTTTGAAGAAGTTGCTTTAGGTTTCTCACGTAAAACTTGAGATATGATCGGTGAGGATTGGGTAGACTATGTGATAAGACATTCTTTTAGGTATATTTCCTTCGCATCATTTTGATTCATGTTCTTAATTTTATTTGAGCCCCTTTATAAGATTATTCCTTCAGAAGATTTAGAAAATTTATCAGAGTTGCGTAGCATTAGCATAGTGATCAAATAAGTTAGGATGTCTTGGAAATTTTGTGGTAATGCCTTCACTATATAGCCGTTTCATTTAAGTTCGAGATCATGTAATGTCCGATTGATTCGTTTGTTAATCATTAGATGCCTCTTTGTTTGTACAAAGAATTCGTATAGGTATGATCATGATGCGTTTGACATTCTGTGGTTTCTCTTACTTTCCCTAGACATATTAGGGTTCCCTCTAAACTATTAGGTTATGCCTTACCCATCTCATTAGGCCTTTTGATCGTCTTGATAATTCGATATATGCTTCTTAGGTTGTTTGTACGTGTTATTGGTCAGTTCGAAATCTTAGATCGTGTTGATGAAGTTTTCCGCCATTTGGCCTTTCCTCCGCAATTATTTCATAATCATAATGTTTTCCACGTGTTTGTTTGAGAGGCTACCACTATCATCCGTTACTTGTTGTTACGCATCCGTTGGGACAGATTCGTTATGATTTGTTATTTGTTGAATAGCCTGAGGCTATTTTGGACTGCTAGAATCGACTCATGAGAAACAAATCTTTCCGTTCGTTAAAACCATCTTTATATGGTATGTTTTCGTTTGATCATTATTTTTTCAATTTCACAGACGAAATTTTCTTTTTAAAGAGGAAGAATTGTAAAACCCTAAATTCTGAATTTAAAATTTTACGTCTAATTTGAAAATTTTCCCCTAAGTCATGGTATTATTAATAAAAACCTAAAACTATGTGATAGTTAAATACGATATGAAATGAACCTAAGTTAAGTAACTAAAAATAAATTGTTACACTCCTAATTCTCTACGATTCGTTACATGCTTTTTTTGGGGCTCGATCACATCATGCGTCTCACAACTAAACACATTTTATTAGTTTTAACCTTGGGTAAGTTATTAAATAAAATTTATACACATACCCTCCTATGTTTCTTGTCCAAAATCCGGCCCTCCCCATCATATCACGTTTATAGTTTTTGAAAAAGACTTAAGATAATAATAAACCATTGTGTATATAACTATAATTTTAGAAGATCTTTTTGTCAATCCTTTAATTCATTCGCACGACATTCCATAATATGAATGACCCTCACACGTTTTCATAACCTTATAAGCATTTGGTTTTCGTTCTCGCCTCTGCCAAACCAAAATCAAAATAGCAAAAGCGTCCCAACTCTCTTCAAAGAAACAAGAGTCGAAGATCAGCAGCCTTTTGGGGGATCGTTTGTGTTCAATTGAGGATTAGGGTTGTAGCTTTTGGGTGCTAGTCATAGCAGATTTGGTGTGTTCATGTGTGATTGATTCGTGTGCAGCTTCCTTTCCCATTCGATCATCTTTTCAGCCCTAAAGGTAAACCTAATCGTGTCTCGTTAATTATCATGATATATGTAAAGAAGTGTCATATGAAACATAACCACATAAAGGTATTTGCCACATATGATATGAAGAACTTGCGTAAAACTATATGGGTCGAACTTGTTCTATTTACTGTCGACCAAATCAATATTCTAGCCTAAGTTTTGTCATTAACCGACATCTAATTCATCCCTAACGTTTTTGTCATTAAACCTTCGCACATGCATTAATGGAGGCTAAATAAAACTGGTACTAATTGACCCATGGTATTCTATTTTGATCGACATGTATGTATGTAGCACTAACTCTACTATATCAACTCTAATATGATTACTTATTGCTCATTGAATATGGAATCCATGAATCTGCTATCGACTAGGGTTTGTTTAGTGATTTTTATGTTAGCCTTAATAGTTTTATTAAAAGTGATGGTCATTCACATTTAGGAACTTTGTAACTCGTGTTAGATATCGTGCTAGAATAGTCAACGGGCTCGTGGATTGGACTAAGCTAAATGGGCTTTAGTTTAGTTAAGCTAGCATTGAATAATGGCGTGTAACCCATGTCCAAACCCAAGTCCACGAAAAGCCCAAGCCAAGCCCATAGGAAAGCCTTTTAGGTTTTCATGTTGCTTATACTATAAATACCCCTCAAATGGTCATTTGAGGGGTGTGCTTGAAAGTGTGTGTGTGTGTGTGTGTTTTCTTTATTGAATATACAACATCTTGTATTTATCTTGTCTCACATCATACACGAATTTATATATCATTCAAGTCACCATCTTTCTCATCTTATTTCTAAGCTTTGTTTGTGTTTGTTTCACGTGGGTATACTTGTATACGTGTTGGGTTTGCTTGGTAAAGTGATAAGGTTGATAAAACTAAGGTCCTACAATTGGTATTAGAGCCTAACAATGGTTTAGGAGTGTTTGGTTGAAGTTTTTGTTTGTGTAGTATACGCGTAGATTCGTTCTCAAAGTTTCACGCTTAAAGCTTTAATTTTTGCACTCAAAAATTCAAGATTCTTGTGGTTTAAGGTTTATTTGGTGCTAAAGTTTCAGTTTTTTGCAAAAAGTTCGAAGCTTTACACGTTTTGGTTAAGTTTTGAGCTCGTTTTTGGTTCTTTGGTCATTTCTACTCGTAACTTTTCTAGGCACTTTGGGTGAAAAAGGTCTACATTTTTGGGTTATTCGAGTGTTTTTAAGGATTTCTGTGCAAGAGAAATTGGTTGAATCATTGGAAATTTTTTACGAGTAGGTCAAAACCCTAGTTCTACTCGTAAGAAAGTCAACTACGCATAACTTTTCTACTCGTAACTTTTTGGTGAAGAATCTTCGTGCTCTAACGGTGACTCAGTGCTTCCCTCACTTGGATAAGTTTGTGGAACACTTCGACTTTTGGATATCTCTTACACTGTGATAGTGTAAAGGATTTTTGGATTCTACGCATAAGCTATTCCTACGCGTAAGCTATTCCTACGCGTAAGCACTCTTGCTACGCGTAAGTTGGGTTCTACGCATAAGAATTTCCTACGCCTAAGGATTCCTACGCCTAAGCATCCTACGCATAAGATCCTACGCCTAAGATTCTACGCCTAAGTTTCTACTCGTAACTTGTGTTTCTACGCCTAAGCTCTTTCTACGCATAAAGGTTTAAAAAAAAAAAAAAAAAAAAAAAATTCAAATTTTTTGGCGGGAAAACTTGAGTAAAATTTAAATTTTTGAGGAGACTAAACGTTCAATTTTTACGCGAGATTCAAATTTTGGTTTAACTTGGAAATTTTTGGTCAAAAATTCAAATTTTTGGGCCTAAATTCAAATTTTTCGGGTCAAACTTTGCGTCAAAATTGTCATAACTCAAAATTTTCATACGACCTTAGAATTGATTTTTATAGTGAATTTCAAATTTCGGGCGAAAATTTTTTAAGAACCGAGTTTACGAGTACGACTTTCGGAAACACCTCAACTGAGCTTAATCTTCATCAACCACAACTCCTTTATCGTTGAATCGATCCTACATCAACTTTATCAGATCGTAACTTCATCAATGGCAACTCAACAAGATATTCATGCAGCCGGTGCCGAAAACCGACCTCCTATGTTGGAAAAAGGTGGTTATCTTCAATGGACAAGTCGAATGCTTCGTTACATCAAGACAAAACCTAATGGAAAATTGATGATCAAATCCATTCAGGATGGACCCTTCATACCTCGACAAGTCCAAGACCCTGGAAATCCTGATGCAACACCTCCCACCCCACCATTTTTTCGTCTTCAAAAAGAATCGGAATACTCTGAAGAGGATCAGAAGAAAGTCGAAGCAGATGACATGGCAATTCATATTATCCAACTGGGTCTACCAAGAGACATCTTTGCTGCTGTAGACAGTTGTGAAACTGCTTTCGATATGTGGGAACGTGTTAGACGACTTTGTCATGGAACAGAAATTGGTCAACAAGACACAGAGAACAAGTTGCTAACTGCTTGGGAGAAGTTTACATCTACTCCAGGAGAATCCATCGAATCCTACTATGGAAGGTTCTGCACTTTAATGAATGAGCTGATCAGAAACAAGCTGACACCCAGAACTATCGTGAGCAACATCAAGTTCTTGAACAATCTACCAGAAGAATGGGGACGATATGTCACTATTGTCAACCAAACAAAAGACTTACATCAAGTGAACTTTGATCAACTCAACGATTTTCTGAAACAAAATCAAGCTGAAGTGAATGAAGTCAGGCAAGAAAGATTAGCAAAGAATCATGATCCATTGGCACTCATTGCAAAGACTCAAACTCCAGTGAATACACAACAACAACCTTCATCATCTTCCACTAACAACAACTTGCAGCAATACATCCCTCAACAACAAAACTATCCACCTGAACAACAACATTACCAGGAACAAGGAATCATTGATCTTGAAATGGAACAAGAAGAAGCTTTGTCACAAGCATTTGCATTCTTGGGTAAAGCATTCAGAGGTCGCTATTCCACACCAACTAACAACAACCAAAGGATTTCATCAAACACTCGCAACAGGAAAGTTGCACAGCCGGGTGTGAATATGGGTCGTCAAGGACAAATGGTTGGAGTTATTGGGAATCAGCAGGGATATGCTACTGGATTTCGCATGGGTAATCAGGCGGTTCCGAATCAGGGTAATCAGATGGGTCAGAATGTTGGGAATAGAGCAGTGGGAAATCAGAATGGGAATGTTGCAGCTCCAGTCGTTGGGAATTATGGAAATGTGAATCAGGGTAATCAGGTTACGTGTTATAACTGTCAAGGAGTGGGTCACATGGCAAGAAACTGTCCCACTAAACCGCACAAGAAGACTGGTGATTTTCTTCGAAAAGCTGCTTTGTTAGCAGATAAGCAAGAAGCGGGGTTACAGTTGAGTGCTGAGGAAAATGACTTTTTCGCTATTGTGGATGAATTGGAAGACCTCGAGGAACTCAATGCGAACTGCATCTTCATGGCAAATCTTCAGGAAGCTAAGTACGACACTGAGTCAGACTCACCTCCTGTCTATGACGCCAACGTAGTATCTGAGGTACCAATCATTGATCCATGCTATAACAATGTCATATTTGATGTGTTTACTCATGACGAACAGCATTCTGTGACATCAGCACCTACTTATGATACATACCTGGACAATCCGAGTTGTAGCAATACTAACTCTGAGACTCCAGATGTGGATCCTAGTGGAGACTGTGTGGCACAAAATACTGAGACTGATGAGGAAACACGTGCTTATTTTGAATCATTAATCAACAACTGTGGCATTGAAATTGAGAAAGTTAAAAAGGTCAATCGCGATGTTAAGGCCGCGAATGCCAAATTGACCGCTGAGCTTGAGAGTTACAAGGAGAACGCAAAAGCCTTTGAATTTCAGAAAAACAAATAATCAGAATTAGAAATTGGTTATCGAAATTTGGTTTCTAAAGAACAAGAATTGCAAATCAAGTATAACACACTTGATGTGAATTTGAACTTGAAAATTAAATCTTTAAACAAGGAAATTTCTGATTTAAATAACCAACTTTCTAAACAAAAAGAAATGTTTTCTAATCTTGAAAAAGAAAAGAAGCAGTTGATTACTGATTTTTCAAAACGAGAAGATTCTCTTCTTGATGAAATTCTTGATAAAAATGAGAAAATCCAAACTTTGGAAAATTTGCTTCTCAAAACGGGTCATTCTGCTCAAACAATCAAGATGCTTTCTAATCAAGTAAATCCGCGTTTTCATACTAATAATAGAATGGCACTTGGTAACGACCCTTCTTCGTTCCTCAAGAAAGCTCAGAAATCTCAGAATGTGTTAAACAATGGAAATGTTTTGCATAAACCCATAATTGTTCGTGATTCTCTTGAAACGTTGGAACTATCTGAGGAGAGTAGATCAAAAATGAAACAAAAGAATCCAGAAATCAAACCTATTGATTATAACAAATGGAACAAAATTAATGGAATTACTTTTGTTAATCAAACAGAAAAGTCAAAGTTCTCCATCACAACAAGTGTTTCAAACAAAGAGTCAACACCTGTTTCAAAATCTATTTCAAAAACAGTTGCTGTCTCAAATTCTCTTTCGAACATTGAACAAATTTCTTCAAACAATCCTTTTAACACAAGTGATGCGAGAAGTATTTTAGACAATGTGAAAACTAGAATTGTGGATCTTCAAGACACTGTTCAAACTAAAACCACTATTACACCTAACAACTGGTTCTCTAGTTTTGACATCGAACAAAGAAAGTTTTTTGAAACTCAAATTGCCCCTCAGCTGAATGCCATCAGTGCAAGGGTAATTCATTTTGAACAAGCGTTTTTGAAAGAAACAACTGACTTTGTCAAGGACCATAAATCCCTGGTAAAGCAAGCTAATGACTGTGTTGAACAAATCAAAGTTTTGGAAACTTTAAATGACTCTCTCTTCGAAGATGTTCTGACTACTGATATTATGTCCATCATTTTGCAAACATATTCTGTTGAAGATCATGAAAGACTCCAGTCTGAGACCTCCGAAATTGTTTCAAAATATGAAAAAGCACTTGAGAAACTTGAAAAAGAAAATATCTCATATTTTAAACAACTTGATCGTAAAACTGAGGAATGCAAGTATGACAAATTGTCGTATGAGCGTGCCTACAATGACATGAAAGCGAAAAATGATCTTTTGAGGGCTCAGCTGGAAAGTCAAAAAGGAAAGGTAGTGGAAACTGTGATTACAAAACCATTGACTAAGGAGAAAGCAAATGTTCCCAAACCGGTTTCCAAACCAAAAATGTCTGTTTCTATGCCTCCTCCAAAAGTCAATGAGAAAAATGTTTCATCAAAACCAGTCACTCCACCTGCCCTACCTAAACAAAATGTTGATAAGGGAAAAGCGGTTATCGAGAAACCAAAAGTTTTAGCTCCTGGCCTTTTTAAGATGAGTACCACTAATGCGTCTGCCTCCACATCTAAAACATATGGAACAAACGACATAAGTTTAGAAAAGCACTCTAAAGAGACTAGGAAAGCTGAAACCACTTCTCTAGATAAAAATGTGAATCCTAATGAGTGTGCCTTACCTTCTACAGGACTAGGAAGCACCTCTAGGAGCAGCAGACTAAAGCCTAAGAGCAATACAAGGAACAATAGAGTCTCGCTTGCCTCTAAGAGTAGTCGCTTGAATAAAGAGAAGAAAGTAGAAGAACACCCTAGGAATTTACCGCTTTGTAATAAGAAAGACATTTCATCTGAATGTAATGAACCTATGAAATCTGCTAAGTTTAATGAATCTGTTGAATCTGTTTGTTTAACTGGCAAGAAATCTGTAACTACTGTTCATGATGATTGTGTTTCTAAGAATGAGATTGTTAAGCCTGTTAAGAAGAATGCACCCACAAGAACTTATGCTAAACGAATAGGAAGACTAGTCGCGAGACTTAGGCTTTACACTACTGATAGGGAGCATAATGTTTACTTTAGGGATGACATTTGGAAACCCACAGGTAGAACTTTCACACTCGAGAATGGAAGAATGAGTGATGCACCTGTCTTACCAATAGATAACTTCTATGAGTGTGATCAGGATTTTACCTCTAACCCAAAGGAACCAAAATCGAAACGGTTTCCAAACTCTTCTTCTTCTGTGATTGGCAGGTTATCGAAATATGTCTTTGGATCGTCGACTCAGGTTGCTCCAAGCACATGACCGGGAATCTGAAGCTGCTGATCAATTTCGTCTGGAAATTCATGGGAACCGTACGTTTCGGAAATGATCATGTAGCAGCTATCATGGGTTATGGAGATCTACCTTTTGGAAATTATTTGATCACTCGGGTTTACTATGTCCAAGGGTTGGGACACAATTTGTTCTCAGTCGGGCAGTTCTGTGATGCAGATTTAGAGGTTGCTTTTAGGAAAAATGCTTGCTTCGTTAGAAACTTGGATGGCACTGATCTCTTAACTGGGAATCGTGATACAAACTTGTATGCTATCGACATCAATCAAATGGCCTCTTCATCACCAATATGTCTTATGACACGAGCATCTGGAACTCAGTCCTGGTTGTGGCACAGACGGTTATCCCATCTCAATTTCGACACCATCAACAAAATTGCCAAAGACAACATCGTCAATGGACTTCCAAAGTTCAAATACACCAAGGATCACTTATGTCCATCATGCGAACAAGGAAAAAGCAAAAGAGCATCATATAAACCCAAATCCGTACCTAGTTCGGAAGCAAAGTTGCATATGTTGCACATGGACTTATGTGGCCCAATGAGAGTTGAAAGCATTAATGGGAAAAAGTATATTCTTGTTATCGTCGATGATTATTCGAGATATACATGGGTTAAGTTTCTGAGATCAAAAGACGAAGCACCAGGCATCATCATCACCTTTCTGAAACGCATTCAAGTACTTCTTCAAACTCCAGTAAGGGTTGTAAGAACAGACAACGGCACAGAATTCACTAATCAGGAGTTAAGAACTTATTTTGAAGATGTTGGAATTACTCATCAGACATCAACTGTTAGAACTCCACAGCAGAATGGGGTAGTTGAAAGAAGAAATAGAACTCTTGTGGAAGCTGCTCGCACAATGCTAATTTATTCTAGTGCACCGTTATTTCTATGGGCTGATGCTGTTGCCACTGCTTGTTTCACTCAGAACCGATCCCTAATCCATCCAAGATTCAATAAAACCCCGTATGAGCTTGTGAACAACAGAAAACCTGATATCTCTTACTTTCACGTGTTTGGCGCTTTGTGTTATCCTACGAATGACAGAGAAGATCTTGGAAAACTGAAAGCAAAAGGTGATATTGGAATCTTCATTGGATATTCAGATAACTCGAGGGCATTCAGGGTGTATAACAGAAGGCTAAGGAGGATCATGGAGACGATGAATGTAACATTTGATGAACTTTCACAAATGGCTTCTGAGAGACTCGCTCTAGAACCCGCACTAAACCGACAGACTTCTGGACACATCAGTTCAGGACTCGTACCTCAAAGAGCTCAATCAACTTCGTTTGACAATCCTAAAGAACAAGAATGGGAGAATTTCTTCGAGTTAATGTTCGATGAATACTATGGTGGAACTTCGACAAATGCATCAAACCATCATTCCGCTGCACCCGCTCAAAATCATCCTCCACCACCAACAGAAGATGCATCTACAACGGTCGAAACCAATGCACCAACTCCATCAACATCATCTACATCTACTACAGTTATTGCACCCGTTCTACCAACAGTTGATGAGCAAAACCAAAACCAGAACGATGCAACGTTAGATGAAGAATTATTTGAAAACCCGTTTGCTACGGAATCAGCTGAATCATCTTCATGCTTACGAGAACCATCTAACTCGCATACGTATAACCAACGGTATCCATCTACTCTGAAGTGGACAAAAGACCACCCAATTGAACAAGTTATTGGTGAACCTTCACGGCCAATTCAGACGAGACGTCAACTTGCAACCGATTGCGACTTGTGCATTTACCTTTGCTCAATTAGCAATCTAGAACCAAAGAACATTCGTGAGGCAATGGCAGATCCCACATGGATAGAAGCAATGCAGGAGGAACTTCTTCAATACCGTCTACATGACTCGTGGGAAAAGGTTCCAAGACCCATTGACGTTCGAGTCATTGATCTTAAATGGTTATGGAAGAACAAACGGGATGAAGAAATGACTGTAATTCGCAACAAAGCTCGTCTTGTGGCCAAAGGATACAGACAGGAAGAGGGAATAGACTTTGAAGAGTCATTCGCGCCGGTAGCTAGACTTGAAGCAGTCAGGATATTCTTGGCCTATGCAGCTCACAAAAACATCACGGTTTATCAGATGGACATTAAGACCGCGTTCTTGAATGGAACTCTGAAAGAAGAAGTATACGTGAGTCAGCCAGAAGGCTTCATAGACATGGAACATCCAGACTACGTCTACAAACTCAAAAAGGCTATATATGGTTTGAAACAAGCTCCGCGAGCGTGGTATGACGAACTGTCCTCTTTCCTGATCCAAAACAATTTCACCAAAGGAACAGTTGATCCTACCTTGTTTACACAAAAATGCAAAAACGACATTTTGATTGTTCAGATTTACGTGGACGACATCATCTTTGGGTCCACTAATCCGAATCTCTCAAAACATTTTGAAAATCTCATGAAAAGTAAATTTGAAATGTCCATGATGGGGGAACTAAAATTCTTTCTTGGTTTACAAATACATCAGTCCCCTCGTGGAATTTTTATTAATCAAGCTAAGTATACAACTGAGATTTTGAAAAATCATGGTATGGACAATTGTGATTCGGTCGGAACACCAATGGTAACATCACCAAAAATTGGAGCCGATTTGTTTGGGAAACCTATTGATCCGAAGAAATATCGGAGCATGATTGGTTCTCTCATGTATCTTACTGCTAGTCGACCAGATATTCATTTTGCTGTTTGCTTATTAGCACGGTTTCAGGAAAAGCCTACCGAACTGCACCTCAAAGAGGTTAAAAGGATCTTTCGGTACCTGAAGACATCCATTCACATGGGACTTTGGTATCCGAAGGAATCCGGATTTGATCTAATTGCCTTTTCAGATGCGGACCACGCAGGTGATCAAGTTACAGCAAAAAGTACATCTGGAGGAGCACAATTTTTGGGTGAAAAGCTAGTAAGCTGGTCTTCAAAGAAACAAGATTGCACTGCACTTTCAACCGCTGAAGCTGAGTATGTGTCTCTATCTGCGTGTTGTGCTCAAGTTCTATGGATGAGAACACAACTCACAGATTATGGCTTTACTTTCGATAAAATACCTATGTATTGTGACTCGAAAAGTGCCATAGCCATATCATGCAATCCTGTTCATCACTCAAAGACTAAGCATATCAGAGTCCGCTACCATTTCATCAAAGAGTACGTCGAAAATGGTACTGTTGAATTATTCTTCGTGAAGACTGATTACCAACTCGCCGATCTATTAACGAAAGCCCTTCCAAAAGAAACGTTTGAGTATTTAGTTCGACGAATTGGAATGCGAAGCCTAACCCCTGAGGAGTTAGAACGTCTTCTCGAATCTTCTGATTGAAAATGTTTTTCCAAAAAGCTTCGCTGTAAATATTTTTGAAAAACAAAATACAAAATTTGAAAAACCAACAAAAGCAAAATACAAAAATATAAAACTTTCAAAAATACAAAAACAATATAAAATCAAAAATCCAAAAATATTCTTCTCACGACATGTCTCTTGTATAATCAATATTCTGTACGTATCTAGAAATGTCATTCAACAATGATACGGGCATGTACAGATGCTTGAGCGAGAGTTCTTTAATTGTTTTCCAAAACATGTCGTTTCTCAAAATTTCTTCAATAAAATGGCTTTCGTATACTTCAGTACGAAACCCGGACCGAAATGATGACTTTTGATTACTTTCAAATCAAAACTCGTGCTTTGATCGAAAAATGAGGTGTACGCTTCAGTGCACTACATTTAAAAATGGTGAGAAATCATCATCATCTTCAGCACTTTTTCAAGATTGTTCAAAAAGATTTTCAAAATCTTTCAAATAGTTTGTGCTCAAGATAACTCCCTCTAAAACCCTTTAATTGAATACGCTTTATTAAAGGGGGAGTATAAAACAAAATGTTCCAAATTCATGCTTAAATCAAATCCGTTTGTCTCCCCAAAAGATTCTAAAATGTTTTTAATCCGTTGATATCAAAAATATCACGTATATGCTATTTTTGAGGGGGAGGAGACGTGATTAAAATGTGATCAAAAATCGTTGTTTGAATCTCAAAATGAGCTAGACTCAGACGGAACCAATGAATTGACGAGCAATCATGTACCATCTCGAGAAACTTTCTATGGACTTGACCAGGACGGGTAATAATTTCAAGCTAGTTCTCTAGTGATGTAAACGTGTCTCGAATCGGTCTTGTTCATTTAAAGTCGATCAATTCAAAAGTGCGAACTCTACCCTCTATGTGCAGATTTCTGTCAAAACTTATAAGCACATGTGAAGGGGGAGTGTTTCTAAAAATATAAAACTCACAGAGTGTTTCAAACATGTTTTCTATCATAAACACTCTGAGAGATTTTCAAGAAAAATGGTTTTATGGCAACAATAGGACAGTCATGGAGTTATAAGGTGACTAAGGATAGGAAATTCGTCCTATGATCCGCCAGAGCCGGAGGGATCTACCCAAGGACATCTCAAATAGCTAGTATTAGAAGTCCTTAGGAATGATTGAAAAAAGGAGTAATGTGATAAAGGAGAAAGAAGGGGTTGAAGAATTAAAAAGAAAAAGTAAAAGAAAGGGTGAAAAGAAATAGCCCTCCATATTCAACCTTAGGGCAGAAACCGGGTTCAATTCATCTGCTAACTGGTTGTCACTAGATGACACTGGTATTGAAGACAAAGACGTCATGGACCCAGTGACGCACTGCACTAAGCCTTCTAGCCACTCAATTCCTCTTAAAAGGATTTGTTTCATTCTCACTGGGAACCCTACATAATCTATTGACTTTCTCTTAGAGATCGTTGGTATTGAAGAAGGAGACCCTCTCCCTAGTCTCCGCTCAGGAAAACCAAAATGCACTCATTGAGTCTAGAGCCACGAGATTCATCAAAAGATCTCATAGGAACACTTGACATGACATCGCTTGTTGTTCACCAATAAGGACACAAGTGATATATTATAGAGTCCTACGCAGATCTTAGCAATCTGCCAGAACATTTATGAGAAGTTACAACTGTAATCTTCAATGATTGAATGGAAATTCCTGCCAGGGTCAACATCAAACAGCCCTGACAGTAGGTCACTTCGGTAATTCTCCGTGGATTACGCTTAGTGTGTCTCAAACGGTCTACAGTCGTGAGGTGACACTTCGGTGTACCTCAGCGACTCATCTGAACTGTAGATGTACTTCGGTATATCGCGTTATCTCACTTGTGGGACTCCAGTTCAGGAACGGCCTCTGTGAGAATTAGAGTTGTGTTTTCACACTATGCTGTTAACACCCTCGAAATTCAAACTTGTAAGTGCCGGAATCCGCTTATTACTAACAATGTTTTATGTTTTCTTCTTATGGAAGCTCTGGAGCGGATGGATCGTGCAGACTTGCCACATGCTCATACCAACAACACATGAAAGTTCTCATCATAATCAAAGGAGATGATTCTTCGTCAATGTCAAAGAATCTACAAAGTTTAAAGACTCCAGAACTACATCATTGGTAACCAAAAGAAAAATAGAAGTGTGAGCATGGTGGAGAAAGAAATGGAGAATGACGTGGAGACACCTAACCAATGAAGTTGACAATGGCAGACAACCACATTATCTGATCTCAAAGCATGAAGGAACAAAGAATCAAGACTATTCAATATCTACACACAAAGTCCTAGCTCAAGAAAAGTAGAGACCTAATCAAGTGGAGCATCGTTTGAATGACCACCCCTTAGGGGGAGATTGTTAGCCTTAATAGTTTTATTAAAAGTGATGGTCATTCACATTTAGGAACTTTGTAACTCGTGTTAGATATCGTGCTAGAATAGTCAACGGGCTCGTGGATTGGACTAAGCTAAATGGGCTTTAGTTTAGTTAAGCTAGCATTGAATAATGGCGTGTAACCCATGTCCAAACCCAAGTCCACGAAAAGCCCAAGCCAAGCCCATAGGAAAGCCTTTTAGGTTTTCATGTTGCTTATACTATAAATACCCCTCAAATGGTCATTTGAGGGGTGTGCTTGAAAGTGTGTGTGTGTGTGTGTGTTTTTTTTATTGAATATACAACATCTTGTGTTTATCTTGTCTCACATCATACACGAATTTATATATCATTCAAGTCACCATCTTTCTCATCTTATTTCTAAGCTTTGTTTGTGTTTGTTTCACGTGGGTATACTTGTATACGTGTTGGGTTTGCTTGGTAAAGTGATAAGGTTGATAAAACTAAGGTCCTACATTTTATATGAGACATATGTGTGTTGCGTGTCACGTGTGATTCTATGTTGGGTTGTATAAGGGCTGCTGGTGTTGGAACCTTATGTAGGGTTGTGTAGAGTTTATCGAGGGGTTATGGTTATGAGATTTAAGTTGAGTGTGTGTCTCGTTGCATGCTAGCAGGAAATCAATCAGGTCTAGTGTTCTTGGCGTGGGTGTGTGTGTATCGCACGTATGGTTTTGGGAGGGTTAACCATGTCTATTTGTCCTTGGCATTTATGTTTGGGTAAAGGCTCGAATGGGATAAATAAGTATGGGTGCAAACTGTTTTCAAAAGTGCATGGGCGAAGGTGTGTGTGGATGTATATGTGCATGTATAATATGTTATGTGGGGGTAAGTTTAAGGGTGATCGCGGGATGAATAAGCGAAACAAATCCAACTTATGTAGATTTCGTGAAGAAGGAGTCATCCGTTGTTTCTCTTGCATTCTTTTCCATTTTCTTTCATTTTATTTTCTAAGGTACAAATATTCTGCCCTTTATCAGTAAGGGTTTCTCATGACTCTTGATCATTAGTTTTGTTTCATTTGTTACGATATTCGTTTGATTATGCTATTTGACATTTATTCAGATCATTCCATTTTAAAATTATCTTTGGTGAACAACCTTTGATCGTTACCTTATGTTTATGTATATTATTGACCTAATCCATTGCCCAAGGTACTAACTAGTCATGGAGGTACCATGACCATGTCATTGAGGCGCCAATGGCATGATGCTATCTGTGGAGGTGTGTTTTTGTCTACAGCATTCCCTTTTACGCTAGCATTTGATTTAATTATAATTTCATACGTAAGTATACTTGCCAAAAGTAGGTGTATGGTTATGTATGACGTTTACTTTTGTAGGGAGCATATGGATGCATCCTATGTACTCAGTTTTGATATATGTGTGTGCCATACACTTCTGGGAGTTAGCTACTCCATTTACTATGATTTATTAAGATATGATATGATGTGAAATATTTGTTTTGATTGTTTTGGTCTATTCATGTATCATGTTTAGGCACTTGGGAAAATTCCTTGACACTTCCGTTATACCTTTATAACCCTCTGATTATTCCTTATTCCATATTCAGTCCTTATTACATTTTCCATCTTGTCCAGCAGGTTTTTGTTGGATTTGTTTCGCTTATTCATTTTTGACCTATTGCTTTTCATTATTTATATCTGTTCACTGAGCGTTAGCTCAGCCGCATTTCTTTTCTCTGCGACAGGTATTAAGCGAGATGCTGGGATTGAGTGATGAGAGTAGGAGCTTTTAGTGGACCGACCCAACCTTAGTTTTCCTTGTCATCTGGAATTAGTTTAAGATTTATGTTTTGTTTATTTCCATTCAGAATTTAAGAAATTTTGTATTCCTTAGAAGTTATTGTTTCATGACTTGTATTTTATTTATTTAAGACTTCCGCTTGCGTTTATTATGTTCTGATTGACACCATAGTGTGACATTTTGACCCTTGTCGGGTTGGGGTGTTACAATAACAATGATATAAAGATAAGATAGAAAGGTAGAATGGTCGATACTTTCACAAATAAGAATGACAAAGGTTTACTTGCATGTATGAAAGAACCAACACTCTCAAATGAGAGTTACATGAGTTTATATAGGAGAGGGAGCTAGGAAAACACACCTAGTCCCTTCCTTGAGGCGTTTGGGCCTTACACATAGGCCCATGGGCTTACTTCATAAGCCTAGTGATTAATACTAATATATAATCCTAATTACTCAGCAACCTATGACATAGTTAATGACCGACACTTGATAGTAGTTACATATAATCCCAACAATCTCCCCCTAAGGGTTGGTCATCTAGGTTGCTTGATGTCTTTCCAGCAATCTTCTTTCATGTGAGTAGACGTGCTTTGCTTTCTTTGACTTTATCTACTTGACCTCTCATGTGTCTTTGTTCATTGTTCCATGTTGCTTTTTGTGATCATATGTGTAACAACGCGCATTTTCAGGTTACTTTTCATTTTCGAGAATTTACTATTCACTTTTACTATTCACTTTTACTATTCACTTTCACTATTCATACCGTAAAATTTTTATTTCACATTCTCGTAAGATAAATTATTTTAGTAATAACCTGAGAATCCGACAATCGTTAGATCATTTTCGCAAAAGTTATTAGGAAACATCGTTTTAAAGTTTCATTTTGGACGGTACACAATTTAGTCATCACGCGCATAATGAAAATCAACTCTGATAATTTTCCTCACATCAGATAAATTTTTAGATCACTCATGATTAATTTGAGAATTTTTAAGATTTATTTTTATGTTACCAAATAAACCCTGCGCTGTACGAAACTAAACTTACGTTTTAAACAATTCTACTTACATCCAGACTTAACGATTCCTGCACTGTGTTTCTAATATATTTTTGACACTTTTACATTTTTTGGAAAAGTCAAACATATTTCCCTCCTCCATTGACCATAAAGAAATTAACCTTGTACGTTCTACATTTTTGCTTAAATCGCGTAACTTTTAAACTTCACAAATAACTGTTAAGTTATCCCGCGTATGACGAAAACCACATTTTGACATCTCATATCACTTTTAGACTAATTTTAGTCTACTCTAAATAAATTCACGGTCGTTTCCCTCAAATTTCGTTCTTTTCCGATAAACTGCGAATTACGCGTTTTTGACCCGTATTTCCAGCTTTAAGCAGCGTTTTTGCACCCAATGAAACTTATCACCCATTTTATATTTTTAGATGGAGTATAATGATGAGTCTCATCATTCCTGCAAGTTTCGTATTTTTACGATACCCGGTTTTACGTTTTATGGCTTAACAACTTACGGTTGGAATTTAACGGAACCAAAACTCACTCCGTAACCAAGATAAGATCAAGACTTATCATCTAAGGCTTGTCACCAATTGTGACAGCCTCTAGGGGGGGGATTCATCATTTTGGTGACATCATCCTAACCATGCTTCCTTTAGATCATTACAAGTGTCCTAACTTAACCATGGTTAATATTTAACCCAATATATGGTTAACCAAACTTACCCTCCTATAAATAGCAAGTGAAATTCATCCTAAAGACCTTCACAAGCTGTTTTGGGTCGTTCATAGCTTAAATCCACCATATCTTCCATCATTTGATCTTTAAACTCCAAGTTTATGCAAAGAAGTTCCAAAGATCAAGTTACCTCATCAAATCTCTAGCAAGTTTAAGTGATCTTCTTGAGTTTAAATCTACTCAAGTCACTTAGTACTTCATCACCAACTCTTCAAGTTTGCAAGGGTTCCAAGGTGTGGAAAGCTAGCTCAATCCGAAGTCTTAAGCGATCAATCAAAGTCCTATCCTTACTAAGTTACTCCTTTCTTATTAAAAGCCAAAAGTTGTAAGCAACTAATCACCACCATCATCTCATCTTTATTATTCTTAATCTTAACTATTTCATGCTATATATATAGTTACTATGTTGATCCATGATGTACATATACTTAATCACATGTTTTAATTCACATATTGTCGTAAAAGTAACAAACTAGTAAACTAGTCATCTTCTACACATTTGAGACCATTAAAATCAGTAACCTATGGACTTTCTAACTTAAATATTATGGTAGACAAGATAAAAAGGTAAACATAGCAATTTGAATCACCCAAAATGGACAAACGAGTCAAAAGTTATGGCCAAAAGAAGTTAGCGAAACTAAAACGCCAAAACTGCCATATTAAAACTGTTTTGGTTCTGCCGTTTTAAAAGTGGTACTTCTGGTCCGAATCATCAAAAAGTTAAACCATGAAAGTTGTCCGGAACGACGTTTTCCTTCGATATCAAAGAAGCTCGGACCTTGAAAACGCTTAAACAGGCCATTATCTTTCAAAAACAGAAACTGCCCTTTATATGGTCTCATAACTATACTTTTGTCACAACTAAAAGCAAAACCAAGTTATTTTCATAGCTAGTTACATATTAACTTAACAAAACTTCATTTAATCTTTGAAATAGTGTTTTCACAAGTAACGGAAAAATGACCATTTTACCTTTTCCGACGATTTTTACCAAAACTTCATTCTTGAACATGTTAATAAGTTATAATCACTAGTAAACAATGAGAACTTGTAAAAACTGGATATTTACTAAAAACATGATAAACTTTATGATATAACAATCTTCACTCAAAACATATGTTGTATCTACTAAGTGTTACAATACTAGGGAGCTTCATGTGAGGGGTTTCATTTGAGTAAAACGTATCGATGAGTTGCTGGATTTACGATTTAAAGTGTCCTAGCTCCTCGAACGTTTACTGCATGACCTCTGAATTATGATGGCCCGAACGGTAGTACAATATATATAAACTATACACGTTTTCACAACTAGACCATTTCTATAAACGACATACACAAACACCATGTACTACATCATGATCAACATAGAGACATATATAGGATGGTTTATGTCTTCCTAAACATTATTCCAAACCTAAGTTGCAACATTCCATTTTAGGTTGCTCGTAGAATTTCTCACGGCATATTCATCATTCTCATTATACATTTGATATCATTTACTCTGAGGTGAGTTCATAGCCCCACTTTCTATTACTTAATTGTTTTACAAACCCTTGGGGGAGATACATGCTTTATTTTAAATCAAACACATTGCTTTCAAATTATACTTGAAATATTATAGTTGCACTAAGTACACTATTGCCAAAGTCCCTATTATCATGAACCATTAATCACTTGCGAGTGAACGCGAATAATGTGGATAGATCTATCGGGAATGACAAATCCTGTTTGTGTTGACCGGGTAGGCAAACAAACGCACTCTATTTGAAGATCCATAGGTTTAATGGCAAATTACCTATTAGGGCATCGGTTACTATTATATGATAGCTGCTAACGTTTCGGTATCATGAGCTTAGTGCAATAATATCTGTTTTGTTTTTAAACTATTGGTGTAAGTCTATAGCTCACACTACCAACATAATGTGTTCAACCATCAAACAAACTCTATGAATTTCACTCAACCTTTGTGTTGACAGTTTTAAGCATGTATTTCAGGTCCATAATGTCGGAAGCTGGCACGGAAGAGCAAGGACTAGATCAAGAAGGCTATAAATATTTTATCATTCATAAAACATCAAAGACTTTATATTGATGTATTTTGTAAACAATGGAACCAACTAGGACCTATTTTGTAAACTCTGATATATTTGAATAATTTGAATGATAAATCCTTTTTAAACGACTCCTTTAGAGATCGTTTTCTATTGTTATGACTGTTGTGCCATGAAGTAACACCCAGTTTGAATTCCACTGCGTATCACGAAATTGGGGGTGTTACAATATGTTGTTGTCTGCCTTTCATCAACATCTTTGGCACTGGTGTCTTTATGTCTTTCTCTACCATGCTCATACTTCTTTTGACTTTGAATATCTATTTTGCGTAGTTCTCAAGTCTTTAAACATTGTAGATTTTTTGATTTTGGCGTAGAATCATTCTTAACTTTCTGTTGCTTTGATCTTTTGAACGTTTATTTGATACGATGTTGGTATGAGCATGTGGAGATGTAATGCTGTTAATGATGGTGGTGGTAGTGAAGGTCTCTCCTGGAACTTCGGATCTCCAATCCTGCATTTAAACATTTAGCAATAAAGTTCCTGACATAAGAGTTCGTATATTTCGTACAAGTACATCCCTGATCGCTGGCTCGTTCTTTGACGAATATCAGACTGGATGGTCACCGGCATGTCCCTGTACTCAATATCTTCACTCTGTCGTTGTGAGCCGCTGGAGTACACTGAGGTATCACTCCACGAATGTAGACCGTTTGAGACCACCGCAAACACTAAGCATAACCCACAAGGGATTACCGAAGTACCTGTTGTTAGGGCCATTTGATGTTGACCATGGCAGGAGTTTCTATTCAATCACTGAGGATTACTTATGTAAATCCCCTCATAAATATTTTGTCAGATTGCTAGGATCTGCGTAGGATTCTAGATTATATCACTTGTGTCCTTATTATTTGAGCAACAAGGGATCAAAAATATTTAGTGTTCCTAATAGATCTTTTTATGAATCTCGTGGCTCTAGACTCGATTAGTGATTTTTGATTTTAGTAGTCAAAGACTGGAGCGGTGTCTCCTATTTCAATATCAACACATCTCGTAGTGAGAGGTCGATAGATTATGCAGGTTTCCCCGTGAGAATGAAACAAGTCCTTTTAAGACAACTTGAGTGGCTTAGAAGGTTAAGTGTAGTGCGTCACTAGGTCCATGACGTCTTTGTCTTCACTACCGGTGTCACCTTAGTGACAACCAGTAGCAGATGAATTAAACCCGGTTTTTGCCCTAAGTTGAACATATGGAGGGCTATTTCTTTTCACCCTTTTCTTTAACTTTTTTCTTAATTTTTCAACTCCTTCTTTCTCCTTTTCTCATATTCTTCTTTTTTCAATCATACCTAAGGACTTCTAATTTTAACTATGGGTATCGTCCTTGGGTAGATCCCTCCGACTCTGGCGGATCATAGGACGTATTTTTCCTAACCTTAGTCACATTATAACTTCATGAATATTCTTATGTTTCCATACAACCTTTTACTTGAAAATCTCTCAAAGTGTTTATGATTATAAACATATTTTGTTAACACTTTGAAAGTTTTATATTTTTAGAAATACTCCCCCTCCACGTGTGCTTATATTGTTTTAACTTAAATCAGCACAGTGAGGGTAGAGCTCGCACTTTTGAAATGATCGACTTTCAATGAACTTAGACCGATTCAAGACACATTTACATCACTAGAAAGCTGGCTTGAAATTATTATCCGGTCTGGTCAAGTCCAAAAAACGTTTCTTGGATTGGTACACTCTACTCAGACAAGTCCTATTTGCGAAATGCTTACATCACTGGTTAGATCAACTTGAAATTATTACCCGTCCAGGACAAGTCCTTTCGATTACTGATTTTTGAAGTTAGTCAATCCATGAGTTATATCTGAGTTTGAGCACTTTTAAGATTCCATACAATTCAAAACATATTTTAATCACTTTTATTTTTCTCCCCCTCAAAAATGGCATATCAATGTTGTTTTTGAAGAAACGTTGATTTAAAATATGTCCATTCTGAGTTTTACGGGAAGAGTTCAACAAGAACTTTTGGTTTTGAACAAAGATGTTTGCAAATACTCCCCCTCAACAAGTAATAATAACTTTTTGAGGTTTTAAATAACGAGAGAGAATACTTATTCTTTTGAGCAGAATTATAAAAAATATAGAAAATTTGATTAATTATACTCAAACCTAAGAAGCTTTCGCTCCTTATATTAGGATTAAGGCACTGAAGAGTACCTCAGGGTCCTTTCTTTACAAGAACGGGTTGTACACTATTATATGTGCACCATAATATAATTAACAAATCAGAAATATATCAAGAATATTCAAACAATCCAAATGTTACACAAAACTAACCAATTACTCAAGACCTTGAAACGTCATAATCGGAAAGCTCGGTCGTCCTCCTACATAGCTCTCCAGCATTCTCATATGATCCCAATGCTTCAACCTCTTATTAATCCTTGTACCAAACCAGAGAACATCCCTTTGTTCCGACGAATTCCATCTTCTTCCTTTGAACAATTGTATATCCTTCAAGCGAATATATAAGCCATCACACCGTGTTTAAAGTCTCATCACAGAACTTTTGAATTTCATCAAACGCCATGAATCAATTGTGAAGATAAGCACTTCGGTAGACAAAGCCAAATTTGGGTTGTTTGATGAGAGTATATTGCGGCTCCTTGTTGATGTTTTTGAAATGAAGGAGTGTCTTGGTGAGATTCAGCTTTCTTTGATAACTTTCCACACCTATATGAAGATCTTCAACTCTTTCTTGAATTATCACATTTCTGATGAAGACGAGAAGAGAATTAATGAAAGACAGTTGTAGATCGGTTGGGAACTAACGCATTTTTTCTTGAACCTTGAGGATATACATGTCCTCAATGTCGTTTAGCGTTAACCTTAGAAAATCAGCTTCCGATATTTCATACTCCTTCTCATCTTGTCTTTTGACCACGATCCGCTTTAGGTAGGTGTAATCCCACTTTGTAGCAGTAGCGATGGACATGATTGCAATAATTCTTAGAGGATGCTCAACTTTCCCTTGAGTCTAGTTCAATCTGCAGCTACAGTAGAAAAGCCTTCGCCTTTCTGGCCAGTCGTGAATTTCAAACAATGCATCTTTTTCGTATGTCACCAGTTCATCAACAAACAAACTAGTGGCATCTTCCTCAATCCTTGTTCAGGTACCTTGCAGTTGGAATGTTGAATGTTAGGGAAGTGGCATATTTCATGTCAATTCGGCTTCCATATTGAAGAAACTCCATATCAGTGTTGAAAGAATCGAAATGGGATTTTGGGTTGTTTAGGTTTTCTGATCAGTGGAAGGGGCTTGGTCCAATCTGTGTAGTACGGTCCATGCTTCTTTGACGTGTGATCTACATTGAACTCTGGGTTGAGCCAATCAATATCATTTGACATTGCACAGGAAATGTTTTCAAGATGATACTCGAGCTCAATAGCATTCTCAGATATGTTTTTAAAAAGGTTAAATGTGGTGTTTTTTATCCTTCTGAGTTCTTTCTTGCCGAGCTTCTTGATTCGGAAGTATCTTTTAGCTTTTGGACATGTTCCACAGTTCGACCATCCACCGGTTCTTAATCGTCTTCAAGTGGCTGTTGAGCCATGACCATTTCATCGTACCATCTGTATTCTTTAGTAATGTCGTTGGCTAAACAAGCGACGACAGCTGGTTTCTTGCCTTTTCGGCTTGGGGATGATGGTGATGGTCCAGGTTTGGTTGAAGGTTGAGGTTTGGGTTGTTCCAAATCTTCACCACCAATGTAGACAAAGTGATCATCGGCCTTTGGTGCAGATTCGAATTCCTTTTGTTGACCAGATTCCTTAGGCTGGGTAGTTGTTGGGGTTGTGGTGGTGGAGGGGTTATCCGGTGTTTGTTGTTGAGATGATAATCCACCATCCTTCTTTTGTTTCTTAGCACTTGGATTTGGATCATGCTCATCATCTTTCCTTGGCCTATTTTCTTTGCCTGCATCTTCCTTGCACAAAGTCCTAAGTTGTTTTGCAACCAGAAGATCATAGAGCATTTCATCGTCTTTATCCATTTGGCCAATTCTCCCAGCCATCTTCTTCACAAGTTGATCTATAAGGTCTTCATCAGTGATAACTGGGGGTTTGATCGGTACTGTTTCATAGTGACAGGTGTTGAAGTGACAATATCTTTAATCATTTGTTTAATTAGCGGCTGCAGTTGTCTCTTCAATAGTTCCTTTGTAATCGCGGGAATGTTCTTGGTCAGAAAGGCTTCAACATAGTTAATGATTAACTTCTCCATTTCACCTTGAACATCCCTGGAGAGGAATTTCTCGATCACATCCTTGGATTGTTGAAACGTTTCCATTTGTTCAATCAAGTCGGTGACCAAGCCCGTGAGAGTGTTTACTTTATCTTCAAGTTTGTTCTGCTTTCTTGATCGAGCTTGATTCACTGCCTTTTGAAGCTTGACCTTGGCATGTGACATCCATGTGGCAGATTTATTCTTGATGGATTTGCTTGTTGTTATTGATGTTGTATGTGTTGGTAGAGGTGATGACTGAGTAGATGATTTGGGCATTATTAAAGAGTCCTTTGGTGGAGCAGATGAAGGTTTGGGGTTGTCCAGGATGTATGCATCAGTTTCTTTTTGCAATTTTTCCTCTTTCGCCTTATTAGCCTCTTCAACCTCCTTACGTTTAATCTCTTCTTCTTCTTTTTCAGCCCTCTTAACATCTTCTTTAGTGATAAACAAATTTTCCTCTGTATAATTATTCTGATCTCCCGCATCAAACATTTGCTTATCCTCTTGTTGCTTTTCCTCTTCATCTGTAACCATAGTTGTCTCACCCTTTTCTTTACCGGGTTGATTAACCGGATCCGAGAAAGGTGGAGTTGCTATGTGGGTTTTCGTCAAGAGGTTGAGCCCAGCTGCTAGAACCCACTTCCCCACTGGGTTGATTAACCAGAAAAGGAGAAGGTGGTTGTGTCATTCTACTTTGTTTCAGACCGGCCAATAGATTTCATTCATTAATTTCTTCAACTGTAAGACCGAAATCTGGATCTTGTTCTTGTTCGGTGGCTGGCTACTTCCTTTTGTTGACCTGTTCATCTTCATCGTCGTTCTTTTCAACAAACATATCGATGTGTCTTTCAAGTTCATCAAGAGTAGGAATCTTCTGTTCCTCCTCCTGTTTGTTCACCGGATCTTTAGCATGAGCCTCTTTATAAATGCCGATGTCATCAGATTCGGTTTTAGAGTCATCTCCAGGTTGAGATGATGGTTCTGGAAAATGTTCAGGCTTGACAACTGTAGCTGGTACCCTCCTCTTTTTGTACTTTGGAATAGAGGGCTTTATCTTCTTTGTGGTACTACCCAAGCATCTAGTTTTCTCTCCCTTCTTAGCCCTAGTCTTGACTGATGAGGCTTGTGTGTCCTCGTTACGGAATCCGATAGACTGATCCTTGAGAGCAGCATCATAATGTTTGTATGACGTTGATGCCTTAACTTTGTCAGTTAGGAGACAATCAGGGAGCTGAGCACCTTGTTTACGAGTGCTCATCCCTTGAATCCTGACCATTTTCAGCTTTGGCTCATTTTTGACTGTATGTTTGTCCTCATCATCAAGTCTTTGAGGAATATCTTCAAACTTCTTCAGAAGGTTGTTTATGATCAAATTCGTGTATCTAACGAAAGGGATCTTGGTGCCTCCCTTTTTGGATATGATGCATCATGTCTTCCCAAATGAGGCTTGCATAGTCAACCAGTTTAACATTGAACATTCCCCATAATATTTGCAAATGCGGCAACTTGGGATGTTCATGACCGCTATCTCTGCCAGAAGCTGACTTGGCGATGATGATGTAAAGTATCCTCCATGGTTGTGACATATACTTGACATCCAATATGGAGTGTGTTGTGATGATTCTAGCAGACTCATCATAGCCAATATTAATGAGAAAATCAAGCACTTCCTTTTCAGTTGAAGTACGTTCATAGTCCTTGGGGGAATTCACAACTGGGAGAAGAAGCACAAAGCGAAGATCCTCGATGCTTACTGTGACTTTACGTTTGTGTAAAGTGCATTTAAATGACTGGTTCCCTTCATTCCTCGTGATGGTATTCCATGACTGGTTGATGCAGGTTTACTGACCAGGTCTTAATATTTATAATGTCTCATTATACCTATGGTCTACCCTAGTGCACTAACGGGCAGTGTACCCGATCATGTGTAGTGTAGTAATCGGTAAAGCCGAGGTCGTCCCAAGAGCTATGTGTGATGGATTATTACTAAGTCTAGGTGTCACAGATTAATAATGGTTTCGATAGGGATTTAATTAATTAAACTACTAATGCAGAATAAAACAGAATAAAAGAAAATAAAGGATAAAGGGAAATCAATAGAGGAGAGTGGTGCTAACCTAGTTAATCCTCCTAGCTAGTTATGTCTACGTCTACTTACTTCCAACTACTTCAGGTGGGGTCAAAGTCGAGAGGACAACATTTGGTCAATTCGCCCTAACCTATCAGCAAAGATGCCACCACAAGAGAAGTCAGGTGTCCCCTCATAAGTCATGTTGTTCCTGGTCCCCTAAGCCAAGTCATTAAGTACCGCTACATGCTAGATTTATAATAGTGAATGCCCGGCCGTTAGGAACTTAGACACGCACCCCCTAATTCTTAAGTTCATCTAAACGATAGGTGATCATTTGGTCAAATCGCACAAGTAGAAAGGGTCGTCAGTTGGTCATATCTTACCCTTCCCGTCTCAGTCCGCTCACCTAGGGTCAGTTGGTCATATCTCCTAGGAAATTGGCCTCTATCGCCATTCAAAACTACTGAACCAAGGGTGGCTACCAATAAACTATGCATGCATACACTTAGAAATAATTGTACGGAAGTAAAGTAAATGCAAACAAAATAATTAAGGAATCATAACTTGGACAACACCAAAAGGTGCTTAGCCGCTCATATTAATCATGCAAACCAATTCAATATTCAAAGGTACGAAATACATGAATTGAAAGTAAAAGAAATATAAAATGCTAATGCTTATCGTAGGGGAGTGATTTCTCCTTTGGAGACAGCTCCGTATGCTCCTCTAGACCTGCCTTGAGCTTTTTCCCACGTTCTCTGAGTGTTGTGTGTCGAATGGAATGAATAGAAATGCTGGAATTCGTGGGATATTTATAGGCCAGATCTGGGTTACGGCGTAACCAATATAGGAGTTACGCCGTAACCTTCTATTTCTTTGAATAATGCACTAGATCTGCTGGTTATGGCGTAACCTTATGAGTTGGTACGCCGTAGTCTTCAATAAACTCGGTTACGTCGTAGTTGATGCAGTAGTTACGGCGTAAGTATCAGCGGCGTGGAACCTCATTTGACCTAATGTAGTTACGTCGTAACCTTTGGGAAGAGTTACGCCGTAACCTTCTTGATAAGTCGGTTTTCTAAGTCACGCAATAGTTACGGCGTAATGTGAGAGACGAGTTATGCCGTAACTTCTTCAAAGTAGCATACTGTGATAAATCTTTAGATATTTCTCCAGTTCCGCGTCTCTTTAGCTCCAATGCTCATAATTTACCTGAAAGGGGAAAACAATGGAAAACAAGCGTAAATCCATATAAATGATATAAATTACAAGTATTATCAGGGGAAATTGACACTTAATATTCAGAACTATTTGATGTTATCACTGGTGAATGTAGAAATCAAGGATAGATGCAGATTTAGTCAACATGAACTTGTATGGGTGATTAAGTAGAATGTCCACAACGATTTGGCTAGAGGACTCGGAGCATGAGAAATTGTTGAAGTCCATACGGAGATTATTCTTGCCAATGACCTTGTTATAGCCTTGTAGGAAGGTGTTTTCCATTGTGAGCTTTTCCGGGATGTTAACATCAACTTGTTGTGCAACCATTATTATGATATGAAAGACATAAGTCATAGAAATAGACATTGAAAGACACAATGTGTTAGCATTAGTCTAATTCATTTCCTAAGTCCTTGTTTTGATGTTGATATAAATAGATGGATCTCAGTTACGCATTTTAAGTCGCATTTGTCTCTTTACATTTTGTTATGATGTTAAGCTTAATGAATGTTTTAATTTTGACGTATTAATACCCATTTATCATTTAAACACAACATTTGAAAGTTTTCTGAGCTTATTCGTAAGATTTGACAAATACGTAAGTTGGTGACTTATGCGTAAAACATGTGGTTATTTGTAAACAGTGTCTTATTCATAAGTTGAATCCTTATTTGTAAGCTTGTATGCTTATTCATAAGAATAGTCCAAATTCGTAAAAATATGTCTTATTCGTAAGGTTTAGTGTTATTCGTAAGAATAAGCTTATGCGTAAGAATAAGGCAAATTCGTAAAAATTAGACTTATTCGTAAACAAGAGGCTTATTAGTAAGAACAAGTATTATGCGTAAGAATAAGCCTAATTCCTAAGAATTGGTCTTATTCGTAAACATTTCCATGTTTACGAATTTCTTTCCAAGAAATTCGTAGTCCACGGTAGACATCCTTTTACGAACTTCCTTTTCCTGTTAATACAACATCAAATCCTTTATCATAATCACATATTATCACATACAGAACACAACCGAAGGCATTTTTACAATTTTCAAGCACAATTAGCCTTATTCGTAAAACTCCTCAAACCCTATTTTACCATGTTTATTAAGAATATCAAGAGCATATTTGGATTGAATTAAGAAAATACCACGGGGTGATTGATGAACTTGAAGTCCTAAAAAGAACGTTAGTTCACCCATCATTGACATTTCAAAATTTTTTTTCATTAGTTTTGCAAAAGCGTTTGAGTACTTTTTGTGGGTTAAACCAAAAATGATATCATCCAAATAAATTTGAACAATTAAAATGTGTTCCCCGTGATATTGTATAAACAATGTTTGATTAATGGATCCTTTGATAAAATTATTAGCAAGCAAGAAGGCTGGCAATTTATCATACCACGCCCGAGGGGCTTGTTTGAGACCGTAAAGAGCTTTGTTTAGCTTGTAGACATGATTCGGGTGCTCTGGATCAACGAATCCCTCTGGTTGGATAACATACACTTCTTCTCGTAATTTGATAGACGGTGATGTTCATATGAGCCGCAAATGCCAGAAAAATTCGAACAGCCTCAAGTCTAGCCACCGGTGCGAATGATTCTTCAAAGTCAATTCCCTCTTCCTGACGATAAACTTTAGCCACCAAACGGGACTTGTTGCGAATAACCGTGCCTTCAACATCTATTTATTTTTCTAAATCCATTTCAAACCAATAACATAGACCCATGTTGGTCGTTCAACCAATTCCCATACTTCAAGACGCTTGAACTGATTTAACTCTTCCTGCATGGATTCAATCCTGTTCTCAGGTGTCATTGCTTTTTTAATGTTTTTGGGTTCGTTAAGACTGGCGGTGAGTGCATAAATGCAATTTTCACCGCCAGTGTGAAGGCGTTGTCTTGTGATGACTGGTTGGTTAGGTTTGCCAATAATGTTTACTAGAGGATGATCTTTTGTCCATCTATGTGTTGAGGATTGGTGTTTGATACGCGTACAACGCGCGTTCGGGGTCAAAGGAACTTCCTTTTCATCGAGCAAGTTTTTCAACACCCTAGGCAGTGAACCTAATTGTTGTAGTGTAGTATTAGGGTTAGCCTCGGGAATTGATATCGTTCTCTAGGGGAATAGGAATTCTAGTGAGAAATTACTACGCTAAGGTTGGGGTTGAGGAAGATTATTTTTTATCTTTTTTATATTTTTTTAGAAAATTGAAAGGTACGAATCTCGGGGTATTGGATTTGGGGGGGGGGGGTGGTATTTCTACCGATTACTCTACTTATCTAATTATCTAATCTAACCTAAGGTGAGGGTAGTCTATGTCTATTGTTGTGTGCTCGTATGATGATTAAAAATGTGTTTACCTAGATGCTATTACTCCCTAGTTATCTCCTATTGATGGTTGAATTGTCACGTCCTTATTCTTAACTCGTTGTGTTTTCTAAGGTCGTAGGGTATGCGTTTTTCCCTAACTCTTTGAGACTACATTAAGGTTATTGCTTACGAAATCTCTAGGATTCATAAACTAACTCTAAGGTTATCTTTGGATGTTTAGCCTAAAATAACTCTAGGTGATTATAAAGTAATATTCACAAAGATTACTCAAGCATTAAAAACACAACGAATGGCCTATCACAATACTAGGTCAATCACAATTAAGATAAGAGACAACCAATCAATATTTAATACCTAGGTTTCATAGATCTAAGGAAACACACAAGTTAATTAGCCAGACATGAAAAACATGCAAGCATACACACAAACAATTGAAGACATAATTGAATTAATGAAGTAAATCACTTATCTTGTTGTTAAATATGGTATGGAACCCTAAGATACTGCCCAAGACAGCCAAAGTTCGGTTTAGGTTTTACTCCCCAAAACTACCTCTCTAGAAATCTGAAAATTCGAATTCTATATATAAAGTTACAACATGCGACGGCGTCACTATTTATTTGTGACGCCGTCAGATCGCCGCCATTAGGTTTTCGTCTTGGCCACGTCAACTTTGTGACGGCGTCACCTTATGGTTGTGACGCCATCAGATTAATCTTCTGACGCCGTCGGGATCCGAATCTAGGCCGTCTGAGTTGTGACGCCCTACTCTTTAAAACCTGATGCCGTTAAGTGCAAAATAGCAATTTGGCTACTGAGTCGTCACAAAGCGTGTTGCGACAGCGTTGCCATTTGGCTGTGAAGCCGTCACCTTCAATTTTAGCAGCTTGAGTGTCTTGATTCTTGACTTTGGCCCATTTCTTCATATATTCGCGCCTTTTCGTCCGAATAAGTGTCATTCCAGCAATTTGCCTTCAAAAGACCTAAAAAGTGAAAAAGAACGAAATTAAGCAGTAACGGATATAAAAGTGGTCGATTAAGGGCTTAAATGACCCCTCAAATGTGTACCTTTTAAATCCTTATCAAATATCCCTACACTTGGTATTTGTTTGCCTCAAGTATATGTGCTTTTAGCCAATTAATTTATAAGTTAAGGGTCATGAAGCATTAGTTTAGAACAATTCACAACAAGTATAAGCCCCACAAAAGTCATAACAAGCATGGAAATTACATACTAGCACCTCACAAGTGGTGTTTGGATACTCTCATCTCTCGGGTGTATATGAAATATATCAAGTTGGAAATGGAAGATAAACACTCATTAACCGGTCCTAGTACATAGATTACCATAGGCTTGAGATTAGATCAAACCTCCATCGCTTTTGGCGTAAGCACCTAGGAAAAAAACAATCAAAGAGGTCTTTTAAAGGGTTGTAATGCTAGGCTTACGGTAGGTAAACAAAGGGTTTGGTGGGATATGCGATTTAGTGGTGGCAAGTCAAAAATCTTTATGTTACAAGCATGAGAAGAATGGCGTTGCTAAGCCAAGACTCGACACTCTAAACTCTAGATAATTTTGAAATAAACAAACATAAATTTAAAGGTAGATGTAGGATGGTAGCCAGTATGTTTGTTTTGTTTTTTTTTCGATATATATTTATATATATATATATATATATATATATATATATATATATTTTCCATACACTTTTACTCTACCATCCTCTATGATAACATCAAAATAATAGGGATTTATAGGCACATCCCTACACTTGGGTTTTTATTACTCTAACACTAATTCGACCCGAATTGAAAAGATCAAAACACTTGGAGTACATTATTACGTAAATAAAGGGAATTTGAATTTAACGTTCCTTCCCGTCACTTTATAAAATTTAACTTTTCCCATGAGTCCCAATCGTCCCAAAACTGTATACAAAGGATATGACTCGACTTAGCAACTTATGCAAGCAACTAGATAATTGAACTAAGGGTTTAGTATGATAACAATAATGCACTAAAAGTGAGTGCATACAAGGTAGGCTAAGGTGATTTGGGTGTACATTTGGGGGTGGATTGTAAACAGTGCTCTTCATTGATATTCCAGAAAACCGAAACATCACGAGAACCGCGAAAAAGATAGGCTCTGAGGGGTTAACTAGGGGTATCGTGTACTAAAGATGAGTACAACGCAAGGGTGTGGGGGAATTACTCAACCGATGTGGAAGAAGTAATTATAATACGGGTATCAAACAAGGGTTATCCTAATGCCTCTTATCATTTAGTTATTCCTAACTACACAAGTGTAGTCTTACTAGCGATCTCGGAATGCATCACAAAACAAGTTCTAGAATCTATTATACTACCGGTACACTCTCGAAGCATTAAAGTGGAATGCTTTAATTCCTACAAATCTAAGGGCGATCCTCACATTTTGGGTGGAATTTAAGTGGTAAAGGGTTTTATGTTAGTCATATAACTTCCTATCCATAAGACGCTTTATTAAGACTAATGGCCCACTCCTACATGTCATGAAAAATTTTAAATTTGGTGCCAAAATTACCCTAATCGATATTTCTCATGGTTTATTACACAAATGAAATTGGACAAGGCAAATAGTCAAGGATAAGCATAGTTTCAAAGTTCCCGTTTTATTTTCCCTCCCTACACTTAAACTGAACATTGTCCCCAATGTTCCTCGAAAGCATCAAAGTTATGATAATGGAAGGTAATTAAAAACGAAAGAAACTAATACTCCCCTGATTAGCTCGGTAGGATCCGTGTGAAGTAGTGGTTAAATCGTTCTTCAAGAAGAATGTATGCATGAAAAGCTCCATCCAATCTTATGTATCTTCTTCTTGATAAATAAAACATGCACACTTGAAGAAAACAAACGAAACCTTCGCGTAAAATCGGCGGTAACACTATATATGACTCTACTAAACTAGGATATAATGCTTGTGGAATAGATGTTTACAGATTTTCTAGAAAATTAAGACCTGAGAAATTCCAAAAATTTATAAGTAGCACAGAAAACGAGAAAAAGTAACAAGTTGTTTCTACTCCTCCTGACGCCGTCAGGTTATTCTGACAGAAACTGGTCTGCGATTTTCTGGAAAAAATTCTGGAAAATTTATATCCTTAGAATCTGGAAAAATTTTCTGCAAAACATCCATTATGACTCGATGCAAGCATTTGACTCTAACAAACACACATGTATATCATTTTAATAATCATAATTCTCATGTTCACGTTCTTTTTGAAAATGTGTGTAATCCTCCCTACACTTATCCCTTTTGTAAAATACCTTTATATGTAATTAAGACGAAGTTAAAGACAAAATAAAGCATTTTCACAAATTCAAACATGAGAATAAATAATCAATAAAAGATATACGACACACAAACAAGCAAACAATTAAGCATGGGTTGCCTCCCACGAAGCACTTTTCTTTATTTATAAGTCTTGTAGCTAGACTTGAAGTCGTGCCCCTACGTGACTTCGTTATCGTCACCTTCCTCCTCATGACGGTCTCTATTGGGATTTTCCCTGTTATAGTAATGCCCTATTATGCATCTTTCTAAGAAGTCATCTTCTCCCCAATCTGTTCTATATTCCGGTCCTAGTTTCAAGCAATCCTTATAGAACCTGAAAATATTATTCATCACATAATAAACTCCCTTCTCCTTATCTTCCTCATTCCTATAGTAGACTGATAGCTTAAGTTCTTTTTCGTCATTGGATAATGATGAAAATTTCTCAATCTTAAAGGGCATTTGGTAAGCTACATCATCGGTCTCATCCTTGAATCTTACGACGGATCATAAGTCATCCCGGTGTTTTCTATGAAAGGCTTTCCTAGAATAACGTGGGAAAAGCTAGAATCTATGGTCATACTAATATCATTCACAAATATGAAATCCGTAGGAAACGTGAAACTACCTACATAGACGGGCAATCCCTTAACTTTACCAAGAAAATTGCAACTAACCCTAGGATTATCGGGATCTTGCCTAGTTGGGATAGGCTTCTTCATTACCCAATTATAGTAGGTGCTAGTCATTATATTTATTGGGGACTTGCGATCAATGTAGGCCTTTGCCACAAAAAGGTGTCCTATGCAACATGGTAAGTTAAGATTCCAAGGGTTCCCAAACTTGATCCTAGGGCTTCTCCTAACATACATGTGACGGAGGTCGCGTACTAAGTGTGGGTGGTGAGAGAGTTCTTCTTCCGTAGGAAACTTATTGAAATAGTCATTGCCTACTTCATCTACTTCCTTGGTTGTTTCATTCCTAGGAGTTTCACTAACCTCAAGTACCGTCTCATGGTTCGCTTCGTCATTTGTCCTATTAGGTTTCACTAAGGTGATGGTATTGACGAATTGAACGTGCTTAGCTAACTTACTTGGGTCCTTAATCTCTACACCGGAAGCTTCGGGAGTTGAGATAGCATTAACCTTCCTATCACTATTGGTCATGTCTTTCGAAAGGTTATCTATCTTCCTATCCATCTCGGCTTGTTGTTGGTTAAAGCAGTCCGAGAGCTTAGCTATTTAAGCTTCTTGGGATGTAACTACGTGTTACAACATCCCTTATATATTTTTTTGGCTAGGGCCGTGGGATGGGGGCCATGAGAAATCATTAGATGTGAATTCTTTGGTTTGTCCCCAATAGAAGTCGGGTTTGCCCTTCCATGCTTCTCGGGCATCATTGAAAGTCCTAGGTCCGGGTGTTGTAGGGAATCTTCATCCCGTTCCATTGGTACGCGAGGATGCGTAGTCAATGGAAGCTTGTTCGGGGAGTCTTATGCAAATGCGAGAGTCATGAGGACCACTACATAGCTCACACAAGGAAGAAACTTTGTTCACTTGATGTGAAGACTTAGGATTTTTGTATGAGCTCATTAGGAATTTAACTTGATCTTCAAGCTCGAGTATCCTACGATCGGAAGGTTGTGAGTCAGTGGGAGGCAAGGATATTGCCTTTACGGTTTTGGGCAACTCACGGGGGTCATTCCAACTTTCGTTGTCATAGAGAGCAAGGTCCTCTATTATACCCCATGATTCTTCCGCGGTGAGATCACTAAGTTTACCACCGGCCGCTTGGTCAATGGATCGCTTAGTTGGGAAGTTGACATGATCATAAAAGAGTTGGACTTGAAGCCAAAGATCAATGCCGTGATGAGGGACTCTATGGAGTAAGTCCTTGAATCGAGTCCATGCTTCATAGAGAGATTCACCTTGACGTTGTTGGAACATCAATATTTCATTCCTAAGCTTAGTAGT
The DNA here is from genome assembly GCA_019973895.1 of Chrysanthemum seticuspe. Taxonomy (NCBI): domain Eukaryota; kingdom Viridiplantae; phylum Streptophyta; class Magnoliopsida; order Asterales; family Asteraceae; genus Chrysanthemum; species Chrysanthemum seticuspe. Next base: position 187,815,226 of record BPTQ01000008.1, read on the forward strand.
TCTCCCCAGTGGGAAAAATTGGGCAAGGAAACGGGAGGTGAGATCATCCCAACTTAAGATGGAGCCGACGGGAAGTCGCTAAAGCCAATTACTAGCTTGGTCCCGTAGAGAGAATTGGAAGAGACGCAAGCGCGTGGTCTCCCGAGTAGTAGCATCGAGGTCGATGGAATCGACGATTTTAAGGAAATCCTTAAGATGCTGATTAGGATCTTCGGAACGAAGTCCATGGAATGCACATCCGTTTTGCACCAACCGGATGGTGTCGGATCGAAGGGTCGTAGTTTGGGCTTGGTCAGGAAGCTCAATGGAGTTTCTATAGCCTAGGTGGCTTGGTATTGAGTATTCACCAAGAGTACGGCCTCTTGGCGGGTCATTTGGTGATGGGTTGATGAGTGGTGGTTGATTATCACCTTCCATGATGAAAAGTGATAGGGTTACGAAAAAAGGTCACAAAGAAGGAGGATAGACTACGAGGAAGCTAAAATTGAGAAAAAAAGCTTACTTGATAGGAATCAAGCAAAGGAACCTAAACGAGGAGGAAATCTAACTAGCTATTCTATTCCTTGGCAGCGGCGCCAAAAACTTGATACACGTACAATGCGTGTTCAGGGTCAAAGGAACTTCCTTTTCGTCGAGCAAGTTTTTCAACACCCTAGGCAGTGAACCTAATCGTTGTAGTGTAGTATTAGGGTAAGCCTCGGGAATTGATATCGTTCTCTAGGGGAATAGGAATGCTAGTGAGAAATTACTACACTAAGGTTGGGGTTGAGGAAGATTATTTTTTATCTTTTTTATATTTTTTTAGAAAATTGAAAGGTATGAATCTTGGGGTATTGGATTTGGGGGGTGGTATTTCTACTGATTACTCTACTTATCTAATTATCTAATATAAGCTAAGGTGAGGGTAGTCTATGTCTATTGTTGTGTGCTCGTATGATGATTAAAAATGTTTTTACCTAGATGCTATTACTCCCTAGTTATCTCCTATTGATGGTTGAATTGCCACGTCCTTATTCTTAACGAGTTGTGTCTTCTATGGTCGTAGGGTATGCGTTTTTCCCTAACTCTTTGAGACTACCTTAAGGTTATTGCCTACAAAATCTCTAGGATTCATAAACTAACTCTAAGGTTATCTTTAGATTTTTAGCCTACAATAACTCTAGGTGATTATAAAATAATGTTTACAAAGATTACTCAAGCATTAAAAACATAACGAATGACCTATCGCAATACTAGGTTAATCACAATTAAGATAAGAGACAACCAATCAATATTTAATACCTAGGTTTCATAGATCTAAGAAAACACACAAGTAAATTAGCCGGACATGGAAAACATGCAAGCATACACACAAACAATTGAAGACATAATTGAATTAATGAAGTAAATCACTTATCTTGTTGTAAAATAGGGTATGGAACCCTAAGATACTGCCCAAGACAGCCAAAGTTCGGTTTAGGTTTTACTCCCCAAAACTACCTCTCTAAAAATCTGAAAATTCGAATTCTATATATAGAGTTACAACATGCGACGGCGTCACTCTTTATTCGTCAGATCGCCGCCATTATGTTTTCGTCTTGGCCACGTCAACTTTGTGACGGCGTCATCTTATGGTTGTGATGCCGTCGCTTCATCTTCTGACGCCGTCGGAATCCGAATCTAGGCCGTCTGAGTTGTGACGCCCTAATCTTTAAAACCTAATGCCGTCAAGTGCAAAATAGCAATTTGGCTAATGAGTCGTCACAAAGCGTGTTGCAACGGCATCACCATTTGGCTGTGATGCCGTCACCTTCAATTCTAGTAGCTTGTGTGTCTTGATTCTTGACTTTGGCCATTTTCTTCATATATTCGCGCCTTTTCGTCCGAATAAGAGACCTAAAAAGTGAAAAGGAATGAAATTAAGCAGTAACGGATATAAAAGTGGTCGATTAAGGGCTTAAATGACCCCTCAAAAGTGTACCTTTTAAATCCTTATCAGTGTTGGTATACATTATGCAGATTTGGTGGATCCAGATTGCGAGTTGATGATTCAACAACATCTGGAGTGGTTGTTTCTGATGCAAAAGAGTTAAAGAACCCATTTTCATCATAATCTGCGGGTGTAGGTACATTGGGGTTAAGTGTATCATAAGCTTGGTCATTGTCATTGGAGGCAGTTTGTTCTGCTGTTGTTGGAGACTCGACCGGTGGTGCATCAGCAACAAGTGTTGTTGTGGTGTCAGGTGTATCAGGTATTGGATTATGACCAGGTTGAGCAGCAGAAACATTGGATACATCTGGAGCACGTTGATCAAAATCTTCATTAACCAGTGGAGCAAACAAGGTTTCCATTTGACGACGTGTGATTTAAAATTATTGATCAGCTGATGACTCTGGAAAGTTTAGACGGTTATGCCCGAGTTCTAAGGTGTTTTGCTCAGAAGCCATCTCAGTGAGCTCATCGAAATTAGCATGAATGGTTTCCATGATTACTCTAGTATGACGGTTCCATATTCGATATCCTTTTGAGTTTTCACAATATCCGACAAAGACTCCAATGTCAGCTTTAGCCTTGAGCTTTCCAAGGTCATCACGATCATTATTTGGGTAACAAAGAGCATCAAATACATGAAAGTATTTTAGGTTAGGTTTTTGGTTACGGACAAGCTCATATGGTGTTTTGTTGTGGCGCTTTGTAATTATAGAACGGTTTTGAGTGTAACATGCAGTCGAAACAGATTCGGCCCATAAGTAATTCGGTAATTGAGCGTTAATCAACATCGTTCTTGCATCTTTCACTAACGTCGGTTTCGTCTTTCAACACATCTATCATGTTCGGGAGTTCTTGCAATTGATTTTTGATGTTTAATTCCCACTTTCTCAAAATATGTCCAAAGAGTTTGATCCAAGAATTCAGTTCCTCTGTCTATTCTGACTTGTCTGGCCATGTTATGAAGCTGAACATGAATTTTCGTGAGAAAGGTGAGCATAAGTGGTCTTTAGAATATCGAAATCTTGGAAGTCCTTCAACTAACTTGTGTCGTGCCAGATCAGTTATTGTTTTCATATTCAATTGAGAAAGTCTTTTATGCCACAACCATGATTTTGTTCATGTTGCTTTAGAAAGTAGACAAATAGGAGATGAAGCAATCACGTCAGTCATAGAGATTGTCTAAAGGCTTGATTTACAAGTGCATGACATAAGATCGTTTTCTTGTAGATCACAAATGAAACATGTTTTCTCCCGAAATGCAAATTCCAAATACCCATCACAAAATTGACCTACTGAGAAAAGATTGTGTCTAAGACCTTCGACATAATACACTCGTCTAATTTCGATGTTTCCATTGATGTAGTCCCCGTAACCCATTATAGCAGCGAAGTGATCATTCCCGAATCCGACAGGGCCAATGAACTTTGCAACAAAGTTTGTTAATAGTTTTAGGTTTCCTGTCATGTGCCTGGAACAACCGCTATCAATGATCCAAAGGACGATTTGTATCACCTGCATTACACAAAGACGACGAGGTAGAATAGAGGTAGAGGTGGAACCCAAAGAGTTAGTGGGTACCGTTACAGTTGGAGTACACATGTTAACAATTTTAGGTAACCACTTAAAACCAGGTGTACGTTGTAACCATCTTTGGCAAGTCCAACTAGTTTGTGCTTGTGTCTTAGTGAATTCGATAGGTGAAGGTATGTTCCTAGGAGGTGATGATGGAGCTATGGGTTCATCAATTATTTCCTTAGAAACTACAGATGGCTCTTTACCTAGCTTAGACTTAGAAGCAATAGTGGGCCTAGAGGTGGTGCTATAAGTATGTTTCCGAGTATGAGACAAGATAGATTTAGCAACACAATTATCATGACTACTAGAGAGCATACTTTTACGACAAAACACACAAGAAGCTTCAACATTAATATTCAAAGTAGTTAAAGTTTTACCCTTTATTACATTGCCTTTACTATTAAATTTATATAACGAAATATCTAAAGCAGGTGCAACATGTGTTTTATTCGAAGTCCTAACATGATCTTCTACTTCAGGGGATTTTTGTTTTTCGCTTTTACGTTGCAAATTCCTATTCTTTTGTTGAGTGCTCTTAGGTTGTGATTTTCTAATGCTAGTAGTGGAGGCGACTATTCTTGTAGAAGTGGAATGATTCATATTAGTATCTTGAGATTTGTCATTAGTGTGCTTCCTAGTATCAACTTTAAACATTCCAGGTGCTATTACATTTGTGTTTCTAGATTTTCTTTTCTCGAGTTTGACCAATTTCTCTTTTAATTCTATGATAATGTGATTCTGGTATTGAATTCTAGAGAGTAAGTTTCTATTTTCATGCATCATTTCACGAGTGTAAGCAAGGTGATGATCGAGTTCATTTGAAGCTTTAGCACGTGTCTTTTTGAGACAATCGAAAATGGTTCGGTATTCCTTTTTAACTTGCTCAATCTCTTGCTCATATTTGAAAAGTTGACACTTTAAAGACGCATTTTCATCATCCAGTCGTTCAAGTTTTGGTTCTAAAGATTTTTCAGCTGACTAGTTGACTTTGTTTTGTAAAGATATTTCACGATCAATACTCTAATTTTGACACCAATGAAGATGATGTTTGATTGCAGAAAGTTCGTTTGACAGACTCTCATTTTCAGCTTTTAAAATTTCAATTTGTTTCACATTATCATTTTCCTCATCAGATGTATCAGCAGCAATAACATTTTCACCAGAAGATTTAGCAGTATAATATAAAAACAATAGAGATAGTATCAGCATACATCGATCAACATCATTTTTAAGAATTTTATTTTTCTTTTTGGTGTTAGAAATCGATGTTAGAGTTGCATTGAAATTGTTTATCATTGATTTTACTTCATTTTGAAGTTCCCGTTCCCAACGTGTTGCACACAGATGCAGATGTTGAACATGAGGTAAAAATTGTGTTTGAAAATTTTTCCTTTTTTCTTTGGCATAAGCCGATTGAAAAGTTGCAGCTTTTATCTTAGAATTTCGTTCAATTGCCTCTTCCAAAAGCTTAATGTCTTCCATGAATATATCAAAATATCTAAATACAAGACATCATTTTGGTAATGGTCTGATTTCACTAGAAGAAGGTAAAGGGCCATTTTTTTGTGCAACGGGTTTAACGAGACCAACTTCAGAAGAAGACTCTTTTATTTTTGTGATAACCCAAGGTGTTTCGGTTTTCTCCCGCTGAGAAACAAAAGATTCCGAAATATGAGGCAATTTTGAGTAATCAAAAGGTTTGTTATATGTTACATTGCTCATTTTTAATCGAGTCTCTTCTTCCTGTTCTTGTTCCTCTTCACAATTATATACAACAACACGCACAACAAAATTATCAATTATATGTTTTGCACTATACAACTTTGTATTGGCCTTGAGTGCTTTGTGTAAAAAATGTGGTTTATCGTCAGCAAGATCATGACCATATCCTTCGGGATTTGGCTTTAAAGTAAAATTTTGGATTGTTGTGACAGACTCACCAGTTTTATAAACAATGTTTTGAAACTCTTTTATCTTGTTTGTTAGGATTCAGAAAATCCATTGTGAAGAGTCGGTCACCCCAACTATTATCTAGCATAAGTTAGCTCGTAGACATATCGTTATTTACATGTTTATTAGTGTAGTTTAGTTTAGAGTAACACCGTGGAGGAAGGACGGGTCTTTACCCACTGTATGCCTGATCCACAGTCCGACAGGAGGACGTTTAGTTTGTAACTATAAAAGCCCCTTCCATCCTTGGAAGGGGTGGCACTCTCAATCTAATCTTTCTTTTTTGTTGAACTTTCTCTCACTAGTTTCACCTACTCATCTCTTTCTCTCTCTATAACCATGGCTTTCTTGTATCATCATCATCCAAGGTCTCCCGAATCATCATAACACAATATATGTAAGATCCTACAAATGGTATCAAGAGCCAAGGTTGTTGTGTTTTGATGATTTATTGTGGTTTTGATATATGTTTTTAAAACTGTTTTGGTACTTTTATTGGCCGGAATACTTGTGTTTTCCGATTACTTTGGTATAACAGTTTTTAAACATGGTTTTTTATTTTTGTATCCTTTTGGTATTAAACTGTTTTTACAAACAAGTGTGTATCTTTTTGGTCCAAAAGGTCATCTATTCTATTATTATTTCACATTTGTATTGAGTCATTTTTATGTCCAAACAGTCACTTTTATGACTTTTTGTTACCAATTCTGTGAAGTTATGTGGTCAAACATGGTCATTTTCTTGGTCAAACTGGCTAAATGGTTCTTTCAATAGCAGTTTTTCTGGGTTTGTATGAAGCTGAACGGAAAATATGGTCGGAAAACATGGTCGGAAAACTCATCGGAAAAAGTCAAAGGGTCAAAACCCTAAACTTACGCATAAGGATTTTTACGCTTATGGAATACGCGTAAAAACAAGGTTACGCATAAGCTGTTACGCTTAACCCATCTTCAGAGATATTACGCATAGCTGTGAAGTTATGCGTAGGAATTACTACGCGTAAGGTTTTTACGCATAAACCTATGCTTACGCGTAACCAAGACCAGGCTTACGCCTAAGACATGTTTACGCATATGCAATAATGTTTACGCATAAGGTTTTGAGCAAAGAAGTTACGCATAACACAAAGTTACGCTTAAGGTTAAGTTATGCGTAAAAATGATATGCGTAAAACAGAAATGAAAAGGAGTTACGCGTAAACAAGACCAAAGACCACAAGACCTCGACTACAAATACCTTATACCATTTACCAAACTACACTCGAACCTCAGTTTACCACCATCATCAGTCCATGAAAAAATTTTAACAGATCCGAAACAAACATCACCTTCAACAACATATCCCAACCTATCCTAACTCTTACTCCATCTCTTAAAATCAAATCGAAAAACAGAAAAGTATAACTAAAATCTCAGATACTTATTTCGTGTATCATAATTAGGTTGAGACCTTGAAGGTCTAACACACGAAAGAGTTACCCATCATTGATCAATTGTTGAAGATTCACTTCATTTCTTATCCGAATAATTAAAGAGAAACACAATAACAATTATGTTATATGTTTTCCTTGGTTCGTTTATAACGAGAAATCACATGCAATTAAACCTACCTGAGACCCCTTGGATCTTGAAGCTTGTCAATTAGTTTCTTCATTCGAATGGTACTGAAAAAGGAATTAATCATGGTACGGATAGGTCTTCATGTGATAGTCTAATTGGGTTTATTCGGATTTTTTGTATTAATGGTTAAGATCTGAGATTGAGATGAGATTGTGTTTTTTAAGAGTTTTTTGATGAGAGCAGATTTGGGTGAGAGGCGCTTTTATCATAAGAGTGTATTTAGGGTTAGGTCAACTGTTATGTGAGTAAAAAGTCCCAGTTATATCACTTAAATGTTGGATCGGGTTTTGATTTCAAAGAGGCGTGGGCTTCTCTTATGAACTTGGGCTTTGACACATAAATTCAGGCTTTGTCACATAAATTCGTTTATGGGCTTTGAGTATAATTTAGAGTTGGGCTGATATGAGATATGATGCATCGGGATCAAGGAACTAATATGTGTTATCCATTTTTTTTTCACAAAACAAAATGGAGGTTACAAACTATTTGATCTAAGGATGGTATTTTTGGTATGGTATAATTTCACGGAGGGATACAATAATTCACGGCTTGAACAAAGACTTGAAAAAATGACTACGGAATTTTTGCATGGTTTTACGTATGAGATATTTGCCGTATCAAATTATCTCCATATGTGGTCATTACTATTGCCGATGAATGAATGGAGGTTCAGTTTCAGCAATTCCCATGAGATATTCGACGCCACATAATGTCAATGATACTTCACAGTCTAAGCAAAATCTTTCTAAGAATCGTCAGCGTCGGTCATGATTTTTTTTCAAGATGTTTGCTTATGACAAGAACTTGTCGTGCAAATAGTCGTACACGTTATGATGCTTCCGAAAGTTCGAAACCATCATGGGGGAGAAACGTGTACTTTGATGTGTTACGGTTAACCTCCAGGGGAAGTAGTATATACTACTTGACTTAGTATGGTTTGTGAAGCTGTCTACATTTGGGTATAGAATTGTTCATGGTGGAGAAGAATCGTTGAAGAATCAATGCATGTTCCCCTAAAACAGATATTCACAAAAACCAAAGTTGTCTTAACACTTTCAAGCTGACATTGTTTACGGTTTAGTCTTGATTTTGTAAAATCCCGTGAAAGAAATTATTTCTCGGTTTAAATCATAGGCTTGTAAAATCCCGTAAAAATGGAAACATCCTGGTAAAAGTAATGAGCATTTCCGGATCTATCTTGCGGTTTATTCTTGGTTTTGTAAAATCCCGCGAAAGAAACTATTTCGCGGTTTAAACCTTAGAATTGTAAAATCCCGTGATCATAGAACCATCCTGGAGAAAGGAAAGTGTATTTCGGAATCTTATCTGATGCTGGTGATACGGTTTCTACATCGAAGAAGGGATAAAAGGGTGTACTTCATGAATTGGATGGGTGTTTGGATATTCGTCATGGCAGTTTGGTTATTACTTGGTTTTACGGGGTTATGTGCTTCTTATCATGGTCGGGATGAAACCATTATCATAGTTCACATAAAACGTCTAAGTAGGCTAGATGTGAGCTTTTAACCAGAAGATGTGACAATGGAGTTAATTCACTATTATTTATTTGAGGTTGAAGTGAAATATCACGGGAAAGTGTACTTAGTATCTGAAGGTATCGGGGATGGTTGGATGAAGATTCTTCATGATCCTTGTTCAAGCTTATTATCAAAAACAAAGACATGGAAATCTAGTTATTGTTGGGTGTCTTTTACCTTTTCTTTTACCACTTGGGGGAATTGGGCTCATACCACCACAAAATGACTATCACTTTAAGGAGTTACGTTGTAGTGCTCAGTGTCACATTCAATTGTGGATTTTCAAGAAGTGATGTACGTCTTATACTTGATGGTTGGTTGGTTGAAGAGTATAGAGTACTTAGAGAGTACTCAGAGATGCTAATGGAAATCGGCACCGCTCTTTGTTACATATGTGCAAGTTTAAGTCACGAGTTCGGGTTAGTTTACTTCAGGGTCAAATTCATCATATTGGGTTATCTCCATCAGATGTCACTACAAAGAGCCTACTGAATGATAATGGTGGTTGATTACAAGTTTTGCCAAAGAAGAGTTGAAAAGAGAGAGATTATGACGTTTGAACACTACAGTTCAAGCCTCGTTCCTCAAAGAAAAGAAAAGTGTACGCTTCAGTGCGCTTTATCTTCTGAAGAAGAGAAATCTTCTTATTATGACCATTCTCATCAACATGCTTCATACTTTTTCCATGTGCTTCAGTCATCAAGTGAACCGGGCTACCATTGATTTTTTTCTTATTCAACTTGCTCTGCTATAAGGATGATGGCGACATCATGTGCTAATTTTGCGGAGGAGAAGTGTGAATAGAATACATTTGAATGATTTCACTTATTTAGTCAAGAATGGAAACTTCGTCTGCAATTCTTGAGGGGAAGAAGAAGTATGATAATTCTGCATGGTTGATTGTTATCTGAGAATAAATGGTCAAACGGCTCCAAACTCATGTAAGAACCGAGCTTCTTCTTATCGGGTCATCCTTACATGGAGTTTCTTCTAAGAGTCGTTGGTTGACATCTTCACTCGGATTGATGAGTTTATCGACAAAGTGCTTCCGGTTAATGCTTCACGTATACATCAACATGATGATTCCGAACAATCTCTCTGTTCTTGTTTGATGTGATTGGTAGTTTGGTGTTACCATCTTGTGTGTTCGTTGCGGCCTGATTGCTGATTTCCTTGATGAACATCTTTCTGTTCTTGTTTGATTGGGAGGGATTTTAGTTAAGGGGATTTGCAAGATGTAAGTTAAGCGGGATGATTTTTGGTGCGATGCTTTTTGGTGTGAGTTCAAGATGTTAACTATCTATTCCCCAACTGCACAATCTTGAAGAAGGTCGAGTCTACAGTCTGTTCTACATTTTCTGCTGCATGTTAGAAGACTAAAGACGAGTTGCATTTGATTATCCAAAGACTTTTTCATATTCCGGGCATTGTCAGTTTAGGAGAGAGCACTAATTGGGGGAGGGTGAAATGTTTGATTTAATCCCCAATTAGACTTGATCATTATGTTCTTCAGCAAGTTGATTCTCACAAAGACTTCAAGCGATCTTCTCAACAGATTTCTAGTATACTGGCTTATAATATGTTGCTGATTCTGAAGTATCAAAACCAGCAAGGGGGAAGGAGACAAGCATCTAAACGCGAGTAAACTTGATAAGCTTAATACTTCTAAGTAATTGAAGATATCCCAGGAAGACAAATGTTATTACCGTAGAGAAACTCAAGGTTTGACTCATGGCGAGTAAACTTGATGAACTTAACTCTTCTAAGTGATTGAAGATATCCCGGGAAAACAAATGTCATGACCGCAGAGAAACTCAAGGTTTTACTCATCAAGGCGTTTAGTGTTATTATTCCAACGACGTGGGGGAACTGATGTAAGAGAAAGTTTCTGAAGATAAAAAGAGGTACACAAGTGTGTGATGATCTCGATGTTATCGCAATCATCAGGGGAGAGAGAGAATTGTGTACATTGGGGGCGCTCAGCTGTCTCACTTGAGGGCTTAATCAGTGATTCAGAGATATAATCACTCATTCCGGTGTTGACATCCGCAGAGATTGTCACCCGCAGAGATAATCAGTGATTCGGCCTGCTTCTTAAATGTTATCGGTTATTCTCTCTTTGGGGAATGTGTGTACTTTGGGTCCTTGAGCTTCATACACGATCATCAGGGAAGAAAGCCATTGTTTACCACAAACATTGAGGAGGTATTTTCTCTCCGAGCATGATGTGTATTCGGGAGAGTTCTTGGATATTTATGTACTTCGGGTTCTTGAGCTTCAAACACGTTCATCAGGGAAGAAAAATGTGAACATAGGAAGGTGTTCTTCATTCCCCTCATGAAGTGTATTCGGGAGAGTTCTTGAGCGTTATACAAAGAGACTGACTGCATCAATTCAACTTCTTGGGGGAATTGTTCTCTTGACACCTTTTTGGAATGGATTGCTTCAGACATCAGTGGAAAAGAAATGTGAGAAGATTATTTATGAGTGGGATGATACTTTGCTGTTCTTGTTGATGATATAACCCCGAACGAAGAATCTCGATTATCGATCTTAAAAGGAGCAGCGGGTTTTATGATAATGGTGTGCTTCTCTGTGCACCTGGCTAAGGCAAGCTTGAAATAGAGCTTCGAATCTGCTCATCTAATGGATTTCGGTTTGGGGGGAAGCTGCCAAAGTCTCACTTTCAGTTGGTTCAATTTCTTTCTATTCAAGAGCCCTTGGAAGCTTTGGTGGTGAATGTTTAAGAGATGATGACTTCTATCTTCTACAACGGGGCTGTTCGATATCCTTATCCCGGTACTCGTATCATCATCTTCTTATACTATATCATCATCTCTATCTCTGTATATATTTTTTAGAAAAACAAAATAGAAAAATATAAAACCTTCAAAAACCCATAAAAATCAGAAAATTTGAAAAATACCAAAAATATGTTTTTCAAGACATGTCTTCTGGTATCGATAACATATGCGGTCTTAGAAATGTCATTCAATAATGGCACGGGACTTTAGATGAAGTTCGAGCAGAAGGTGTAAATATTCTTTTCTAAACATGTCACAAAACTATGGCTTGCAGTCACTTCTGACTGTAACCCGTGCTTAAACTATGGCTTGCTATTATTTCAGATAGCAACCCGCTCTTCATGGAAGGAAAGTGCTATGCTAAAACAATTTTCAAATATTTCGTGCACTTATCCTAAAACTAAACAAGGAAACCATGTCGCCGAAAAGACTGTTGTTCCTACACAAATGTTTTTCCGTCTAAAATTCTTCAGAAAAATATTTGGTGTTTTCAAAATTGGTAGTAAATGAGTTGCTTGAAAATCAATCAGTTTCAGAGTTTTTCGTAAAACAAAATATTTTCAAACGATATTTCTTCATAAAAAGTCCGGTCTGTACAACATAAAGTGGTGATCTAAAGATTTAATGTTATGTCATGGTATGATTTTCTTTAAAACTCAAAGATCTTACAAAATGAAATTTTTTCTGTTCTTGTTTGATTGTGAAATTATTTTATTTTACTTAAAAGGTCTCTTAAAACTATCATACCTGACACTAACAATCTTTAATGTCTTAAACTGTTCCTTATTAATCATTTTTCTATATTAAATTTTGCCACGTCTTTCCCTAAAATTTTCTTAATGATTTAAATCAATTGGGATCACAAATCTCAAGAGGTTAGAAATTTTTGATCGGGGGAGAGATAGTGATTTAAATCTCTTATCTATTTAAATGGAATTAGTTTTAGTCCTTTAAAGGCACTCCTGCCTCCATGTGCCAAACGATTTCAAATATACAATGCACATGTTGAGGAGGAGCATTTTATCAAAAACCAGAAGAGTATTTAAACCAGGCGCATTTTCTCCCATGTTTTCTAAACCTCATTAAATCACTTGGGATCCAAAATCTCAAAGGGTTTGATATTTTTGATCGGGGGAGAATTTGTGATTTAATATGAAATTTGATAAAAGGTGATCATTTGATTCAATGTGCTGGCTCTCTCTAATATGTGCTAAACTCTTTCATATATTGATGCACATATTGAGGGGGAGCGAATGGTTTCTTAATGGCTTATGTAATCGTAAATGTGCTTCAAATGAACTCTTGCCTCTATGTGATAAAATGATTTCAAATATCCTATGCACATATTGAGGGGGAGAATTTACCAAGAAAATCAAATGGCTTTTTCTATGAAAATTGTGATCAAAGAAAATATTTCAAAGTCCTCTTGCCTCCATGTGCTAAACAATTTCTAAATCATATGCACATGTTGAGGGGAGGTTTTCTAAATGATCAAAACTATTAAGGTACAAAATGCTTTGATCTCGTATCACAAGTACCTTGATTGTTTTTCCAAATGATTTTTCAATTGGTTTCAAGGAAGAATGAACAATACCAAAAGACCGACCAATTTACTTTATGCATGGAGTTATAAGGATGGTTAGGTTAGGTATTTGTTCCCACGATTCGCCAGAACTGGAGGGATCTACCCAGGGACAATCCACTAGATAGTGTAGAGTCCTTAGGTATATTGAAAAAAGGAGAAAAGTGAGATATGGGAAGAGTGCGGACTGAGACAGAGCTAGTACTGGAATAAACCCAGCAAGGTTCTAGTTATGAAGTCTCGGTAAGCATTGAAGGGGTTGAAGAATGAAAAAGAAATGAATATGAAAAGGGTGAAAAGAAATAGCCCTCCAATAATTCAACCTTAGGGCAGACACCGGGTTCAATACATATGCTACTGGTGGTTACTAAGGTAACATCGGTATTGAAGACAAGACGTCATGGACCCAGTGACGCACTGCACTACAACTTCCCAAACCACTCAAGTTCCTCTTAAAAGGGCTTGTTTCATTCTCACGGGGAACCGACATTATCTATCGACTTTCTCTTAGAAATTGTTGATATTGAAGAAGGAGACCCTCTCCCTAGTCTCCGGCATAGGAACCAAATGTGCACGATTGAGTCTAGATCCAAGAGATCATCCACAATATCTCAGTAGGACACTATTCTTGAAGACTTGTTGTTTCACACAATGTGGAAAGTGAGAATATAATTAAGAGTCCTACGCATTATCCTTGTGGTATTGCCAGAACATCTGAGTGATATGTAAATATTCACGATGAAGATGGAAATCCTTCTAGAGCCAACATCATTCAAGCTCTTGGTGGGTGACATGTGAGATCTTGCAAAAGATCAAGCTTGTGACAACTGGATATAAACGATGGGGCGATTCAATCTTGAATCAACCTTGGTCCAGGAAATGAATTGACGGATACCTTTGAAAAACCGGTCGTTGTGTTTAAAAGTTCTTTTCCATAGCACATCGACTGTGTATTAATGTTTCAAAATTAAAGGGTATTTATGATTGATAATTGATTTTCCATAAAACCTTCGTTGTATTGCAAAACAATTTCTATTAAGCAATACACGATTGTTTTCAAATCACTTTTCATCAATCAGTTAATCTCAATTCGCTGGTTCACTCACTCCGTGTTGTCTTCTTTGAGATGTTCCGGTTTGAGAACAGCTAGTGCAGCTGCAAAACCCTGTCAAGGAGATTCCTCGGAATTATACCTGATCGCAGGCAGTACTTGTACTGATCAACGGGGAACCGTGGGCCGTGTACCTCAATTCAATGAAAGTGATCTAAGACACTTTCGTGCGCTTTATTGCTAACTGTCGTATGCAGGTACACCCCGACGATTGCAGCTGATCAGAATTGAGGAGTCAATCCAAAGCCGCATGCTCACAGCATCCACACTTAATTGAAGAAATCATGACTTGTGCATATCTACAGAACCTGGCTCTGATATTTTTATATTATGATTCCGCTACGCCACTGCAAATATCATGAGCCAGTAAAGCTTCCGCTACTCTGATGAAAAGATGTCATGATCCAGAAAGTGTGAGCATGTCGGTCTGAAAGTCACTACATCACATGATGGCAACACAACAAAGGGTGATCCAGAGATTTAATGTGGCTGATGATCTCGATTAAAGCTCAAAGATCATCATGATGTGGATCAGTTCAAAGACCTCCACTGAAAGTACAAAGTATGCGGACTTTGAAGAATCGCTACTAAAGCACAAAGATTACGGAAGTGAAGAATTGAAGTCTACGAGCTTGGAACTAAAGACAAAGAAAGAATGCTAGGATGCAAAATGTATTTCATGGGGTGACCTCCCTTAGAGGGAGATTGTTAGGATTCAGAAAATCCATTGTGAAGAGTCGGTCACCCCAACTATTATCTAGCATAAGTTAGCTCGTAGACATATCGTTATTTATGTGTTTATTAGTGTAGTTTAGTTTAGAGTAACACCGTGGAGGAAGGACGGGTCTTTAACCACTGTATGCCTGATCCACAGTCCGACAGGAGGACGTTTAGTTTGTAACTATAAAAGCCCCTTCCATCCTTGGAAGGGGTGGCACTCTCAATCTAGTCTTTCTTTTTTGTTGAACTTTCTCACACTAGTTTCACCTACTCATCTCTTTCTCTCTCTATAACCATGGCTTTCTTGTATCATCATCATCCAAGGCCACCCGAATCATCATAACACAATATGTGTAAGATCCTACATTGTTTTCCAAATTGACGATTTCATCAAGATAAGAATCAACTCGTTTCCTGAACATTTGTTTAAATTCGAAAAAACTAGTTTGACAAGTTGACAATTCAAGTTTGGTTTTTTGAAGTTCAAAAGTGAGAATGTCAACTTGTTGTTTGTGCTCTAATTTTTCTTGTTCCATTTGAGAAATATAACTAGTTTTGGAAACGACTAAATCTCATATCTAATGTTGTAGTTCTTGTTCTTTAACATACGCCTTTTGAAAAGCAACTTTAAAACTGTGTTCTATTTTTTTGTGTTTCAAAATTGCAAGTTATGTTTTGTAGCACTCAAGATCCGCAGTCAATGATGCAACTTTTGATTTTAAATTTACATTGATTTCATTGAATTTTTCAACTTGGGATTGGGTGGTCATAAGCAAGGTCATGAGTTCTAGATCCGGATTAGACGAAGTTTCAATTTAGTTAGAGTTCCGCCAGCTTCATCTTTGAGAGCCAAGAGTAATGCTTTCTTGTGATATGCACTGCCTCTGGTTCGTGGTTTTGGACATGCATTAGCCAGATGACCCTTTCCGTTACAGTTGTAGCACCGAATGACCGTGTTCACATTCTGTGTGTTCCCATTATCAACAATATCAACCCTTTGCTGAGGAGCACCCACATTGTTCCTATTTCCACCAGTAACTTCTTTGATCACTTAACTAAATTGATATATTGTTTGTTCATACCTTAAGTGATGTTGTAGTCAAAACAAACTTTTCCAATTAAAAACGTATCAAGTATGTTTTTACGTAACATGTTTTTAAGGTCAAATAATGCAAATGACGTTTTTGACATTATATGTATTATCATGTGGGAGCTGATATGGTTAAGGCACTTAAGTATGCTGGGGGACCTGCTATAATTTTTGCGAACAATAACTCTACTGGCCAGAGTGTAGAAGCATCATATCAAGTCATTCCTTCATCACATGTCAGTCACAAAGAAGGAGTTGAGATAAAAAAAAAAGTATATGAATTCGACTTCATCACCTGTAGTAACTATAATTCAACATGGAACTGTAGTTGGTGTAAAAGCAGCTCTAGAGGTTACATTTTTCTCTTTAATAGGTCCTAACAATGTAAGTCCTATAATAATGAAACCGGACATTCTTGGACCTGGTATTGAAATTCTTGCGGCTTGGCCAAAGGCTGTCGTTGGAACCAAAAAACGTTTGACTTGGATAAGGGTACATCAATATATCTAGTGTCCTCATCTCGCAGGAATAACAACACTTCTTAGAAGCAGACACCCATAATGGTCTCCTGCTGCAATCAAATCAGCAATAATCACCACCGCAAGCCATGTAACCCTAAGTGGCGAACCCATTGTAGATGAAAGAGATATTCCTGCAGATGTGTTTTCCATTGGCGCTGGTCACATGAAAGAATCAAAATCAAATGATCCTAGCCTAATTTTTGACATCCAACCTGATTATTACATTCCATATTTCTGTGGCTTAGGCTATATACCAAAGCAAGTTCAAAAGATTGTTAACAAGACTGTTTCTTATTCAAAAACCATACCAGAGGCGCAACTCAATTATCCTTCTTTTTTGGTTGCACTAAAAAGAGGTGAGAGTAAAACATACTCAAGGACGGTGACAAATCTCGGTAAGGGAAACTCAACATACACCGTTGGTGATGTTTCTATTGGGTTAATCCCAATCTGCTAGAACTAAAGGCAGTTACAAAGTAGTTATAGTTAGTTAGAAATAGTTATGGCAGTTATCCCTAAAGGGACATATCTGTTGGTTCAAACGAACCATCAAAACTCTTCAAACATGCCTTTTCATTATGTACAAATATTTAGAACATCTATTCACAAAAAGATGATGATAGATTAATAAAAACACTTGTATTTCATAGTTGCAATTACACATTCCTGTTTCTTGGTATATTGTGACTAAGTTAGATCATAGATCCGTCAAATAGGCCAACAATTGGTATTAGAGCAGGTTTGGATGTTAACCAAATCATCATATACCAGAAGTACAAACTTTTTCATCTATGTTTTTCTAATCAAACCATATTAGTTCTTTTCGGCCAAGTATTTTGCAAAAACTCAATTGAACACACAAATCAGAAACATCAATTAAGTGTGTTTCTCAAATAAAATTTGTCAAGAGAGTCCAAGTCTGTCACTAAGGGATCAATCATTGCTGTGATCAATCAACCGGCATCAGAAAGGCATTCTTCTTAATCGTTTTTTCAAAACTCGGTTTCAAAACACAACAAACCAAAAAAAACCCAGAACCAAGAACCAATCATAAGGTTAGGCACGGTTCAATAAATTCAAAAAGAGAAACATATATCCAATCAGACAACAATTTATCATAAGGGGCAAACAAATCAATTCAAGAAAAACAAGGAACAAACACACCTGTTTTTGTAGAATCAAGATTCGAACCCTCAATTGAATCATCAATTGATCCATGTTGTCCATAAAAGGCCCAGAAAACAGTCGGTATCAAGAAAATCCCCAAAGTGTGAAACCCTAATTTCGCACACAAGATCAGAGGATTGCTTGGGTTAAAGAAGAACCACCAACCGAGGAGTAGAAAAGGTTAACCAGCCACATAATCGGCGGTTAGCTACCAAGAAATATAGAAGACGGGTTTTTAGTCTCAAAAGGGAGAGACGGATATTATCTCAGAAGCAATGAGAGAGGCGCAAAACATTTTAGGTCATCACAAGGAACCAACTCACAAAAACGGGCTACGGGTATTATTAACCCTACCAGGTTCCAAAAGTGACAAAACAAACCCTCCACTTTTTACTTCTTATATAGTATATTAGTATATTTTGATATATATTGTATAAGATTATAGGAAAAGTTACTTCTTTAATTTTTAAGTTAGTACCTTTTCATTGGCTTTTTAGAAAATATAATAACTTAGTGATTACACTGCTTGTTATATTAGAGGGATAATTTAAGGAGTGATTAACCTTAGGTTATTCGTTTTAGAATATCAATATCTCCAAGGATAGTTTTTTCTATAAAAAACTAGTCCCATAAGTTATAGTTAGCCTGAAAGGCACAAAACAAACGAGCTCGCAAGAAAAGGAAATTTCGAGACACTTAGTGTTAGATATTTCATTTGGAGATTTTAGTCAATATCCTAGAGATATGACGAAAGATAGTGGAGAAAGTTCAGAGAAGGAAGTAGGTACTACAAGTACACCCCAATTCCAATGTCCAATGCTAAAACCCTCGAATTACTCATTATGGGCAATTCGAATGCAAATCATTCTCGAAGCGAATGGTTTGTGGAAAATGATAGAGCCGTTAGAAACGAATCAAAGCGCTAACAAGAAAGATAAACCTGCTATCGCATTCCTTTACCAATCTTTACCCGAAGAACAATTACTTCAAATAACAAAGCACAAAACCGCGAAAGCCATATAGGATGCTTTGAAGACTAGACACGTTGGTAAACAAAGAGTTCAACAAGCAAGATTACAAACACTCAAATCAGAATTTGAGATGTTACATATGAAGGAAGATGCGACAATCGACACCTTCACCGGGAAAATAACGACCTTCGTAAACAAAGCTGCTAGTATAGGGCACACAATTGAAGATCAAACAATAGTAAGAAAGCTATTAAATGTTATACCCGATAGGTATTTGCAAATAGCTGCATCAATAGAGAAGCAAATAATCTAATCTTGTTGAAGAGGACTTAGAACCTACCCTATTAATGGCAATATTAGAAGACTCAGACGAAGGAAAACAAATAAAATAAGTTGAAGATCAAAAGGTCTCGCTACATGAAGAGACAAATATGGATAGTTTATGGTATTTAGACAATCGAGCAAGCAGCCATATGACTGGAGTGAGAAACTCTTTAAGGAATCAGATGAGAAGGTCAGTGGAAAAGTAAGATTCAGATATGGTTCACACATAGAAATCAAAGGAAAAGATTCAATCTTAATAGAATGTGATGAAGAGAAGCAAATAATTATATCACACGTATATTACATTCCTAGCTTGAAAAACAACTTATTGAGCCTTGGATAATTTACCGAAATTGGTTGTAAGGTAGTAATGGAAGACGACAAATTACGACTTTATGACATGGATAACAAAATCTTCTTGAAAGTTACAAGACAAAGAAATCGACTATATAAAGCAAGTCTAAAGATAGTCACACCTGCTGGCCTACTAGAAAATTTAAAGGATAATACATGGTTATGGCACGCAAGACTAGGACATCTCAATTTTACCTCTAACCCATAGGAACTAAAATCAAAACGGTTTCCAAAAACATCTTCTTCTGTTCTTGGCAGGTTATCAAAATATGTCTTTGGATCATCGACTCGGGTTGCTCCAAGCACATGACCGGGAATCTGAAGTTGTTGATCAATTTTGTCTGGAAATTCATGGGAACCATATGCATTGGAAATGATCATGTAGCAGCTATCATGGGTTATGGAGATCTTCCGTTTGGAAATATTTTGATCACTTGGGTTTACTATGTCGAAGAGTTGGGACACAATTTTTTTCAGTCGGGCAGTTTTGTGATGCAGATTTAGAGGTTGCATTTAGGAGAAATGCATGCTTCATTCGAAACTTGGATGGCATTGATCTCTTAAATGGGAATCGTGACACAAACTTGTATGCTATCAACATAAACCAAATGGCCTCTTCATCACCAATATGTCTTATGACACGAGCATCTGGAACAAAGTCCTGGTTATGGCATAGAAGATTATCACATCTCAATTTCGACACTATGAACAAACTTGCCAAAGACAATATCGTCAACGGACTTCTAAAGTTCAAATACACCAAGGATCACTTATGTCCATCATGTGAACAAGGAAAAAGCAAAAAAGCATCATATAAACCTAAATCCATACCTAGTTCGGAAGCAAAGTTGCATATGTTGCACATGGACTTATGTGGCCCAATGATAGTTGAAAGCATAAATGGAAAAAAGTATATTCTTGTTATTGTCGATGATTATTCAAGATATACATGGGTTAAGTTTCTGAGGTCAAAAGACAAAGCACCAGGCATCATCATCACCTTTATGAAGTGTATTCAAGTACTTATACAAGCTCCAGTAAGGGTAGTAAGAACAGAAAACGACAAAAAATTTACAAATAAGGAGTTAAGAACTTATTTTGATGATGCTGGAATTACACATCAGACATCAGTTGTTAGAACTCCACAGCAAAATGGGGTAGTTGAAAGAAGAAATCGAACTCTTGTGGAAGCTGCTCGCACAATGCTAATTTATTTTAGTGCACTGTAATTTTTATGGGATGATGATGTTGCCACTGCTTGTTTCACTCAGAACCGATCCCTAATCCATCCAAGATTCAATAAAACCCCATATGAACTCGTGAACAATAGAAAACTTGACATCTCTTACCTTCACGTGTTTGGCACTTTGTGCTATCCGACGAATGACAGAGAAGATCTAGGAAAACTGAAAGCTAAAGGTAATATTAGAATCTTCATTGGATACTCAAATAACTCGAGGGCATTCAGAGTGTATAACAGAAGAAATAGGAAGATAATGGAGACGATGAATGTAAATTTTGATGAACTTTCACAAATGGCTTCTGGGAGACTCGCTCTAGAACCCGCGCCTAACCCGATGGCTTCTAATCAAAACAGATTAGGACCCGCACCTAACCCGCAGAATTTTGGACACATCAGTTCAGGACTCGTACCCCAAACAACTCAATCAACTTCGTTTGACAAACCTTCAGAACAAGAATGGGAGAATTTCTTCGACTTGATATTTGATGAATACTATGGTGGAACTTCGACAAATGCATCTGTTAGGTCACCATAAGTTAACACAAGTATGTAGATGATAGAAATGAGATGAGAAGGGAAGGTTGAACACACAAAACACACGTATGGATATTAGAGAGAAAAGGTTATGCGTGACATGTATTAAAGTGAACAACACCTCTCCTAGGAGAGGTAACAAAGTATTTATAGGGGAAGGGAGCTAGGGCAATACATCTAGTCCATTCCTTGGCCTTTTGGGCCTTTGCATAGGCCTATGGGCTTTCTACATAAGCCTAGCACTTAGTTACAAACATAAAAGCCATAATAATGCAACCTATTTCATGTAAATGACTAACACTTGATAATATTGTTTAGGACCGTTTCCAACAATCTCCCCCTAAGTGATAGTTATAATGTAATAGCGGTTGCTCAACATCTTCTAGCATTCTTCTTTCTTGTGATTAGAGATGCTATAGGTTCCAAGTCTCCCCTTGTTAGGGATCTTGTTTGTTTTGAAGTTTTCGGCTTTGACGTCGTTGTATTCTTTGTTCTTTGTTCTTTTGTGGATGTAGTGATATTATGTAGTTGTCTACCATTTGTCAGCTTCAACGTTCAGGTGTCTCCACGGCTTTCTCCACCATACTCACACATCTTTTGACTTTGGATTTCAGATGTGATGTAGTTCTCGAGTCTTTAAACTTTGTAGATTCTTTGGCTTTGATGAATAATCATTTTGACTTTTGAGTTGCTATTTGAGAGAACTTCCTATGTGTTGTTGCTGGTATGAGCATGTGGAGAATCAACATGATCTTTATCCCAGGAACTTTGGATCTCCAATCCTGCATGTAGACAGTTAGCAATAAAGTTCCCGACGTAAGAGTTCGGATATTTTGTACAGGCATATCCCAATTCGCTGGCGCGGTCTTAGACGAAACTTGAACCGGATGGTCATTGGCATGTCCCCGTACTAAATATCGTTACTCTGTCGTTGTGAGTCGTTGGAGTACACTGAAGTATAACTGCACGACTGTAGACCGTTTGAGACAGCCGCGAACACTAAGCGTAACCCACAAGGAGTTACCGAAGTGACCTGTTGTCAGGGCTTTTGTTGTTGACCCTGGTAGGAGTTTCCATTCAATCACTGAGGATCACAATTGTGAATCCCATCATAAATGTTCACGGAAGATTGCTAGGTTCTATGAAGGACTCTAGAATGTTTCACTTGTGTTCTTATTTGTTGAACGTCAAGTGATGAAAAGTCAAGTGTTCCTAAGAAATATTTTGATGAATCTCGTGGCTCTAGACTCAATAGTGCGCTTCGGTTTTCCTAAGTGGAGACTAGGGAGAGGGTCTCCTTCTTCAATACCAACAATATCAAAGAGAGAGTTGATAGATTACGTAGGGTTTCCTGTGAGAATGAAACAAGCTCTTTTGAGAGAACTTTAGTGGTTAAGAAGGTTTAGTGCATTGCATTTACTAATCTATGTACTATGACCGGGTAATGAGTGTTTATCTTCCATTTCCATTTACTATATTTCATATACACCTAAGAGAGGAGAGAATCCAAGCACCCCTTGTGAGGTGCGAGTATATAATTTCCGTGCTTGTTATGACTATTGCGGTGCTTTTACTTGTTGTGAATTATGTTAATCCAATGCTTCATACCCCCTAACTTATAAATTGATTGGCCAAAAGCACATTTGCTTGAGGACAAACAAATATCAAGTGTAGTAATATTTGATAAGGATATAAAACGTACACTTTAAAGGGGTCATTTAAGCCTTTAATCGATCACTTTTATATCCGTTACTGCTTAATTTCGTTCCTTTTCACCTTTTAGGTTTCTTGGAAGCAAAATGCTGGAATGATGCATATTTGGACAAAAAAAGAGTGAATAAATAAAGAAAACGGCTAAGTCAAGATCGAAGACACTCAAGCTGCTGAAATTGAAGCTGACGGCATCCCAACTAAAGGGTGACGCCGTCCCTCTCTACGAATTTAATTAAAATACACCTGACGGCTCAGTAGACTTTTAGCTAAAATACACCTGATGGCGTTAGGCTTTGAAAAGGAAGGGCGTCACTAAGACTTTTCATCTCAGACGGCCCAGATCCAGAATCAGACGACGTCCCTACTGAAGCCCGACGGTGTCACAACTACAAGGTGACGCCGCCCCAACGATAACTTGGCCAAGACAAAAACCCTAATGACGGCGATATGACGGCGTCCCATCTATAAGGAGACGCCGTCGCAAGTGTAAAATTATATATAGAAATCGAATTTTTAGTATTTTCCGAGGTAGACTTGTGGAGTAAAAATCCTAAACGTTTGTAGTCCGACTTGGACAGTATCTTAGCGTCCCAAACCCTATTTTACACATCAAGATAAGTGTTTTACTTCATTAATTTCATTATGTCTTCCATTGAATGTATGTATGCTTTCTTGTTTAACATGTCTGGCTAAATTTCTTGTGTGTTTGCTTAGATCTATGAAACCTACTTGTTAACTATTGTTAGGTTGTCTCTTATCTTAATGGTAATTGGCTTAGGAGTGCGACTAGGCTATCGTTGTGTTTAATGCTTGATGAATCTTTGATAGTTTATGAATGACTCAATGGCTTTCGTTTACTACACTCAAGGGTGACTTCAAAGAGTTAGGTCATAGGCACACCCTACGACTTTAGGAATTACAACGTGTTAAGAATAAGGACGTGACAATTCAACCTTCAATAAAAGATAACTAGGGAGTAATAGTATCTAGGTAAACACATTTTTAATCATTATACGAGCACACATCAATAGACATAAGATTACCCATAGAATTAGATAATTAGAATAGTATAGTAATCGGTATATGTACCACCTCCCAAATCCAAGCCCCGAGATTTTACCCTTAGCTTTCTAAAAAATATAAAAAGATAAAAAAGAATCTTCCTCAACCTCAACCTTAGCATTGTACACTTCTTACTAGCATTCCTGTTCCCCTAGAAAATGATATCAATCCCTAAGGCTTACCCAATACTACACTACAATAATTAGATTCACTGCCTAGGTGGTTGAAAAACTTGCTCGATGAAAACGAAGTTTCCTTTGACCCCGAACGCGCTTCGTACGCGCATCAAGTTTTTGGCGCCGCTGCCCGGGAATAGAATCGCTAGTTTGATTTTTATCTCGTTTAGGTTCCTTTGCTTGATTCCTATCAAGTAAGATTTTTTCTCATTTTTAGCTTCCTGGTAGTCTATCCCCCTTCTTCGTGACTTTGTTCGTAAATCCCATCACTCATCATGATTCTCATTTTTCACCGGAGAAACTTTGCACTACCCGCTCCCAGTCCCGCAATAGAAAACGCAATCCCACAAAACCTTTCACCCGTTCACCACTTTGGAAATCACCTAAGGCATAATGAAATAAATTGGCAACAACATAGTCCTTTCTATGATTCGGATTCTGATGAAGAATTTGACTATGGAGAGGCACTTGATAACAGGGAAGGTCATCGATGAAGTAAGTTTTGAAATGGAAGAAGACCCATCCCAATGTTTTGACCCTAGGTGTAAAATTAAGGTTGATGGCCTCTTTAACATGCAATTCCCTTGTAAAATAGGATTTGAAAGTTTTGATGCTTACTTGCATTCATTCTTACCTCTAAATTTAATCTCAAGGAATCTATACAATAAAATTAAGGTGAATGAATTAGCCTATCAAGGGGACAATGTTGTTGATGCGGTCACTTACTTAGATGTGTTTGTTGGGATTTTTGCCTATTTGGTTGAATTCATGGTCTTAGAAGATTTAGGAGAATTCATTGATGGAAGCCTTACACAAGTAATATTTGGAACATCCTTTAAGAAAATGACTAAGTTGAATGAACGGATGATTGATGGTTTAGTCACATTCTCCAATGGAGTTGAGAATTTTGTCGATCAAATGTCCCGTACGCACCCTAGGTTTAAGCACAAAGATATAGAGGCATGCAATCGGATGGCTCATATTCTGATACTTAGTGAAAGAGACAAACAACGGGGACTTAGGCATACTTATGAAAAAAATGAAAGGTACTATAAAAAATGCCTAGAGTTAGGAGATGAATACAAGAAAAGTGAGAGAACATTGGAATGGCTTAGATATGGGCACGTAAGCGTGCACGAGACAACATAGGAGCACGGCTTGGAGTCTAGCTACAAGACTCATAAATAAAGAAAAACGATTTGTGGGAGGCAACCCATGCTTAATTGTTTGCTTGTTTGTGTGTCATATATCTTTTTCATTGTTGTATGTTCTCATGTTTGAATTTGGAAAAATGCTTTATTTTGTCTTTAATAGTTTTACCGAGCTAATCCTAGTGTAGTTGAGTCATATATAGTTTTACCGCCGATTTTACGCGAAGGTTTCATCTATTTTCTTAAAGTGTGCAGGTTATATTTAGCAAGAAGAAGAAACTCAATATTGGATGGAGCTTATAACGCACACATTCTTCTTGGAAAAGAATTTAACCACTATTTCACACGGATCCTACCGAGATAATCAAGGGAGTACTAGTTTCTTTCTCTTTTAATTACCTTCCTTTATCATAACTTTGATACTTTCGGGGAACATTAGGGACAATGTTCAGTTTAAGTGTAGGGAGGGAGAATAAAACGGGAATTTTGAAACTATGCTTATCCTTGATTATTTGTCTTGTCCTAGTTCATTTGTGTAATAAGCTATGAAAAATATTTGTTAGGGCAATTTTAGCACCCAATTTAAATTTTTTTATGACATGTACGAGTGGGACTTTAGTCTTAATAAAGCATCTCATGGATAGGAGTTATATGACTGGCACAAAAACCGTTTACCACTCAAATTCCACCCCAAAGTGTGAGGTTCGCCCCTAGATCTATAGGAATTAAAGCATTCATCTTTAATGCTTCGAGAGTGTATCGGTAGTATAATAGATTCTAGAACTTGTTTTGTGATGCATTCCAAGATCGCTAGTGAGACTACACTTGTGTAGTTAGGAATAACTAAATGATAAGAGGCATTAGGATAACCCTTGTTTGAAACCCGTATTATAATTACTACTTCCACCTCGGCCAAGTAATTACCCCCACACCCTTGCGATGTACTCATCTTTAGTACACGATACCCCTAGTTAACCCCTCAGAGCCTATCCTTTTCATGGTTCTCATGATGTTTCGGTTTTCCGGAATATCAATGAAGAGCATTGTTTACAATCCACCCCCAAATGTACACCCAAATCGCCTTAACCGACCTTGTATGCACTCACCTTTAGTGCATTATTATTATCATACTAAACCCTTAGTTCAATTATCTAGTTACGTGCATGGTTGCTAAGTCGAGTCATATCTTTTATACATAATTTTGGGATGATTGGGACTCATGAGTAAAAGTAATATTTTATGGAGTGACGGGAAGGAATGTTAAATTCAAATTTCCTTTATTTACGTAATTAAATACTCCAAGTGTTTTGATCTTTTCAAATCGGGTCAAATTAGTGTTAGAGTAATAAAAACTCAAGTGTAGGGATGCTCCTATAAATCCCTTATATTTTGATGTTATCTTAGAGGATGGTGGAGTAAAAGTGTATGAAAAAAAAATCGAAAAAAAAGAGTTTAAAAAAAAGAGTTTAATAAAAATGAAGAAAAACATATGGGCTACCATCCTACATCTATCTTTATGTTTATGTTTTTCAATTTTTGTATGTTTGTTTCAAGTTATCTAGAGTTTAGTGAGTCGAGGCTTGGCTTAGCAACGCCATTCTTTTCATGCTTGTAACATAAGATTTTTGACTTGCCACCACTAAATCGCCTATACAACCAAACCCTTTGTTTCCCTACCGTAAGCCTAACGTTATAACCCTTTAAAAGACCTCTTAGATAGTTTTTCCTAGGTGCTTACCCCAAAGCGGTGGAGGTTTGATCTATTCTCAAGCTTATGGTAATCTATGTACTATGACCAGGTAATGAGTGTTTATCATCCATTTTCATTTACTATATTTCATATACACCTGAGAGATGAGAGAATCCAAAAACCCCTTGTGAGGTGCTAGTATATAATTTCCGTGCTTGTTATGACTATTTCGGTGCTTTTACTTGTTGTGAATTATGTTAAACCAATGCTTCATGCCCCCTAACTTATAAATTGATTGGCCAAAAGCACATTTTCTTGAGGACAAACAAATACCAAGTGTAGGGATATTTGATAAGGATTTAAAACGTACACTTTTAAGGGGTCATTTAAGCCCTTAATTGATCACTTTTATATCCGTTACTGCTTAATTTCGTTCCTTTTCACTTTTTGGGTCTTTTGGAAGCAAAATGCTAGAATGATGCATATTTGGACGAAAAGGAGTGAATATATGAAGAAAATGGCTAAGTCAAGATCGAAGATACTCAAGCTGCTGAAATTGAAGCTGACGGCATCCCAACTAAAGGGCGACGCCGTCCCTCTCTACTGATTTAATTAAAATACACATGACGGCTCAGTAGAATTTTTGCTAAAATACACCTGACGGCGTCAGGCTTTGAAGAGGAAGGGCTTCACTAAGACTTTTCATCTCAGACAGCCCAGATCCAGAATCAGACGACGTCCCTACTGAAGCCCTATGACGTCACAACTACATGGTGACGCCGTCCCAACGATAACTTAGCCAAGACGAAAACCCTAATGATGGCGATCTGACGACATCCCACCTATAAGGCGACGCCGCCGCAAGTGTAAAGTTATATATAGAAATCGAATTTTCAGTATTTCAAGAGGTAGACTTGTGGAGTAAAAACCCTAAACGTTTGTAGTCTGAATTGGACAGTATCTTAGGGTCCCAAACCCTATTTTACACATCAAGATAAGTGGTTTACTTCATTAATTTCATTATGTCTTCCACTGAATGTGTGTATGCTTGCTTGTTTAACATGTTCGGCTAAATTTCTTGTGTGTTTGCTTAGATCTATGAAACCTAGTTGTTAACTATTGTTAGGTTGTATCTTATATTAATTGTAATTGGCTTAGGAGTGCTACTAGGCTATCGTTGTGTTTAATGCTCGATGAATCTTTGATAGTTTATGAATGACTTAGTGGATTTCGTTTACTACACTCAATGGTGACTTCAAAGAGTTAGGTCATAGGCACACCCTACGAATTTAGGAAACACAACGCGTTAAGAATAAGGACGTGACAATTCAACCTTCAATAAAAGATAACTAGGGATTAATAGTATCTAGGTAAACACATTTTTAATCGTCATACGAGCACACATCAATAGACATAATACTACCCGTAGAATTAGATAATTAGAATAGTAGAGTAATCGATAGAAGTACCACCCCCAAATCCAAGCCCCAAGATTTTACACTTAGCTTTCTAAAAAATATAAAAAGATAAAAAAGAATCTTCCTCAACCTCAACCTTAGCGTAGTACACTTCTTACTAACATTCCTATTCCTCTAGAGAACGATATGAATCCCCAAGGCTTACCCAATACTACACTATAACGATTAGGTTCACTGCCTAGGTGGTTGAAAAACTTGTTCTAAGAAAAGGAAGTTTCCTTTGACCCCGAACGCGCTTCGTACGCGCATCACATCCTTCCTTGAACCTTTGTGAGATACATTTCTTCGATGTCGTTGAGTGACAATCTTGAGAAATCGGCCTCAGTGAAATCATACTCTTGTTCATCTTGTCTTTTGACCTAAAAGATCTTGGACAAGAATGAGTATCCCCACTTAGTTTCTAGTTTTACCCCATCACAACAACTATTATCTTCTCGTTCTTCACCTCCTTGCTAGACCTTTGTACTTGATAGCTCCTGTAGTATAATCTCCTCCTTGCTGGCAATGATGAATGCCATATTTAGCATCAATTTCGTACTCCAACACCTTGTGAACATACAAATTGGTGGCGTCTTCTTTTATGGCTATGTTTTCAGAGAATACTGCAGCTGGAATGTTGAAGGTGAGCGAGGTAGCATACTTTTTGCTTACGCTACTGCCGTGTTGAAGAAACTCTAGGTCGTTGTTGAAGAAGAAACGGTAAGGAATCTTAGGTTGTTCGGGTCGGCCAATTGTTGGTAGAGGCTTTGTCCAATCAGTGTAGTAGGGAGTGTTATCCCTTTTTGTAAAGTCGATGTTCGATTCGGGATTTAGCCAGTCAATGTTGTTGGACATTGCATGGGCAATGTTGTCCAAATGGTATTCTACCTCAACTGTGTTGCAGGCTCTGTCTTTCAACAAGTTGAATGCATCGTTCTTTATCCTGCGCAGATCCCATTTCGTCATCTTTTTTACTTTGAACTCATCTTGGATAATATTCACCTGCTCCATTGTTCGACCGGCTACTAGTTCTTGGCCTTCAGGCAGTCTAGGTGTAGCATCAACCAACTTGCTAAACAATTCATATTCCTCAGTGTCGTCTTCGTCTAATCATGAGATGACAGAACCTTGCTTCTTCTTCCTTTTCTTGGTTCTTGAGGATAATTCTGGTTGAGGTGATGGTTGTTACTGGGGCTCAAGAATGTCAGGATCCTCACCACTGGTATAGACGAAGTGATCACCAGTTTTCTGTAGTGGTGGTGGAGAATCTGCATCCCGAGGTTCATCAGATACGGGAGGTCATTGAGTAGCATGTCTTGTGGGTGTAGTGTTGGTCTTAGGTGGTGGTGGCATGGATGATGATGACCAGCCGGTCTTCTTCTGACATTTAGCATTTGGGTCTTGATCCTTGTCATCATCATCTCTTGGTCGCTTATCCAGACCAACAAATTCCTTGCATGATTGCTTGATTTGATGTGCAAGAAGTTCGTCATACAGCTTCGATTCATCAGGTGTGAAAGTTGAAACCCATGGGGACATCTGAAGTACCAACTGTGATATCAAATCATCTTCACTGATGACTGGAGGCTGGACTGGTTGGGTTTACATAACTACCGGTGTTGTTGTAATCACCTGCATGACCAGTGTCTTGAGTGTTAGATAGAATTGATTTTTGAACATCTCTTTGGTGACACCAGGGACCATTTTGAGAAGAAAGTGATAAGTGTAGTTCTGAATTTGTTCATTCGTTTCTCCTTGGACATCCTTGGTGAGAAATGCCTTGATTTGTTCTCTTTCTCCCTCGAACTGGTCCATCTGCTGGGAAAGCTCAATGACCTTGTCAGCTAGCATGTTCAATCTTCTTTCCTGAAGACTTTTTTTGCGTTTTCTAGATTGAAGCAATGCTTTCTGGATCTTAGCTTTGGTGCGAGATGTCCAAGTATCGGCCTTCTTCTTGATTGATTTTGTAGATGATTTTGTTGTTTCTTTGGATGGTGGTGGTGATGAATGAGAAGATGATTCAGTTTTGGAGGTTTCAAGGGGTAGTTTTGAAGATTGCTCAGGGTTGTGTTCAGGTTTGTCTAGAATATAGGCGTCGGTTTCCCTTCTAATGTGATCCTCTTCATCCTTCTTAGCAGCTTCTTCTGTAGCCCTTTCCTTTTCTATTTCCAAAACCTCTTTCTCTGTGATTCTCTCATTAGTATCTTTGTCGTCATCTCCATGATCGACCATTTCTTCATCTTCCTGCTACTGTTGGTCTGCAGATTCCTTGGTAATGTCATTCGTTCCTTTACCGGGTTGATTAACTGGATCAGGAACTGATGTGGAGAGAACAACACCGCTGGAACCTCCAGATCCTTTAGTCTATTTTAGTGCAAACTCTGCACCGCCTTTCTCCATCCTTTGTTGCTTCAGAGTTTTCTGGAGTTGTTTCTTTGCAGCATTAGGATCATACTCCCAGTTAGAATCTTCATATACTTCTTCTTCGAGAGGTTTCTTCCCTTTGTCAGATGTGTGTTCTTCATCAGAGGGTATGAGTGACTCAAAGTTTTTGTATGAAGGACTAGCAGGTTTGTCCTATGTCTTCTTCTTGAGAGATGAGTCATCTTTATGTTCCTCGGAGTACACAGTAATATCATCCGACTCGGTTTCAGAATCGTCATCTTGTTGAACTGGTTCCGTTTCTACTTTAAAATGGATGATTTTGGCTGGGACTTTCGTCTTTCTGCTTGGATTCCTTTTCTTATACTTTGTAGTGCTTCCAGTGCTTCCATCTTTCTTTGCCCTTGTTGTCACCGTTGGAGTCATCTTTTCATCCATGAAGCCAACTTTTCCCGCAAGCACAACTTCCTTGCAACGTCTGTAGGTTGGAAGATCCTTGATTGCGTCGGTAATCAAGCAAGCAGGGAGTTTCGCACCTTGTTTTCTAGTTGATGAGTCTTTGAACCTAACAGAGTTTAAGGTAGGCTCATTCAGCATAGAGTGCATGTCGGGATCATTCAGTATCAATGGGATATCCTGGTGCTTCCTACGAAGATTGTGGATTAGCAACTTGGTATATCTGATGAAGGGAATCTTGGTACCAGGCTTCCTGTAGTGTTGCATCATGTCTTCCCAGATTAAACTAGCATAATCATTGTGGTTCATATGAAACATCCCCTAGAAGGTTTGAAGATGCATGAGCTTCGGGCGTTCATGACCATTATCTCTGCCTGAGACTGATTTGGTGATCATAAGATAGATGGTCCTCCAGGGTTGTGGGATATTTTTGAAATCCACTCTAGAATGGTTAGAGATGATGCCCGAAGCTTTGTTTTATCCAATGTTAACCAATAAATACAATACCTCCTTTTCATTAGGAATCGGGACGTATTCAGTTGAAGGTATGACCGGAAGAAGAAGAATGATGTGAAGATCCGCCACAGTGACCGTGAATTCCTTAGTGCCAAGGGTCACTTTAACCACATCTTGTCCATCAATTTTGTCCATAGTATGCCAAAACTGATGAATGTAGATTTCGGGTGCAGTGGTTGTGTTGGTGAGCATGAGATTGAACGGGTGATTCTTGAGAATGTCAACAACAACTTTGCATGAAGATTCAGAGCATGTGAAGTTTTTGAAGTTGACATGGAGATTGTTCTTCCTGATGATTTTGTCATAACCGGCAGGGAAGATGTCAGACATAATGAGCTCATTGGGGGCATTGAGGTTCTCTTGATTGACATTCACTTTGTGATCTGAAAGATATTTAGACAAAAGAACCAACATATTGAAACACATTGTGTTAGTCTTACATTGATTTATTGTCCAATTACTTGTTTGAAATAATCATGTTTATGAATGTTACAAGTCCCAAGTCACTTTTGTCTAATTGATTGAAGTTGATGTGATAAGTTACGTGAATATGTTAATTATGAAGTTTTAATGTCCAAATTTCACTTAAACACACAACATATTAACTTTTGAGGGCTTATGAGTAACATTTTGGTTTTGTGACTTAAGTGCAACAAGTTTCAAGTTAGTCAACGCGTAACAGTTCAAAACAAGGTGGATAGTTGGCTAAAGCGTAAACAGGTGAACTTATGCGTAAAGAAGGAGCTTAGGCTTATGCGTAAGCCTAAGCGTAAGGGCAAGTCTTAGACGTAAGAAATTCTTACGCGCAAAACGAGTCTAAAGGTATATGTGCTTACGCGTAAGCTTTATCAAAATGTTACGCGTAAGTTTTACTCGTAAGAGTAAAGCTTAGGCGTAAACATCCTAGTTTACGCAAATCTTTCCAGGATACGCGTAGTCCTACTGTAGACCCCTTATGCGTAAGAGTTACGCGCAAGATTTCTCTTATGCGTAACCTTTACGCATAAAAGTATTCCTTATGCGAAATCAAGAACACCTTTTGTCTGATCTTTACGAGTAATCAACCTGAGATATCACAAACATGAAAACTTGATTACAAAGCAATCCTAACCCTATCAGAAACACAAAACAAGCACTAGAAAAATCAGTTAAGCCTAAAATTGCCTAGGCGTAAAGCTTACTTAAACCCTAAACCCTATTCTTAAGCTTAACAGATTCAGCCATGGAATTCAATCAAGATTCGTTTCTTCATATTCCTCGATGTCTAAGGAGTTTTAACACAAATATTCCAAAGAATCAAAAAATCAAACTATGCGAACCTATGAACCCTAAAACTTTGATTCATACATTTAGATGTTTCTGAGTAAGATTGAGTGCTCAATTTATGTTGCTTATCATGTTCTAACACTAACTTAGCTATCTAATTGCACCAAAACACTAAAACATGAAAACCCCCAAACCCGAACATAAACCCTAATTTTCAAAATGATTCAATTCGTGTTTCTGGGTTCAAATTTATGATAGAAGTAGGTTTAAAACAAGTTTATGAAAGTTTTAACACTGCCCATAACATAACAAACACACTTAGGCGTAACCCCAATTCATACGCTTATGCGTAAAACTCAAAATCAAAAATTTGAAAGATTTAGCCATTGGATTGAAAAGATTTTGAAAACCATTGTTTAAAAACATGATCAAAAACTTTTAGCACTTACAGATTTTGATATGAGTGAACGGATTTGAAGATTGATTAGGATTCGTTGGATCTTGGTGGTTTAAGAAATAAATGCAAGACAAAGTGCATTGAATGAGGTTGGTTGGGACATTTTGTTTAAAAATTATTTTGAAAATTGACAAGTTTAGTCCGTTGACCTCAACCATTTTCAACCAAGACCCATTAACTTCCATTTTGGTTAGACAAAACACATATTTGGCAATAAACTTAACGATGCTCCCTCTCGACTTTTGAAATAGTGAAATTTGTAAACATTTGAGTCTGAGGAGGGTATATAACAAGATACATATCCACCATTTAGAAGAAAACAACGTATTTTTGGTAACATGCAAGTACAAGGTTTTATGAAACTGAAAAATATTTACAATCTACCCCTCAACACTTGTTCAGGAAAAATGGAGAAATGTGTAATGGAACACTGTGTTGATGGAAGTTTTGTACTTGCGATGTTGGGTTTTCAGATAGAAATTTAGATAGAAGAATATTTTTGGATTTTATAAGATTTTATATTTTTGTATTTTGTTTTTGAAAAAAATATTTACAAAAGAGGTTTTGGTGTTAGACATTTCAAGAATGTTTTAAAAGTTCATCCAGTTCTTTTGGAGTCAAACACCTCATACCAATACGGTGAATCAAATCAGTAAATCTTGCGGGAGGCAAGGCTTTAGTAAGCAGATCCGCCAATTGGTGTTCTGTACCTACAAAGTATAATTCAACTGTACCCTTTTCCACATGCTCTTTGACGAAATGATATCGAAGATCGATGTGATTTTCCTTTGAATGTTAAACGGTGTTCCACGAGATCGCAATAGCTCTTTTGTTGTCGCAGTACACCGGAATTCTGTCAAATACATAACCATAATCTTTGAGTTGTGTTCTCATCCAAATGACTTGAGCACAACACGCAGACATGGCTACATATTCTCCTTCAGTTGACGACAACGATGTACAATCCTATTTCTTTGATTGCCATGACACCAATTTATCACCAAGGAATTGTAAACCTCCTGAAGTACTATTCCGTGAATCTAAGCATCCTGTGTGGTCAACGTTTGAAAAATCTATTAGTTCAAAACCAGAATCCTTCGGATACCAGATCCCTAAATTAATGGTTGTCACACCCCCAAATTACCTGTTTTGCAGCGAAATGGAATTCCTGGGGATTGACTGTCATAGCATCACAATCACAGTTATATTGAACGACCTAAAGTGTCGTTTGGAAAATACATCGTTTGATTTAATAAAATAATCAGAGTTACAAAGTATAGGTCCCAAATGAAAGTTACTATGTGCGGAAAGTAATTTTAGTACAAGTCAAACGATGTTTTTAAAGTGTATAAATCCCATGTGAGACGCGTCGTCACCGCGACTCTATGCTATGTCCACATGCATGCTATGAAGTGAATGCCTTAGTTACCTGAAAATACATTGCTAAAAGTGTCAACACAATGGTTGAGTGAGTTCATAGAGTTTATGTAAATTTTTAATACGACTACCACAAGTATAAATTATGTATGACAATGTCGCCACAAAATGATACAATTGCTTAAGCACATGACACCGAAGCTTGACTGATGTTCGCCCCAACAGAGTGTTTTGCCAAACAACTCAATAATGATAATGAAGTGAAATGCATCCGTCCGGTTGGAATCCGCCAACCCGGATGGAGGTGTCACCCTCGATAGATCTATCCACTCACCCTCGCTTCTATGAAATTAACGGTTCATGATTATGAAATGGGGACATTTAACTGGCAATGAGGTAACTTAAGCAATGTAATGAATTTGAATATACTTGGCATCGTAGTAAAAATGATGTGCAATGTATTCTCCCCCGTAGGTTTGAAATAAGTAAAAACTTGAATAAATCGGGGCTATGAAAACTCACCTATTGCAATGATTATGATGACAAAAGTGGATACACTGAAATGTAGCGTGATTCTCGAAACTGACCTAATATGAATGATATGATATGTAATAAGTCATGATGTAATGTTATGCATGCAATTCGGATGATATTTATACCACTTATGAATTTTTGAAAACAATACTTCTCGTCGAAAATATAATCTTTTAACGTCTTGACCATTTTTAAATTACTTCACATGTATTTACGTTGAAATGATATCCGACGATAATCATTTGGTGATTTATTAAGAAAATATAACTTTTCGTCGTAAAATAATGTCATTGATATTTCCATGAAAGTGACAAAAACGGCCTCTAAAAGCTAGTCGTAAAATGGTGCACGTCGAGCGTTAGGAAACAAACTCAACGGTTTTGGGAAGCTCGTATGATAATCTCAAAGTTTTAGCATTTAAGCTTTCGTCCTAGAGGTCTCGTACATAAAGAAAATTAGAGGTTAAGTATGGTACTTTTAGTCCAAAATATAGTTTAAGGATGGTTTTTCGGCAAAGTTTGAGCGACCGTAATTAATTCATTACAACTCCGCTAAACAAACGATCGGACATTTTGATAAGTATACTTGGCGAACTTACTTTTACTAGAAGACATCATTTTTTTATAAGAAAATGTACTCCATTTTAGTTCTCCAAATTTTTGTTCTCCAAACTTTGTTCTCCAAAACTTTGTTCTCCAAAACTTGTTCTCCAAATGTTTGTTCTCCAAAACTTGTTCTCCAAATGTTTGTTCTCCAAGATTTTAGTTCTCCAACCTTTTTGTTTCAAAGTAACTTATATATTTTTGAGAAGTCGAAATAATTTATAACGCCTAAGCTTCATTTTTGACTCGTACAAATTTGACGTAACTTGCTGAAATTCCAGAAAATTATATTTTTCGTCGCCAAATTGAAAAATTCATAACTTCTTCGTTATAAGTCCGTTTTAATCCGTTCAAGCGGCCACGGTTTCGTTTTAAAGTATATTTTCTAAATATCTAGGCCAAAAATTTTTATCCACTGTCAGATTTTCCAGATTTTGAAAATAAGGACAGACCCTTTTTTCAAACTTGTCGAAATGAGTTTTTCTCGCGCCAAACCTATTCTAACCCATTCAAAACAACTCCGAAGCTATTCTAATCCTACCATACACCTTCTAAGGGTGTCATGGTTTCCTAGACATCACCAAACTAATACATAACAAGGAGTAATTTATAGGATGGATTATATATATTTAACACTTAAAAACCTTAAAAAGTGGTATAAACATCACATAACTTGCATGTTTCTCAAATAAAATGATATGACCATAATAATTAATGTGAAATAAAAACATGAATATGAATGCTTACAAGAAATATGATGAGGTTTAAGGACAAAGGGTTTTTCCTAATCACTTGAGGTTTTTATTGCAAAACCTATACAACATGTGATACTAGTGTTTAAAAATCTTTGTCTTGAAAAATTTGAGATGATCCTTCTTTGGTCTCCTTGGCTGCCGAATAGGAAGAGAAAAAGAAAGAGCAAATATGGATTTCACTTTGTAAATAATAGATGTATGTGTAAAATGTGTATAATATCATTTACATGTAGTAGATATTTGTCCAAGTTTGATGACTAACCCCTTGTATGTCGACAAGGGGTATAGTTGGTCATGGAAATACATTTTTTTTTACTAAGTGGTTATATGTAAGTAAGTAAGGTAAATGTAGTTTTAGTTAAGTATAAGTAGTAACTTGTGTACACATTTGAGTATTTAAGGTAGCGTTAACTAAAAATAAATTTTAACGGGTCAAGATAAAATATATTGAGGTCATAAAAATTATAAAAATACATTTCTTGCAAAATTTGAGTGAAATAATAACTATCGTATATTATTTAATAAAACCGTCGTAATTATATAAATATAACAATTTATATACGAAATAAATTTAAAACACTGGGTAAACTCATAATATTATTTTATAAACTTAATATGAGTATAAAAATATATCGGGATAATTTTTGGAAGTAACGGATCAATTGTTCAAAATAATTAGTTACGCGATAACGTTTATTTAATATGAAAATTATACGTTTAATGAAAAATGCAAAACCATGCATGAATTAATATGATGACAATGATGTTAATGAAATGTAGACTAAACTTAGTCTATATGAAATGTCCTTGATGATATGATCATGAATTCACAGCTAAACCATTACGGTTACGTGAATTTGATGCTCGTAAACCCAGTTTACAATAAACGATAAATGATGAAGCATGAATAATGTTTTGAAGTATGACCTGAAAATACGAGTTGTCACATTCGCCCAACCAAAAAGGAATTCAGTCCCTGAATTCAGTTCGTGTTAGTCTATCGAATTTTTGAGTTTATGATGAATATCGAGGAGAGAAGACATGAGGAAGTGTCGTTACGGTTATCGTTGATTAAGAGTGTATAAAAATATCATAGTAGAGAAAATATCGGATGAATCTCCCACGAGTAATACTTTGACTCGGAATATGTGAAAATTTTGCTTGCACTAAGATTTATAAATAACTGCTCCCAACATAACATGATCCCTCCAGAATTAGACATAGTTAGCTAGGCTATGTATAATTAAGGAACGATAATGTGACGTTCGGTTTAGTTGTTATAACTCTCAACGTTTACAAAGATTTAAACCGTGTCGTTAAAATGGTAGTTAAAGTAAAAGGAATTAAAATTTTCGTAAGTGATAACAAATCGAATAGAAAATAAAGTCCAATAGATGAGAATATTTTACAACGAGTGGTTTATCAAATAGTAAGACATCTTAAGTTATAAAGATTCGGATACGATGGGAGACATAAACTTAGTACAACATAGTACAATAAGAAAAATAAGACTGTTAGTTTCCGAACTTCTTCAGTCTTCCGCGTTGTTGAAATCCTGTTGAGCTTCACCTCCTTCTAACATGTATGCATTCCCATGAGCTCCTTCAACTTGTTGACCTTCGTTTTGGGGACATTTGTTCCGATAGTGTCCTTGTTCCCCACATCCGAAGCATGTGACTACGGCTTTACCTTTACAATCCCTGGCTAGATGTCCCGGTTTTTGGCATTTGTGGCACTTGGCAGGGCAAGGACCCGAGTGATGAAAATTACATCGATTACATAGTGGGTGTGTTCCAGCATAACCTCTGCCTTCCATTGGTGCAGCGACATAAACCATTCCAGCTTCTTGCCTTCTATTTTGTTGTTGATGATGGTTAGTGTTACGGTTTTGGTTGTTGTTTTTATAACCTCCTTGGTCGTTTTCCCATTTCCTTTTGTTGTTGTTGATTTGGTTATCGTCGTTGTTGTTGTTGTTTTGGTTATTGTTGTAGTTGATGTGGTTGTTGGTATTGTTGTTGTTTCGGTTGATGTTTGCGATTTTGCCTCTCTTTACTACCTGAGCCATGAGCTTTTGCGACACTCGAATGGACTCCTCAATCGTTTGTGGATCAAATGAAATCACATCTCCTTGAATAACTTCGGGAAGTCCCCCGATGAAAGCCTCCAGTAGCTTCTCGTTATCCAAAACCATAGATGGGCATAACGCTGCTAATTCTTGGAACCTCCGAACGTAAGCATCAATATCATACCCAATAGTTACCAACTCGTAGAATTCGGTCTCCAACTTTTTCACCTCCGTACGCGGACAATACTTCCTTGTTAGCAAACTCTTGAATTGCACCCAGGTGATCCTGTACGCATTTTCCATTCCCATCGGCTGAGCATATGAATTCCACCACGACATTGCCCCATCCAGTAGTGTACTCGTAGCAAACTTAACCTTGCTATCCTCCGGGCAATTACATAACAAAAACACGGATTCCATTTTCTCGAACCATCTAACCATGGCAGTTGCCCCTTCAGTACCCTTGAACTTAGTGGGATCTCCACTTTTGAAATCCTTATACGAACAGCTTCTAACCCCGGACCCTCCTGCATTACCTGCAGCAGCAGCAAGTCTAGCAGCCTCGGCAGTTGCCGCAGCCGCCACCGATGCTCTCTCGGTCCTTAGTGCATCGGCTATGCTATCATTCACATATTTCTGCATAGCAGCTTGAGTCAATTCAGGTATGGCTTTCTTCAGCGCCATAACTTCTTCAAAATAAGAGGAAAGGTGAGACGTAGCAAAGTCTGATGTTAATAATAAATGCTCCAAAGAGATATGATATGAGGTGATAAGTTTGAGGTTATTTTTCAAAATAATCGATGGTTTCCTAAGAAATGGGTTATGAGATGTCGTAAGTGCTTCAAATGTATGATGGTTTAGTGACTTAATGTGTGAATAGCGTGCAACTCGACATGTTAGTGGTGAAACAAATGAGTGAGAGTGCCTTCGCTCTACTTAAAGGTTTTATCTCGGCATTCGACGTTATCGGTGATGAATCAGCTGATATTAAAATTGTGATAGGGAATGACAAGGCATTCTCCACATTAGAGTATGAGGAAATGATAATGGAATGGGTAATTAAAGGCATCCATGTGACAATCGTTTTGAAGTGAAAGTAAATAACTCGAAAAATGTACGTATAAACCG
Organism: Chrysanthemum seticuspe; assembly: GCA_019973895.1. NCBI lineage: Eukaryota > Viridiplantae > Streptophyta > Magnoliopsida > Asterales > Asteraceae > Chrysanthemum > Chrysanthemum seticuspe. The sequence goes on from BPTQ01000008.1 coordinate 187,855,088, forward strand.
CATGTAAAGTGAACATGCACTTATGATGAAATGATGAGATGCTATGATGATGTAGTTATAGTCTAGTGTCAGTGATGCAACCTAGTTCTCTATAACTGAAGCTCTGATGCCAATCTGTCACACCCCCAAATTACCTATTTTGCAGCGAAATGGAATTCCTGGGGATTGACTGTCATAGCATCACAATCACAGTTATATTGAACGACCTAAAGTGTCGTTTGGAAAATACATCGTTTGATTTAATAAAATAATCAGAGTTACAAAGTATAGGTCCCAAATGAAAGTTACTATGTGCGGAAAGTAATTTTAGTACAAGTCAAACGATGTTTTTAAAGTGTATAAATCCCATGTGAGACGCGTCGTCACCGCGACTCTATGCTATGTCCACATGCATGCTATGAAGTGAATGCCTTAGTTACCTGAAAATACATTGCTAAAAGTGTCAACACAATGGTTGAGTGAGTTCATAGAGTTTATGTAAATTTTTAATACGACTACAACAAGTATAAATTATGTATGACAATGTCGCCACAAAATGATACAATTGCTTAAGCACATGACACCGAAGCTTGACTGATGTTCGCCCCAACAGAGTGTTTTGCCAAACAACTCAATAATGATAATGAAGTGAAATGCATCCGTCCGGTTGGAATCCGCCAACCCGGATGGAGGTGTCACCCTCGATAGATCTATCTACTCACCCTCGCTTCTATGAAATTAACGGTTCATGATTATGAAATGGGGACATTTAACTGGAAATGAGGTAACTTAAGCAATGTAATGAATTTGAATATACTTGGCATCGTAGTAAAAATGATGTGCAATGTATTCTCCCCCGTAGGTTTGAAATAAGTAAAAACTTGAATAAATCGGGGCTATGAAAACTCACCTGTTGCAATGATTATGATGACAAAAGTGGATACACTGAAATGTAGCGTGATTCTCGAAACTGACCTAATATGAATGATATGATATGTAATAAGTCATGATGTAATGTTATGCATGCAATTCAGATGATATTTATACCACTTATGAATTTTTGAAAACAATACTTCTCGTCGAAAATATAATCTTTTAACGTCTTGACCATTTTTAAATTACTTCACATGTATTTACGTTGAAATGATATCCGACGATAATCATTTGGTGATTTATTAAGAAAATATAACTTTTCGTCGTAAAATAATGTCATTGATATTTCCATGAAAGTGACAAAAACGGCCTCTAAAAGCTAGTCGTAAAACGGTGCACGTCGAGCGTTAGGAAACAAACTCAACGGTTTTGGGAAGCTCGTATGATAATCTCAAAGTTTTAGCATTTAAGCTTTCGTCCTAGAGGTCTCGTACATAAAGAAAATTAGAGGTTAAGTATGCTACTTTTAGTCCAAAATATAGTTTAAGGATGGTTTTTCGGCAAAGTTTGAGCGACCGTAATTAATTCATTACAACTCCGCTAAACAAACGATCGGACATTTTGATAAGTATACTTGGCGAACTTACTTTTACTAGAAGACATCATTTTTTTATAAGAAAATGTACTCCATTTTAGTTCTCCAAATTTTTGTTCTCCAAACTTTGTTCTCCAAAACTTTGTTCTCCAAAACTTGTTCTCCAAATGTTTGTTCTCCAAAACTTGTTCTCCAAATGTTTGTTCTCCAAGATTTTAGTTCTCAAACCTTTTTGTTTCAAAGTAACTTATATATTTTTGAGAAGTCGAAATAATTTATAACGCCTAAGCTTCATTTTTGACTCGTACAAATTTGACGTAACTTGCTGAAATTCCAGAAAATTATATTTTTCGTCGCCAAATTGAAAAATTCATAACTTCTTCGTTATAAGTCCGTTTTAATCCGTTCAAGTGGCCACGGTTTCGTTTTAAAGTATATTTTCTAAATATCTAGGCCAAAAATTTTTACCAACTGTCGGATTTTCCAGATTTTGAAAATAAGGACAGACCCTTTTCCAAACTTGTCGAAATGAGTTTTTCTCGCGCCAAACCTATTCTAACCCATTCAAAACAACTCCGAAGCTATTCTAATCCTACCATACACCTTCTAAGGGTGTCATGGTTTCCTAGACATCACCAAACTAATACATAACAAGGAGTAATTTATAGGATGGATTATATATATTTAACACTTAAAAACCTTAAAAAGTGGTATAAACATCACATAACTTGCATGTTTCTCAAATAAAATGATATGACCATAATAATTAATGTGAAATAAAAACATGAATATGAATGCTTACAAGAAATATGATGAGGTTTAAGGACAAAGGGTTTTTCCTAATCACTTGAGGTTTTTATTGCAAAACCTATACAACATGTGATACTAGTGTTTAAAAATCTTTGTCTTGAAAAATTTGAGATGATCCTCCTTTGGTCTCCTTGGCTGCCGAATTGGAAGAGAAAAAGAAAGAGCAAAAATGGATTTCACTTTGTAAATAATAGATGTATGTGTAAAATGTGTATAATATCATTTACATGTAGTAGATATTTGTCCAAGTTTGATGACTAACCCCTTGTATGTCGACAAGGGGTATAGTTGGTCATGGAAATACATTTTTTTTTACTAAGTAGTTATATGTAAGTAAGTAAGGTAAATGTAGTTTTAGTTAAGTATAAGTAGTAACTTGTGTACACATTTGAGTATTTAAGGTAGCGTTAACTAAAAATAAATTTTAACGGGTCAAGATAAAATATATTGAGGTCATAAAAATTATAAAAATACATTTCTTGCAAAATTTGAGTGAAATAATAACTATCGTATAGTATTTAATAAAACCGTCGTAATTATATAAATATAACAATTTATATACGAAATAAATTTAAAACACTGGGTAAACTCATAATATTATTTTATAAACTTAATATGAGTATAAAAATATATCGGGATAATTTTTGGAAGTAACGGATCAATTGTTCAAAATAATTAGTTACGCGATAACGTTTATTTAATATGAAAATTATACGTTTAATGAAAAATGCAAAACCATGCATGAATTAATATGATGACAATGATGTTAATGAAATGTAGACTAAACTTAGTCTATATGAAATGTCCTTGATGATATGATCATGAATTCACAGCTAAACCATTACGGTTACGTGAATTTGATGCTCGTAAACCCAGTTTACAATAAACGATAAATGATGAAGCATGAATAATGTTTTGAAGTATGACCTGAAAATACGAGTTGTCACAATGGTTCCCTTAACGTATCGGAGGATTGTTTTAGCCTCAGAGAGGTGTCTTTCAGTTGGCCTTGACTGGTAACGGGAGAAAATATATACAGAAAATACAATGTCGGGTCTACTGGCTGTTAGATACATGAGAGACTAAATAATACTTTGGTATTTGGTAGGGTCAACCAATTTCCCATGTAAATCAGCATCCAGTTTGTTGGTGTGTACCAATGGTGTTGCATAGGTGTCACAACTTTGCATTCCATGTTTATTTAATATTTCAAGAGCATATTTGGACTGACTTAAGAAAATACCATAGGGGGATTGATGAACTTGCAGTCCTAAGAAGAACGTAAGTTCACCCATCATTGACATTTCAAAATTTGTTTTCATTAGATGTGAAAAAGCGTTTGATTACTTTTTGTGGGTAGAACCAAAAATGATGTCATCCACATAAATCTGAACAATTAAAATGTGTGCCCAATGATATTGAATAAACAGTGTTGGGTCGACCGATCCTTTGATAAAATGATTAGCAAGGAGAAAGGATGACAACTTATCATACCACGCCCGAGGGGCTTGTTTGAGACTGTAGATAGCCTTGTTCAGTTTGCAGACGTGATTAGTGAACTTTGGATCAACAAATCCTTCTGGCTAGCTAACATATACTATTTCCTTTATTTGACCATTCAGAAAGCAATTTTGACATCCATCTGATAAACAGTGATGTTCATGTGAGCCGCAAATGCCAGAAAAACCCGTACAGCCTCAAGTCTAGCAACCGGAGGAAATAATTCTTTAAACTCGATACCCTCTTCTTGTTTATAAGCCTTTGCCACCAGATCGGACTTGTTTCGGATAACCGTACATTTCGCATCTAACTTATTCTTCCAAATCTATTTGAGACCAATGACGTAAACCCCTGTTGGTCTTTCAACCAATTCCCATACTTCTAAACGTTTAAATTGGTTCAGTACTTCTTGCATGGATTTGATCTAGTTGTCGTTATTCATTGCATCTTTAATGTTTCTGGGTTCAGTTTGACAAACGGTGAGTGCATAAATGCAATGTTCTCCTTCAGTCTGAAGGCGTTGTCTAGTTACGACTGGTTGGTTTGGGTTTCCAATGATGTTAACAAGAGGATGGTCTTAAGTCCATCGGTGTGTGGAGGGTTGATGTTGGTATATACTATGCAGATTTGGTGGATTCAGATGGCTGGTAGAAGATTCAGCAACATCTGAAGTTGCAGTTTCAGTAGCGAAAGGGTTAGAGAATGCATTTCCATCATAATCCGCTGGTGCAGGTACACTTTGATTAAGAAGATCATCAACTGAACCACCGTCATTAGAAGCGGTTTGTTCAGCTGTTGTTGGAGATTCAATCGAAGGTGCATCAGCACCAATAGTTGTTGATTCAGGTGTATCAGGGGTTGGAATATAATCAGGTTGAGCAGCGGAAACATTTGATACATCTGGAGCACGTTGATCAAGATTGTCACTAAACAATGGAGCAAACAACGTTTCCATCTGACGACGAGTGAGTTGAAATGATTGATCAGATGATGATTGGGGGAAGTTGAGATGGTTATGTCCAGGTTCCAAACTGTTTTACTCAGAAGCCATTTTTGTGAGCTCATCAAAATGAGCGTGAATGGTTTCTATAATTTCCTTTATATGATGATTCCAGATCCGGTATCCCTTTGAGTTTTAACAATATTCAACAAAGACTCCAATGTCAGCTTTGGCCTGAGCTTTCCAAAGTCATCACGATCATTATTCGGGTAACAAAGAGCACCAAATACATGAAAGTGTTTGAGATTCGGTTTTCTGTTATGGATAAGCTCATAAGGTGTTTTGTTGTGGCGTTGGTAATCATAGAATGGTTCTGAGTGTAGCATGCAGTTGACATGGATTCTACCCATAAGTAATCTGGAAGTTTTGCATTTATCAACATCGTTCTTGCAGCTTCCATTAACGTACGGTTTTGTCTTTCGACAACTCCATTTTGTTCTGGTGTTCGTGCAATGGATGTCTGATGCTCAATTCTCGCTTTCTCATAGTATTCTCGAATAGTTTGGTTCACAAATTCAATTCCTCTGTCTGTGATGACTTGTCTAACCGTGTTACGGAGCTGAACTTGAATTTTCATGAGAAAGGTGATGATCATTTGTGGAGCTTGATCTTTACTTCGAAGAAAATAAACCTAAGTCCATCTGGAGAAGTCATCAACTATTACGAGAATTTAGCATTTTCCATTAATCGTCTGCACACGCATCGGGCCACACAAATCCATGTGAAGAAGATGAATAACATGCTGAGAGTTGTTTTCCACCTTTGAAGGAAAATGAGCACGAGTGCTTTTCCCTTGTTTACACGCTGAACATAAGTGATATTTTGAATACCTAAACATTGGGAGATCTTCAACTAGTTTGTGTCGTGCAAGATTAGTTATGGTTTGAAAGTTTAAATTTGAAAGTCTTTTGTGCCACAACCATGATTTTGTAGATGTTGCCTTAGAAAGTAGACAGATCGGAGATGAAGCAATCATGTCTTGCATTGAAATTGTGTAAAGGCTTGAAGTGCGGTTTCCAGACATAAGATCGTTTCCTTGTAGATCACGAATGAAGCAAGTTTTCTCCCTAAAAGCAACTTCCAAATCACCATCACAAAACTGGCTGACTGAGAAAAGATTGTATCCAAGACCTTCAACATAATAAACCCTGCTAATTTCGATGTTCCTATTAATGTAGTCTCCGTAGCCCATGATAGCTGCGGAGTGATCATTCCTGAACTTGACAGTGCTGATGAACTTTGAAACAAAGTTTGTAAGATGTTTAAGATTGCCTGTCATGCACCGGGGACATCCACTATCAACAATCCAAAGGATGATTTGTATCACTTGAAATACACATAGACGACACGGGTGGAATAGAAGTAGAGGTGGAACCCGAAGAGTTAGAGGGTTCTGTTACGGTTACAGATGAAACACACATGTTTATAATTTTGGGAATCCATTTAAAATCCAGGTATATTTTGTAACCATCTATGCCAAGTCCAACTAGTTTGTGCTTTGGTCTTAGTGAATGCACTAGGTGATATTCTCTTCCTAGGAGATGAAGTGGGTTCTATTGGTACATCAATGATATCTGTAGAAATATTAGAAGGCGGTTTACCTAGCACTGACTTATAAGCATTAGTGGGCGTAGACGTAATTCCATTTCTATGTTTCCGCTTACGAGATAAGATAGATTTAGCAACACATTTATCATGAAAACCAGAAAACATGCTTTTACGACAACCAATACAAGATGCTTCAAACAAAACATTTAAAGTACTTAAAGATTCAATATTCGTTACATCACTTTGTCTATTATATCTCTCTAACGTAATGTATAAAGTAGGTGCAACATGTCTTTTATTCAAAGTCCTATTGTGTTCTTCTACTGCAGGGGTATTTACTAATCTTCTCTTACGTTGCAACTTCCTATTTTTCCTGTTTTTGCTCTTAAGCTGTGAAGTGCTAACGCTAGGATTAGAGGCAACTACTCCTGTAGAAGTGGAAGAAAGCACATTAGTATCTTGTGGTTCGTCATTAGGCATCCTAGTATCAATTTTAAACATTTCAGGTGCAAGGACATTTGTGTTACTAGACTTATCTTTCTTAAGTTTCACCAACTCCTCTTTTAACTCTATGATAGTGTGTAACAAATCTTGGTTTTCAGAGCGAATGTTTCCATTAACGTTTAAGACTTATTTAGTGTATGCAAGATGATTATCAAGTTCTTGTGACGCTTTAGGACGAGTCTTTTTGAGAAAATTAAATATGACACCATATTATTTTTTGACTTTGGCAATTTCTTGTTCATATTTGAAAATTTGATACTTTAAAGACACGTTTTCCTCATCCAGTCGTTCAAGTTTTGTTTAAAGTTTGAGCACTCGACTGTTTGAGTTTGTTTTGCAAAGCAAGTTCTCGATCATCACAATCTTTTTGACACCATTGAAGACGACGTATTACAATTGAAAGTTCATTTAACAAACGCTCGTTTTCAGCTCTCAAAGATTCGATTTGAAACACATTATCAACAATCTCAACATTATCAACAATATTAACAGAATTAACAGCAATATTATCATAAGCAGAAGCAGCAGTATTGTTAGGAATTGGAAATTCCATGTTAAAGTGTCGGTCACCCCAATTATGGTCTAGATTAGTTTAGTGTAACACCGTGGAGGAAGGACGGGTCTTTACCCACTATATACCTGATCCACAGGCCGTCAGGAGGTCATGTAGTCTGTAACTATAAATACCCCTTCCATCCTTGGAAGGGGTGGTGCTTCTCATAATCTAACCTTTACATTTTGTTAAGCAAGTGTCTACCAAGAACACCCTCTCTTATCTTTTTCTCTCTCTAAATGGCTAACATGTATTTCCATCATCCAAGACCACCCGAATCATTAAACAACACAATATTTACGATCCTACAAATGGTATCAAGAGCCATGGTTTTTGTGTTTTGATGATTTATTGTGGTTTTGTATATTGTTCAAAACTGTTTTGGTACTATTTTTTTTTATCGGAAAATTTATTTTCATGTTATCTTTTGGGAAAACAGTTCAAGTTTTTTTTGTATCCTTTTGGTATTATCTTGTGGGTAAACTGTTTTTACAAACAAGTTTGTATCTTTTTGGTCAAAAAAGTCAATACGTTTTATATGCAGTTTTTCAGTTTCTGTTTCTTGTCCAAGAATCAGTTTCGTGGTAACATAATTTTCTTGACTTGTTTTTGTCCATCTCGTGAAAGTCTGTTGGTCTACTGGTCATGTTTCTTGGTCAAAAGGGTAAAAATGAAGTGTTTTTCTGCATAAGTATTTTCTGGGTTTTGCAACTTGGCCGAAAAAATATGGTCATTTTGTTTCTTCATAGCGACTTGACTATTGAGTCAACTGTCGTAGCGACTTGTCGTAGCGACTTGTCGCAGCGACTTGTCGTAGCGACTTGTGACAAGAAGTAGATGAAGAAGAGTATAAAACTTGACCACAACAATACCAAAAATAAACCATATACCACGACTCAATCAACACCTCAGTTCTCAAAACATCCTTGGTCCATGGTTTTTATGTAAAAAGAACTCGAGAAGAACAAAGCATACTAAGATTCGACCACTCCAACAACAAATCCATTTCTAACCTAACTCACCTTCAATCCCATCTCCAAACAACCTCAAGACTCGAATCAATCTATACAAGAAAAACATAAACTATCTCAGATTTTGTCAAACTTTCCAATCTTTATCAAGATTTTTTTGTTTGACAAACAATCCATCATCGATACTTCTTTGAAGTCATGCTTCAATTAATTTTCGAATCTAAAGAAAGATTATAACAAGGATGTTATATCTCTTCTCCTTGTTTCGTTCAAGACTCACAATGCATAACACAAGGACGAATTAATCTATCGCAAAACACATCATAAACAATAAAACCTACCTGAGACCCTTTTACAAGGATCTTGAAGCTGAGAATGGTTGAATATGACACGGGTCACACTTGTTTATGATTGTCGAATGTGTTGATAAAGGATAGATTGAAATATTTGAGATAGATGAGATCTCTGTTGAGAGTTTGGATGAAAGGAGAGGCGTTTCTTTCTCTCAGAAAGTTTGGTGAGAAAACTTATATGTGGTAGGCGATATATCTGAAGTGAGTTTTAGGGTTAATATGACTAAAATTTAGGGTAGGATTGGATTTATATCCGGTTGGGAGATATCATTGAATCGGGTATATGGATTTTCCGAATTGGATCGTGGGTTGATTTTTCAAACAATGGACTTGGGCCTTGGTTTTTTTTTCACTTGGACTTTGGGCTGGTATTATGATTGTGGCATGGGTCTCTTGGTATAATATAAGCTGAAATGGATAACATGCAATTTGTCATCCGTATTTTTTATAAAAATATGGATACAATTTTTTGCTATTAAAAAAGTGTGGTAATTTTGGTATGGTATATTTTCACGGAAGGATATATAAATTCACGGCTTGAACGGATATTTGATGATTAAATGACAACGGGGTTTTTGTTGTCTATTGGATGCGATGTGATCAACAATACTCTTGGGATACTCGACGCCACATAATGTCAATGATACTTCACAGTCTAAGCAAAATCTTTCAAGAATCTTCAACGTCAGTCATGATTTTTCAAGATGTTTGCTTATGACAAGAACTTTTTTGTGCAGATGGTCGTACACGTTAATGATGCTTCCGAAAGTTCGAAACCATCATGGGGGAGAAACGTGTACTTTGATGTGTTACGATCAACCTCCAGAGGTAAGTAGTATATACTACTTGACTTAGTATGGTTTGTGAAGTTGTCTACATATGGGTAAAGAATTGTTGATGTTCGAGAAGAATTGTTGATGAACTGCTGCATGTTCCCCTAAAAACAGATATTCACCAAAACCAAAGTTGTCATATCACATTCAAGCTGACATTGTTTACGGTTTAGTCTTGATTTTGTAAAATCCCGTGAAAGAAACTATTTCTCGGTTTAAATCATAGACTTGTAAAATCCCGTGACAATGAAAACATCCCGGTTAAAGTAATGTGCATTTCCGGATCTATCTTGCGGTTTCTTTTTGGTTTTGTAAAATCCCGCGAAAGAAACTATTTCTCGGTTTAAACCATAGAATTGTAAAATCCCGTAAAGATGGAACCATCCTGGATAAAGGGTTTAAACTGTTTCTCATCTGATGCTGGTGCTACGGTTTCTACTTCAAAGAAGGGATAAAGGGTGTACTTCATGAATTGGGTGATTGTTTGGATATTCTTCATGGCAGTTTGGTTATTACTTGGTTTTACGGGGTTATGTGCTTTTAACCATGGTCGGGATGAAACCATTATCATAGTTCACTTAAAACGTCAAAGGAGGCTAGATTTGAGCTTTTAACCAGAAGATGGGACAACGGGGTTAATTCACTATTATTTATTTGAAGTTGAAGTGAAATATCACGGGCGAGTGTACTTAGTATCTGAAGGTATCGGGGATGGTTGGATGAAGATTCTTCAAGATCCTTGTTCGAGCTTATTATCAAAACGAAGACTTGGAAATCTAGTTATTGTTGGGTGACTTTTTCCTTTTCTTTTACCACTTGGGGGAATTGGGCTCTTACCACCACAAAATAACTATCACTTTAAGGAGTTACATTGTAGTGCTCAGTGTCACATTGAATTGTGGATTTTCAAGAGGTGATGTATGTCTATTACTTGATGGTTGGTTGGATGAAGATTATAGAGTACTTAGAGATTCAATGGAGGATGAAGTCTCGACACCGCTCTTTGTTACATATATGCAAGTTTAAGTCACGAGTTCGGGTTAGTTTACTTCAGGGTCAAATTCATCATATTGGGTTTTCTCCATCAGCTGTCACGACAAAGGGCCTACTGAATGATAATTGGGGTGATTACATGTTTGCCAAGAGTAGATGAAAAGAGAGAGATTATGACGTCTGTTCACATCAGTTCAGGCCTCGTACTTCAACATTATGACGTTTGAACATAACAGTTCAAGCCTCGTACCTCAAAGAAAAGAAAGTGTACGCTTCAGTGCGCTTTATCTTCTGAAGAAGAGAAATCTTTTTATCAATGACCATTCTCAACAACATGCTTCATACTTTTTCCACGCGCTTTCAGTCATCAAGTGAACCGAACTACCGATGATTGTACTCTTATTCCACTTGCTCAATATAATGAAGATGGCGACATCATGTGCTAATTTTGCGGGGGAGAAGTGTGAATACAATACATTTTGATGATAATCACTTGTTTAATCAATAATTCTCCATATGCAATTCTTGAGGGGGAGAAGAAGTGTGATAATTTTGCATGTTGAGTTATATATGAGAATATATGGTCATACGGCTCCAAACTCATGTAAGAACCGAGCTTCTTCTTATCGGGTCATCTTCACATGTAGTTTTCTTCTAAGAGCCGTTGGTTGACATCTTCACATGGGCTGATATGATTAAATGACAAAGTGCTTCTAGTTGATGGGCTGATTTCCTTAATGAACATCTTTCTGTTCTTGTTTGATTGGGAGGGATTTGAGTTAAGGGGATTTGCTATTTGTATGTTAATGGGAATGCATTTGGTGAGTTGAAGATGTTGACTTTTTATTCCCCAATTGGACAATCTTGAAGAAGGTCGAGTCTACAGTCGGTTCTACATTTTCTGGTACATGTTAGAAGACTAAAGACGAGTTGCATTTATCAATCAAAAGACTTCTTCATAATTCAAGCATTCATCATAAAGATTGTCGGTTTAGGAGAGAACACTAATTGGGGGAGAGTGAAAAGTCAGATTTAATCCTCAATTAGACTTGCTCACACTCTTCAGCAAGTTGATTCTCACAAAGATTTAATGTGGTCTTCTCTATAAGATTTCAAGTATTTAGGCGTATAATATGTTGCTGATTCTGAAGTGTCAAACCAGCAAGGGGGCAGGGGACACACATCTAAACGCGAGTAAATTTGATGAACTTAATACTTCTAAGTGATTGAAGATATACCGGGAAGACGAATGTCATTACCGCAGAGAACCTCAAGGTTTGACTCATGGCGTTTAGTGTCCTTATTTCAACTATATGGGGGAAGAGATGGAAGAGTTAGTTTCTGAAGATAAAAGAGGTACACAAGTGTGGGATGATTTCGATGTTATCACAATCATCAGGGGAGAGAGAATTGTGCACATTGGGGGTGCTCAGCTGTTTCACTTGAGTGCTTAATCAGTGATTCAGAGATATAATCACTTATTCTGGAGTTGACATCCGCAGAGATTGTCATCCGCAGAGATAATCAGTGATTCGGCCTGCTACTTCAATGTTATCGATAAATACTCTTTAGGCATTCGGGTACTTCGGATTCTTGAGCTTCATACACTTTCTTCAGGGGGAGAGAAAAGTATACATCGGGGTTATTCTTTGGCTATTTGACTTAATCTGCTACTTCGATGGTATAAGTTTCTCTGTCTTCGGGTATATGTGTATTCGAGTTCTTGAGCATTATTCAAAGAGACTGACTGCATCAATTCAACTGTGTGGGGGAAGTTGTCTCGTGACACCTTTTGGAATGGACTGCTTCAGACTTCAGTGGAAAAGGAATTTGAGAAGAGTTATTCAAGCGTGGGATGAAACGTTGTTGTTCTTGTTGATGATGAACGAAGAATCTCGACTATCGTTCTTAAAAGGAGCAGCGATATTTATGATAATGGTGTGCTTCTATGTGCACCTGGCTAAGGCAAGCTTGAAATAGAGCTTCGAATCAGCTCATCTAATGGATTTTTCTCTTTCTCAAAGGCTCATGTTCTATCTTCTATTCTGGAGCCTCGGAAGCTTTGGTGGTGGAAGTTTAAGAGATGACGAATTCTATCTTCTATGACGTGCTGCTCGATATCCTTATCTCGGTACTCGTATCATCATCCTCTTAAATTATATCATCTACTCTATCTTTGTAAATATTTATCAAAAAGAAAATACAAAATTATAAAACCAGTAAAACAAAATAGAAAAATATAAAACCAACAAAAACCCATAAAAATCAGAAAATTTGAAAAAGACCAAAAATATGTTTTCTCAAGACATGTCTTCTGGTATCGATAACATCTGCGGTCTTAGAAATGTCATTCAACAATTGCACGACAAAATAGATGAAGTTCGAGCAGGAGGTGTAAATATTCTTTTCAAAACATGTCTAAAACTATGGCTTGCAGTTACCTCAGACTGTAACCCGTGCTTAAACCATGGTTTGCTATTATTTCAGATAGCAACCCGTTCTTCAAGGAAGGAAAGTGTTGCGCTAAACAAATTTTCAAAATTTTCATGCACTTATCCTAAATCTAATTGAGGAAAGTATGTCGAAGGACTGCTGTTCCTACACAAATGTTTTTCCGTCTAAAATTCTTTAGAAACATATTTGTTGGGATATATAAAGTCAAAGTGCTGAAGAGTCAAAGTGATGAAGTCAAAGTACTGCTAAAGAAGAAAGTCAATGTACATCATCAAAGTACTGCAAGGTCAAAGGACTGCTATGCAAAATCGATAAGGATTATATTGTAATTCGAGAATGTTCTAAGTTTAAGTTTAGTATTACTTGATGTACAAGGTTTGTAATTGTAAACCGACTAGGGTTATCCTTAAGCCTATAAAAGGACCCCTAGATTGGCATTAGACGTACGCGCATTATTAGAGTTTTTAGAGAGTACGATATTAGAGTTTTAGAGTTGTTAAAGAATTTGTATAACAAGCAGATTCAGAGTTTTAATATAATCATTAAAGTTAAAGTTAATTCTTCTTAGCTTTGTTAAGTAAATTCCGTATACTTAATAGAGTTAGTTCAGTGTTTCTTTGTTAGCAACTTAGGATTTATCCGAGGTTACTAAGTCCTTACAAGCTATATAAGTTAGTTTGGTTAGAATACATCGATCCAACAAGTGGTATTAGAGCTTGTGTGGAAACTCTGATTAAGAAGAAACCCTTAAAACCTAGTTAACAACAAACCCTAAAGATGTCGACTGAAGCTGCACCACCCCCATCTATCACCTCACTCAAAATACCTATTATCAAGATAGGAGAGTACGATCTATGGAGCATGAAGATGAGGCAGTACATTGCCATTACAGACCATGAACTATGGAATGTAATTTTCAATGGTAATGCAGTTGTTGCAGAACCTATAGAGATTCCTAGACAACCTAAACCACCCAAGGCTGTCTTACCAGCAGCAACAGTTAGAAATCAAGAAAAGGCTCTCAACATCCTACTGTCTGCTATCCCTGATGGTCACCTACTCAAATTACATGATGCTAAGGATGCAAAACAACTATGGGCTGCTCTCAAGACTAGATTTGGAGGGAATGATGCTTCAAAGAAGATGCACAAAAATTTGTTGAAGCAACAGTTTGAAACTTTCACTGTTGGTGAAAGAGAAGGTCTTGATGCTGCTTATGATAGATTCCAAAATCTCCTTAGCATGCTAGAGTTATACAAGGCAGAAGTATCTGTTGAAGATGCAAATCTGAAATTCTTAAGGAGTTTGCTATCGACATGTCATGTGATTGCTACTATGATCAGGGGACAACCTGGTTTGGACACTATGGACTTTGATGATCTCTACAACCATCTGAAGGTGTATGAGCATGAGATGAATGGCCAAACAAGTTCAAAGTCTCACAGTATAGCTTTTGTGTCTTCTGAAAAGAGAGGCAGTACTTCCACTAAAAGTACTGCTTAGCCTACTCAAAGTACTATTTCCCAAAGTACTGCATATCCTACTCATTCTATCACAACCATGACCAACCCCACATCATCACCAACAAACACCATCCATTCTGATGAAGTCGTATGCTCATTCTTTGCTCACCAAGCCACTTTACCTGTTACTTATGAAGAGGATTTGTTACAAATTGAAGAGGATGCTCTTGAAGAAATTGATATCAGGTGGCAAATTGCTATGATCACTGCTAGGATCAAGAAGTTCATGAAGAAAACAGGAAGAGGCATTGACTTCAAACCCAAACAGGGTATCACCTTTGACAAGTCAAAGATTGAATGCTTTAACTGTCAAAATACCTGACACTTTGCAAGGGAATGCAAGTTTGCTAAATATCAGGCAAACAGGATGACTGACAAACCTAAGCTTAAACTAAAGGAAATCCCTATAACTGAAACAAAAGCTTTGGTTGCTCAAGAAAATCTATCAGAGGTTGACTGGAGTGCTGAGTTTGATGATGAACCAGTAACATATTGTATGGTAGCAGTGGAAGAATCAGTAGAAGAGTTTGATTGGAGCACAGCCTTTGATGAGGAACCTGGACATGCTGCTTTGGAATCCAGAGATGGTTTAGGAAGCTTTGATTGGAGCATGGAGAGTGAAGATGAACCTGTTATGCTTGCTATGGTAGCTACTTCACCAAGTTTACCCCCTATCTCTGAGGTATGCTCTAAGTGTCATAATTTTTATCAAAAAGTGCTTAATGATTATGTAACTGAAAGAGATAACTATAGTAGGGCTAGGTCAGAGGTAGCTGGTTATCAAATCACTTTAGAGTCTATGGAAGCCAAAATAATAACAGATGAAAATAATGAAATGTCTTGGGCAGAAAAGTATGAACAACAGGATTATCAGTTAAAATTAAGTGAATGGAAGTTAGGATGTAAGATTTCAGAGATTGAAAACCTGACTAAGGAAAGAGATGATTTGTTAGAAAAATTTGCTGCTTGGGGACAATCTGGTCTTTCTCATGTTAGTTATGTTGAAAAACAGAGAAGAGCTTACGTTAGAACTGGACTAGGATTTGGTATGGACTTTAGCAGCATAGAGGAAAACCCACCTAGTAATGAGAACCAACTTGATTTTGAGGATATAACAACTAGTGATGATGAACTCATCAATTATGTAGATAACACATCTACTGATGAGGAATCAATTAGTCAAACACCTCCAGAGTTTAAGAAAGACAATGGTTATCATGCAGTCCCTCATCCCACTGGTAGTTTTCAACCACTTAGGGCAGATGTTTCTCGTTTTGGAGTAGACAACCTAGAGTTTAGAAAGAAGCTTATAGGTAAATCTAGTTCTGAAACCCCAAAAGAAACAGGTGAAAAACCTAAAGTTGATGATGTTAAGAGTCAAGCAGTACCTTCAACTCAAAGTACTGCTGCACGATCAGCAGTACCTTTAAGAAAACCTTTTCAAAATACTGCTAAACCTTTTTGGGATAATTTTGGTCAAAACAGTTTTCATCATTCACCAAAAAGAGACGATACTTTTAAGGGAAAATGAGTCAAATAGAACGCGTGCCCTGAGGCTTATCACTTTCCGGACCACGCACTTTTGCCGAATGAAAATGGACCAATTGCCCAGCGATTTCCTGGTATCCAACCATGGGGTGCCATGTGTCCGACAAAGGTATGACCGAAGTACGTATTTTGAGAGTATATGTCATGTATTGTAAGGTTTTGTTTTTTGGGCAACCAAATTGTATTTTTGGGCAACTATATAATATTGGGCAACTTGTATTTATACACGAGGATAATATGGTCATTTTACACTGGTTGTATTATAAAACTAATAATAATAACGCACACAACATCACGCGCGTACACACACAATCAAACATCTTCTTGTACAAATTCTAACAGCTTCTACAACTAAACGTCTTCTTCTACATCACGCACACACACTCACAAACCACATCTTATTCACAAAACCCTGTAAACCCTAATTAATTTTACTCTATAATTCCATATGACAAAATTAAAGTTGTACAATTGTAAAATCGCAGTTCGTTCCACATTGAAGTTGCTGCCAGATATTAAACTCTGTTTGTCAAAGAATGAAAACCGCGAAAGGTTGTTTAGGCAAACAGTATTTGGTCTATGGTTGGATATAAAGTCGTACGAGAATGACTGCCTTCTGATGCATTATGTTTTGCAACACCAGGTATATGTTTCTAACATCTCTGAATCCCCTCCACTAAAATTCCAAATTGGGGATCATTCGTTAAGGTTTGGCCGGAAAGAATTTTGTCTAATAACAGGGTTTCGATTTGGCAAAGTTTCAAAACCTATTAAACTATCTAGCGCATTTTCGATCGTGTATTTCCTGAAAAAAAGAGTAATGGTATAACAAATGTACATGCAATTGATCTTTTGGAACTTGTTAATGACGGAAAAAAGGATGGGAAAAGGTGGTTATCTCTTTCTGATGAGGATGCTGTTAGGGTGTGTCTGCTGGTAGCTGCAGAGCTGGTGTTTATGGGAAAAGAAGACAGGAATTGCGTCCATAATCACTTATTGTCCTTGGTTGATGATTTTGAAGCCTGGAATGTATTTCCTTGGGGTGAATATATGTGGCATAAATTTTATCAAAGGACTGTCAATATTTTTCATATTCACAGAAAAGATCATCTGTTAAAATTGAAAAAAAACCCAAAGTTCAGTGCCACTTACAATCTATACGGGTTCGCTTGGGCTTTCAAGGCTTGAATTCTCTGTAGTTTGCTTTTGATTCTATTTTGTTGTGCTATTACTTATTCATTTCAAAAGTACTTAAAATTAATGTTGTTGTTTTATTGTTATGAAATCATGGTGTTTTGTTCTGTATACAAGTAATATAAAAGTTACCCGTAATTTAGATAACAAAAATGTTATAACACATTTTAGTTTGTGATTTATTTTTTAAATTGTAACCATAAAGGTCTTGTTTCATCCTAAACAGGTGACCTTTACTTTGGTAAACCTTGAAACATTTCCAAAAATGATAGCTGCATAAGTACACGTTTTAAAGATGACAGTTGTGGCTATTACAAATTTGGATTTTGGAGATTTATCCTAAAAGCTCACGTTGGTGGGTGAAAGAAAATAAGATCATTCCACGTGGTCTTGCTTGGTCCGGAATTTCAAAGTTTCGGAAACCGGACTGTTGTAACCTCTTTGGACCGGTATGCATCTCACAGTCTTACATTGCTAACCCCACTAACTTCCTTTTGAATTTGTTCACAGTAAATGAGTAATTTCAATTTTTTTTAAAATTTTTTTTTGTTGTGGTTAGGATTCAACTCCCATTACTGAACTTTCTGAACACAAGCTGAAATGAAGCAACCGTGGTGTATTGCCAGCGCCCAATTTATAGATGGTTTGTCTCTTCCAGAGACAGCCGATGGTTACAACACTGCAGAGCATTCGAATGAATTCGCGGACGATTTCAATTTAAACTTGTGCATGGACGATTTCAATTTAAATGTTGCACAAACTGGAACTACTCATTCGATAGGGGGTCTATTTCGTGAGTTACTGGATTTGGAAAAAAACGTTTTGATGATAGAAAACGGCATTCATTCGGTCAGAAACACACCTTTTGTACTTGATGTGTTTATGACTGTGAAAAGCAGACTTTCAAAAGTACAGCAACTATTGGGTCTTAATAATTATGTTGCTGTTGATCCTGAACATACTAAAAGTTGTGCCACCACAAACGACCCTGACGTTACTCCCGATGATCCGAAGGTTTGTATTTACTTTTCAGTTTACCTCCAGTGTTTATACCAAACTCAAATAATCGTTCGTGTCCACACTTATATCAAACATTGGTTGATACAGGCCACGTCGTCTCATATTGTAGGCCCTAACGGGGATAAGGTTGTCCATGCGGACCATGCAACGGACATTGACAATGATGATGGGCTTAAAGAAACGCAACCATGTAACCTTGGTATGCTTGTTGAAGCTTGTGCCATGACCCAAAAATGTCCTGTTATGGAATATGGAGGTGAAATTAGTACTCAACTTCCACCAGTGGCACCTAAAGAGGAAAATAAAATACCCGGTGACCCCATTATTGTACGTTATAAATCAGTTACAGTTTAAATATCAGCTATAGCCTACGTCCCTACTTATGTATATATATTTAAAATTCAGCAGGAACCAGATTGTGGTAATGACTGGTCATCTTACATAAACGATGAAAAAGATTTGGGTGATAATTCTCTAGATGCAATGGATTGTGATAACGAACAGTAAAATATGGTTCAGAAACAATTGGCTTGCCAACCTGAACCCATTAGCAATATTGATTGTGTGCAGACAGAAGTAGGAACACCCACCAACAAAGCTCATGAGGTATCTACATTCTCTGTAAAACATCGCCGATAAATAAAATAGTTTAATGTGCTGTTTTGTAACATACTATATTCTCAAATGTCAGTTTAAAGACAACAACCTGCCATATGTAAATGTGGTTGGCCAAAATGACACTCCTGTTTCCTCCCAACATAATGTCAACAAAAGCGTCGATACAAAATTGTGTCTTCTGTCTTTAGATTTAATGGATTGTGATGATCAACAAGGGGATGTGGTTGACAAAAATTCGTTTGTTGGCCTTGAATCCAGTAACAATGATGTTGCTGTGGTTAGCCTAGAAGATGCACCAACAAAGAAAGACGCTGAAGCCCCTGAATCTCAGGTTAAACCCAAGAAAGTGTCATTTGCAAATGTGGTAGGTCCTAATGACAAACCTCTGTTGGAAGATCTTTTCTCCGATATGAATATGAATAAAAGAAAGATAGTAAAATTGAACGACAACCTCAGTAAAAGAAGGCGCACTGTACAAACTTACGCGACGTTGTTTGGGTCTGTCAATTCAGAAAATGGGGTATAAAAAAAATTAGCTACTCCTTGCCGCCGTGTTACAAGATCGCAGGGTGTCATTAACGAGGCTATTATCCCAGCTTCCGTTTCAGATGTACATTACCTTATTAAATTGTAACTGAAACGAATCTATTTTTTTTTATTTTTTTCTGCTTATCTTTCAACTTTGTTTTCAGGAAACATCTGGAAACCCCAGAACGTGTCCAGTTAGTCGATTCTATTCGCCCACAATTGAAACGTTTGTAGAGGTAGGTTCTGTTTGTTAATCCAATAACATCATTATCATTTTGTGTATGTTATTGAATATATTAATTTTTTAGGAACTTTTACGACACCCGAAATGCAACAAGAAGAAGGTTATTGTTCCTGATTACCTTCGCAAGTATTTGAAGCTTAAAGAACCATTACTTTATAGGTTTCCTTGGGGCTCTGGTGCGGTTATTGCTTATAGGAATTTTTGGGTAGCCTTGGCATGTGTTGAAGACTGCACCGGCGGGTGGCTTAATGAGTTAGTGAGTAAAAATGATACCTAGCTGGTCTACTGCACTTGTTTATTATTTTGTTTTTTTACTTATGAAATGAATGTTTACAGTTTTGCTTTGCTTTATCTGTCCGCAGCACTTGGATGCATGGGTTGAATTGATGTGGTTGTTTAGACCAGGTGATGCAGATTGGGCTTTGGCAGGGTGTACTTTTTGCAATCAAATCCTAGGTGGCAACATGCCTACCACTTATTCAGATGGCACAACATACCCTGTGGCTTGGCGAGATGTTGCAAAGGTCATTTTGGCAGACTTTTACCGTACATACACCACTACTGTTATAAACAGCTTATAATATCCTGCATTTGTTTTATATATCAGGTGTATTTTCCCATGAATGAAAGTACAAAACACTGGGTACTCTGTGAGCTCCATATCCGCACTGGAGTTGTTTATATTTATGACCCTCTTGGGTCAGCATCAGGAGGTGAACGGTGGTTGCGAGGTTCCAAGAGAAAGTTACAAACACAACTTAAATCGTACCTAACAAACGCTGGGGTACTGCATAGTAAGGGCATATCACTGGGGGATTATAAAATCACATACAAGTGTCCAAAAGTACCAAAACAATCGGAGTTGTATGGTGACTGCGGAGTATGGGTGTGCATTATTTTGTACAGATTGCTCCGTAACCAGCCTCTGGAAGTAGACGACTCTCTTCAAACAACTTTAGCTTACCGTGAACGGATGCTTGAATACTTCTGGAAGCACAAGGTTGAATACATGATATGATAGCGGTCTTTCAAGGTACTATCCTTAATGTCCGTTTGACCCAGAATTATTGTCTAATGTTGACATGTGAAGTATTTTTCTTTCAACGTATACTGTAGGTATTTTTACTTTTATTATATATTAGTCGATTATTATAATATTTTTTGAACTCAACGGCATTTCTTTAGTTAATACCCGTGCACATATACAAAAAAGCCTATGCTTTGCAAACCACTTCTATATATTATGGGTTATGTATACTTTATTAATTTATTTGGTATATACTAGCAGAATTTAATATTTGGTTGCCATATAGTACATTACGGTACATGTCCTTAAATGTCTTCTTTTGCCAATCTCTTTCTTAATTTGTTTAACAACAGCTTTCTTTCTTCTTTTGGTCTATTCACTTCATATCTTTATCCCAATATTTCTGCTTTTGTTTAACAAAATGTCCGACTATATCCCACTAGATGTTCAACTAGATATCATTCGCAGGCTACCTCCTAAGTCTATACTCCAGCTACGTAGTGTTTTCAAGTTATGGAAGGCTAGTATAGATTGTGGTTTTTTCATCTCTAATTACGGTGTTAGTCGTAACGATGAGTGTTTTTTTACGCAAACATTTGATCAGGGTCACAAAGGTTTTATGTTAGCTTTTAATGAACAGCTGACCGCTACGGTACTTCGTACAGATTTAATGCTTTCATCTATGATTGCAGTTGGCAATTCTCATGGTTTTCGTGTTTTGTTTATGGCTCTAATCTAATGTCTGTTATTTGGAACCCGACAATCCAAAAATCACTTGCAGTACATGTCCCATTTTACACGCATCAAATTGAATGTAAAAATATTTGTTTTGGTTTTGCCGT
This sequence comes from Chrysanthemum seticuspe, assembly GCA_019973895.1. NCBI lineage: Eukaryota > Viridiplantae > Streptophyta > Magnoliopsida > Asterales > Asteraceae > Chrysanthemum > Chrysanthemum seticuspe. The sequence continues at coordinate 187,876,598 of BPTQ01000008.1, forward strand.
CCGTCCGGACACTCTTGTCCCGACGATCGTGAAGGTCTCCTATCCTGTTTTCTAAAGTGGTTTCTGGTATGTTTCTGTCTTTTCTTTCAACTCGTTAAGGTGGACATGCCTTGAAATTTTCCACCCCCCTCGTGAAACTATCAAATTGAAACGTCAAAGTCAGGCAGTTGTCGGTCATTTTATCTATTGGACTGGGAGTGAAAAGTTAACTAATGAGGACGGTGTTACATACAAGATTTATATGTTGATTTCGTATGATTTGGTAACCAACCAATTTAAAGTTATAGACCTTCCGAAGATTTTAAAAAATGAACTCCCAGTTCCATTCTATGTTTTCGATCTTGGAACCTCTCTAGTGATTTCTGGTATGATCATTGATGAAGATATGCCATTGTTTTGTGGATGGGTGTTGGACGTGAATGGTTTTGACATAAGATCATTTAGAAGCCTCTTTGCCATCCCCACCCTATTATCTGTTCGTTTGCTTGGGTTTACAAAGGATCAGGCTCCAATAGTGAAAGCGTACACTGGCAACCATTTGGGTCACTCGCTATTCCTGTACAACAAAGAACTTGAATTATTTGTCAGCATGGGAATTTTAGGAGATACGGGATATTTCTACATCGCCCCATACAAAGAATCTCTTCTTTGGTTAAATCATACAGACTGTGCTGCCTATAGTATGTTTTATTTATAACGTACCATTCTATTCATGTTCCTTTTAAACATTATCACTTGATTTGGTTAATGATATATCAATGCCATTTTCAACAGGTTTGTTCGGCTGAAGTTACGGATCAGGCTAAATGGGAATGAAGGTTTGTGATTTTAGTACGCTGTCTGTGTGGTAAGGAAGCATTGGACTGCTTAGATTTTTCGTAGTCGATGAATGTTATCAATCAAGTGGTTATATAATATGTAAAAATTAAAGCTATAACCATGTAGTAATCGTAATATGTAGTTGGTTTTCTGTATCAAACGTTGTATGTCAACGTATTTACTATTTCATCTCTTCTGTTATCCCATTATCCATTTTTTTTAATCTGGGCAACAAGCAGTTGTTACCCAAAATAATTTTGGCAACCTAATTTTGTTCTTAGGGCAACTTGTTTTCCATACGGACTACTTTTATAAACCCACGACTCCTTCTAGATGTACATTTCGTATTCTACAACCTACTAATAACTACCAACTTGAGACACTGCACACTTCCAAAAATAGAGGTTTAACATTCAACACTAGTACAAATTAACTAGCAGTTGTAAGTTTACTACAAGTAGTGGTAAACGACTGTCCCTGTTCAGCCCCACAAAAGCAATAGTAAAAAACAACTAGCAGTTGTAACTTAATTTAAGTAATCGAACATAAAAGCAATGTAGCATTTTTTTTATGTTTACAAACGTCGTATAAAGCTCAAAATAATCCACTCAAACGAATGTCAGTCTACACATCTGATAACCTGATGCCATTCTGAAGATGTTCTTTAAAAAATAATCCAAGTGAAGATGTTGATGTTTTTAGAATAAGTGATGGTCTTTAAAATTGTTTCGTCCATTAACATAAAAATCTGTTTTAAATCCCAGTTTAGCGAAGGATCTACTATAGAAGGTGACTAAACGAACACGACCTAGTACTCCTTAAGAAGAATAACAATTAACGAACAGTTATTCTCACTAAACACCTCGGTATGTTGTTAATACACGAATACTCTGAATAGTATTTGCCTTTACAACCTTGAAGTGTATTGAGTCTAGATATCACCAAAAACTTATATAGAACTCAAACCTAGGACCTCCTTTAATTGGATAAGGAGTCCTTTACAAAATACACTAAGTACTGTACAAGATAAATATACTTACAATACTTATCTAATACAAAACATCCTATCGAAGACATTCTAGAATATTACATATTCATCCAACACAATCATACTAGCAGTGACAAGTACATTAGCAGTGGTACGCAACTTTTACTGCCACTGGTTTGTGTATTGCTGACACTCTTCTTTTCCGCTGGCTTTCCCGGTACCTTTTCCTGTCCGGGTCTTTTGCCTTTATCCTTTTCTTGAAGGAGTTTCGGTGGCTTGCTTCCTCGTGGCCCTGGCGTATTCAACCCATGGGATTCCCTAAGGAATTAGATAGGCCTTTCAACTTCAATGGGCCTTTCAGGGGGTTTCCAGTCTAAATACGCCCCTCTGCGCGGTACAGGAAGGGCTTTTGGTAATGTAGCTTCCCAACCCGCGCAGGTTTTCTTTTATCCCGGCTCCCGCAAGCTGGTCATTTTTTCCTTAGACCCAGTCTATCCAACCAGATAGCCCTAAATTAGTAGACGCACACTTGAATGGGGGTCGGGCTGCACCAACAGAGGAAGAAGGCATAGTTTTCATCCTCAGTTGTTTGACTTTCTTAGGGAAGTTTCTTGTTAGTTAGGGGCTGGTTTACGTATTTCGTTGCCCCTAACTTCCTTTTGTCGCCCTTCCCTACGGGACCCATCTGCCGAACATATTTTGTTACTCCCATGACCCAATTCCCATGATTTATTTCCTTCTTCCGCTCTCGAACGCCGAGGTTACAAAGTAAATGCCTGCACTTTCAAGATCCCATATTGCTAATGAGAGTCTGCTATGTTTAAACTCCCACCTTTGGTATGCATATGGTCCTGGCAGACTACCACAACTTGAATGGACATGGGTTTTGGGTGAAGGTGTGTTGTGGATGTTCGCGGAGATGGGTTATTAGTCGTCATTTTAGAACGACTAACTGTTATTAGTAGTCATTTTAGAACATGTTTCAGTTGTCGCAGCATCAGCTTTGCGCTTTTTTTTTGGGGGTAGAGGTTCAGGCTATGTATGGGCTGTTTGGAAACGGCCGTGCGTGGGCAACGAGTTGTTGTTGACGTCCGTATGTATTCTTTTTGTACTGTGTATCATCGGTATCTTTTTCTGAATAACATCTTCAACTTCTCTTTGGTTTTTTAAAATATTCGGGTTGCCTGATTTGTAGGTGGAAATATTTTTGTAGGTGAAGGAATGGTTCCTTTTTTGCTTTTTCTGGACTTTCCCCTTGATTTACCTTGCTTATTTATAGCGAGGATTTTACTGTTCGTGCACGCGATATCATTAATTTTCATTAACTGTTTTGTGGGTAGGCACGTGCCTAGCCTCCTACACTGTTGCTGCTATATTTGACAAAAAATTACTTGGGAAGGAACGTGAATCTTTACATGCAGATTGTCTCTCCTTTTTTCTATTTGAATATAAATGATTACGTAAACACAAACAAATTTGCTTTTTACGAGGAAACTAGCGGTGGTTTTTGCGACACTAGGAGTGGGTACAACGACGTTAGCAGTGGTTAGATCGAAGTTAGCAGTGGTTGGGGATTTACGTATGAACAGACTTAAGAATTTGTTCAAAACCTTTAGCCTCCTTTCGCGGCAGCAGTTGTAACTCTTAATCGAGTTTGTATCCCCAATTCAATCCAAATTAATTTGTACTAAAAACTTACTTTTTTAACACTTGTAGCAGTTGTTACTAATTTTTTGGCGCATATATCCCCAACTGTGTTGTTAAAATTATGTCTTTTCTTTATTTTAATTTTTGTATTTACTTATTTTTTTTAATGATATTATAAGGGCTATTATTCTAACACATAAATAAGCATGTAACTACTATTATTAATCGTCTCATACTCTCATTGGCTTGCATTCCCCAAACAAGTTACCCACCCACACTATCACTTTTTTTTTAACTAAATAAAATTCCGTCTTCATATTACTACTTTATTAGTAAATTTTTTTTATTTTGTAAAGTGACTTACTATCTCGAACACAGTTTGAATAACTACGCAAACAAATATATACTAGTAACATAAAAGGGATCACATCCATAAGTTAACATGACATACACAGACTATACAAAGATGAGATAAGTGACTCCAAAATGTAACAACGATCCCCTAATAAACAAAAGGCAGCAGCTTCCATGTAATTAATACAAAGCACATCAAACCTCCATTGACTCCAACTTTTCAATTAAACCATTCAGCTCTTTAACACGGTCATGTTTTCTAAACCAAGAATACAGAAGTTTGAAACTCTCAGCCAGATCCTCATTTTGCATCCTTAACAGGTGATTAATAGTTGGCAACCAACAATCCAAACCGCATAAAAGCTCCACTTCCGCTATCATTTGTTGTCTACGGTTGACACAGCCCCTAATTTCAACAGCACTCCTCCTATGATCTGCTTCGTCACGTAAAGCAAATTCCAATTCACCTCTGTACTACGCGATCGTAATATCTTTTAACAACTTTGAGCCACTAAACATTGGTAATTCATCACATAAAACCATGCCAGCAAACATCGTTATGTTTGCTTTTCTAATACTATCACTAATAGAGATACCAAAAACTGTTTTTGTTACATAGCGTCATATATAGACACGAAATTTATGACAAACTAGTTATGACAATTGTCTGTTTCCAATGGACAAGTGGATCACACCAAATAAGTACCCACCCACAATTTCTTTTTTTTTATAATATCTTCCTATTTTTTTCAAATATTTTTTATGATGAGTTTGCTAGTGCATAGCTAGGAAATGGTACTTTGGGCACCTAATTTGTGTACTCATGGCAACTATACTTTGGGCAACTAAATTGTGTACTCATGGCAACTAGTTTAAATAGTAGTACTTTTAGTCAAGTGGTGATGTATGCAACAACGGGGCTGGGGTTTGACTGGATTTAATTTACATCTTTCTATTTTTTTAAACTATTTTTATGACTAGTTTGCTAGTGCATACCTAGCAAATGGTACTTTGGGCAACTAAATAGTGTACTCATGGCAACTAGTTTACGTAGTAGTACTTTTAGTCAAGTGGTGATGTATGCAACAAGGGGCTAGGGTTTCACTGGATTTATTTAATTTACATCTTTCTATTTTTTTCCAATATTTTTTATGACGACTTTGCTAGTGCATAGCTAGCAAATGGTACTTTAGGCAACTAAATAGTGTACTCATGGAAACTACAATAGTACTTTTAGTCCAGTTGTGATGTATGCATAAAGGGGTGGGGATTGAGTGGATATAATTTGCATTAAGTGTTTTTTTATTAGTCATACGTGTATTCATGTAAACTGGCCAACTAGTTACAAAACTTCACAAATTTATTTGGGTAAAAAAAAACTACAATACACATTTGGGTAAAAAAAACTACAATACACATTTGGGTAAATCAAACATACAATATACCTAGCGAATTATTTTTTAATGTGTGAACGTTTGGAATAAATTTATGCCAAGTTCTTTATTCTTGTATTGTTATGCCCCAAAAAAAATCAAACCTGCAAAGTGCAAGAAAAAAGAAAAGAAATAAAAAAATAAAATAAAAAAAAACAATAAAGAGTTACATATTGCAAGTAAGTAAGCATAGAATATGAATAAGTGTCCATAAAACATGAAGGTAAATCCGGCACTTCTTACGTTTCCAGTTTTATCTTCTTTTATTATATTATTATTTGTAATTTATTTTTTGTAATTTTTTATATTTTTTTGTCCTCCTGGTTTCATATATATACACGTAATTTGTTTGACGTGGTTTCGTTTTTAATCTTACTATCTTAGTAGTAGTAAACTGCAGTATATGTAATAATAAAAAAGGGGGAAAATGAAAAGGCGTGTATGTGAAAGGTTGGTCCTTTAATGCTACTTCTTGTGGCAGACAAAATGCTAGGGTGGCTGTCAACTCAACGGACGCATCAGTTTTGTACACTGACACAACACTAATTATATTATAACTTAAACTAAACCTTCTATTTAAAACACACACATAGCAATCAAAGGGGGAAAAAATAAAATATACAAAACAAAACTGAAAAAAGGATGACTACACCTATGCCATTCTGTGAAGAACTTGCTGGTGTTGCAGGATCTAGTTTTGTTAGAGATATGATGATTGTTCATTTTCGAAGGGATGTGAGTGTTGTCATGGTGGATGAAGCAGAGTTGATGAAGAAGGCTCAAGAAATCAGGGCACGTGTGGCTGAAAGGGATTATGTTATTGGAGAGTTGGAGCTTTTATACCCATTTGAATCTTGTGTGGAAAGTATTTCAGAATTAACCAAGCTGCAAACCGAAGATCTGACAGAAGCCGCAGCGATATTGGTCAATGTAATAAAGAAGCAGAAGCGAGCCCAGGAGCTTCTGTCATTCATAGAGAAGCTGAAAGGCATGGTGTACTGATTCGGTTAATTGTTGTCTTGGTGGTGACGATGTCTTGTTTATGTTGGTATTTCTATTTCTAGTCATGTATCTTGTGTTGAATTTTAGTTTGACTGCTGTTGTGAAATGTGGGTCTAGGCTTTGGCAAATGGATGTAAAATATTTGAATAAATAAAAGACATGGTTTCTGTTAAATAATTATATTATGGTCACCTTTAATTGTGCCTGCATCTCATGATCTATTCTGAAAGAATACCGCCTCCATTGTTTCAAGAATAAATCTGTTTGAGTGGCCGTCATTGTGGACCTGTTTACCTGGTTAATGCAAGTAAATCTCATTATTAAAATATGCATATGGGAATGTAACGTTTCAAACAAACAAAGTGTATCAAGTAAACGACACAAAAAAACATCATGCTGTTGGTTTCCGACATGTCATATAAAACATAAACCCAAACAATTAGAATGAACCACTAGAGTTAAAAGGGGTATAATGAGCATACCTATAAAACATAAACCCTAATAACAATTTAAATAACTTTGAATTAAATAAAAAATTTACTAATAGAATATAAAATATAAAAGTGCACAGTTATTTATATTCATGTATAAATATATGAACGAATACGGTAACAAAGTACATACGGGAGAATACAACAAACCTGGATTTGTTTCTAAAAATAGACGAAAAGGACAACGATATATTTTTATTTGGATTCTTCGCTGAAAGTGACCTAAACAAGGAATGTGGGGATGTTGATTGTTGGGACTTGGGACCATAAACTGATGTGTGGGGTATAAAAGGTTTAAGTTTTTGTCATTCTAGGTCCCTCATGTATCTTACGGCTATCACAGTAACGACTAAAAACTGCTAGTTAAAGTTTGAACTGCTAGTGCTGAAGACAATTTATCATATAAACGTGTTGTTATTACATGTTACTACTGCTGCTAGTAACAGTAGTAATATAAACATGTTGTTACTACATGTTTTCTAAGGTTACTCTTGTTATAACAATGTTGACTGACCTTTAATTTGACTAGTCACAAGGTAATTGAATATTTTAGAAACAGTGTGTGTTACTCTTCAATTAAATTCTCCAACCAGCTAGTATGGCACACCATTCAAGTGTAATAAATGAAGAGGAAAAATAGAGATGGTTATGCTAGTAGACGTTCTTATATAAACCGTGAATGCTATTCTTTTCGTTATAACATCGAAACCGGTTGAGTAAATGGTATGCATTGGGTGCACGATGGAAAGAGAAAACAAGTATGATTGACCTTAGGTGCAAGGCGTGCACCGAATAGAGAAATCATGTGGTACTGTTGTCCAATGAATTTTTACGCAAGCGACAACAATACTCTTATGGGGTTGATGCATGTAGACTTGGTGGTGTACATGTTAGCAGGGAAAAAACAATTGCAGTTCGTAGAGGTGAAGGTGTGATGCTGTGATGGGGCTACATTTTCCAGCATCTTGTATAGGCAGTGGTTCAGTGAGTATCAAAGGTAGAAGTGAGACTACATCAACAGCTGGTGAAATTCATGATTCTATGTGTACAGAACCCAGTGACCTTAGTGATGAAGAAACCTGTTAGGAATTAGAAATTCCCAGTATTAAAGAGTCGGTCACCTCAAGTATATGTAATCGTTAGAAAGCTCGTAGTCGTAGTTCTTTTAAGTTAAGTAGTAATTTAGTTAAGTAACACCGTGGAGGACGGACGGGTCTTTACCCACTGTATGCCTGATCCACAGCCCAAAGTGTGGCGATTTGTGTAAGACTATAAATACTCTCTACCTTCCAAGGTAGAGAGTTGGAGCTTATAATAATATCTTTCACTTTCTCTCACTAAGTTCCCTAAACCTCTAACTTTCTCTCTCTAGAATTCCATCTATATGCTACTTTGTGTTATGGTTTGATGTGTATGTGAAAAGTAATATCTAACAATTGGTATCAAGAGCCATGGTTAGATCATATGTTGCACATCTTTGGATTTCTAGTGGTTTTTAGGTGGTTTTTGAGTTTGAAAAAGTTTAGTGGTTTTTGCATCATTTGGTTGATTTCTTGTGTTAAAGTTTGAATTTTGTTAGTACTTTTATGTTTAGAATCATCACAAGTGTTTAGGTTTTCATTTGGTAAGCTTGAATCATCTTGGTTGGGTTGTTTTTGGATTGAAAAGTGAAGTTTATATGGTTTTTCATGCTAGCGACTTAGTTCACGGATAACTTTCTTCATAGCGACTTGCTTCACAAAATTGTAGCGAGTTACAGTTTTAAACCTAGCGAGTTAGATCTAGCGAGTTAAAGTACAAGTAGTGGATTCTCCACTACGAGTAGCGACTTGGTGGTAGCGACTTGGTTTGTAGCGAGTTGCTCTTTAGCGACTTGCATTTCTAGCGACTTGTGTAGCGAATTACTGCCAAAATTTTGCTAGCGACTTGAGGGGTAGCGAGTTACTACTTAGCGACTTACATCTGGCTAGCGACTTGGAACTCTAGCGACTTAGTGGTGTAGCGAATTAGTTGTTAGCGACTTGGTTCAAGAATTCGTAGCGACTTGGTTGATTTTTCCCGTCAAAACTTCAAACGGCCATAACTTTTGAACCGTAACTCCGTTTTCAGCGTTCTACCCATCAAAACGACCGTGAGAACGAGGAGAATAGACCGCCGAATTAACTAAATCTGCTCCGAACAGAAGTTATTGAGGTTTTTAAGTTTTTAGACCTAAATTTCTCAGGAAAAACGGGCATAAACCAATCCGAATCACAACCAAACAACATCTCTGCTTATCCCACAAACAATCATAAGACCTAACACACAATTGTCTATCATTGTGTCGATCCATTAGTCGTCTTAACACATTCCATTGGTCATTACTTAACGGTTTAGTCTTGATTTTAGTAAAATCCCGCGAAAGATTCTATTTCTCGGTTTAAATCATAGACTGGTAAAATCCCGTGCATTCTACCACATCATGTCTTACTCTACTGACCCAGTGATTTCAGAAGTGCTTAAATTGTATGATGTTGGGGATAATAATGATAATGGATGCTACACTGAACGATTAAAGATGTTTGAATTAAACAACGAGGATGTGAGATCTTCGTGTTCTGAGTACAATGAGAATGAATTGCACCTGCTACAGAATGCCATGCAAATGGAATGCAGCATTGAGCCCTATCAACTACTTCATCTGCACCTCATACAGTTGTTATCCATAGCTGGGGATCGAACATGTAGTGCTCTTTTCCGCCAGGACTTACCTACATTGACAAGAAGCTTGCTGTTGAACTTAGAGCATTTAAAGCTGCAACTTACCAATGAAGAAGTTCAAAAAGATGGTTCCAGTGCAGCTCTTCAAGTAATCTACAAACAATTTCAACCATTCATCAGTGGGGAATATTCAGCAGATTACAATCAACACTTGACTGGAATTTCCTTCAAAAAACATACTGGAATGGAAATTCAGGAATTCATTGAGACATTTATCCAACTCATGGATAATATGAAAAAGTTCATTGAAGAATCTGCACAAAAGAATGAAGACGTGAATGAGTGTCAGGTGCAGTTGAAAAATTGTTGTGATAAGTTGGGTAATGTATCTGGTGAAGAATCGGGTGGTGCTGAATGCAGAATGTTAGAGAAAACAAATAATGATGAGTCGGACAATGCTAAAATAGAATCTTCATGCTCATGTCCACAAGAGAGAGAGGTGCACCAGTCACAACCCGTGCAAGCTAATGCAAAGGAACGCTACATGGAAGCTTCGGATGTACCCAAGATAGAGATGCACCGGCCACAACCTGTGCACGTTAATGCAGAGGAAACTTGCATGAAAGTTTCTGCAGTACCTAGGTATGCATCTTCTTCTCAAAATGATGATTATGGATTGCATGAGTACACTGCATTTGTTCCTGATGATTCCTTGACCACTGAACTCAATACCTATAAGGATCAAGTTGCCATATACGAACAACGTGCTAAGTTTGAACTTACCACTCGTGAGCAGGAGATGGATATCCAAATGCGTACAATTATTAGAAAAAGTAATTTTAGAGAAGAAGTATTAAAACAAGAGTTAAACTCCTTACAAGAAAAGCTTTCCAAAACTGCTAAGCAAAAACACGAACTTCAAGAAAATGTTAAAATGCTTAAGCAAGAATTCAAGGCTAAGGAATCAAAACTTTTGAATGATTTTTCCAATCTAAAAACTTTGAAAAACAAGCTTGAAAATAAGTTGTACGTACAAGGGAATACCATTCAAACTGCTCACATGATCACTAAGCATCGAGTCTTAAGCGATAAGCATAGGATTCCCCTTGTTGAGGAACCAAATCCAGAGGTAATTAAAAAGGCTAGAAATGCTCATAAGGTGCTTTATGATGGTAATGAAATCCTTAAGCCTAGGCAGAAACCTAGTTGCGTTGAGTGCACTGAGGAAGATAAGAAATCTGATGAAGTCACTAGGGAGAAAATGAATAAGAAGTTAGAAGATCCTGAGTGTAAAAAGAATAACATAACGATCAAACCCCATAATTACACTAAAGAAAATTGGATCTCCTTGAACAAGTTTAAGCCTCAGACTCTATTAACCCCTGAACAAGTGTTCTGGAAAAAGGATATGGAAATGCAAAAAGCTGAAAATCTTGTTGAAAAGAATCCCCCTTGTAGGAAACTGCCTAAATCAACTGTGTATCCTCCTAATACACCAATGCACTTAGTTCCTAGATCTCTTGCCACTAAAAGCAAGACCTTAATCAGTGAATATGTTATCTTTCAACTATTTGTTGATTTTGAGAAAACTTGTAAGAAAAGGATCACACCCACCGGTATAACTGAAGGGGAAAGGGGTTTTGAGCAAACTAAAGAATGCTATTTAACTGAGGTCATGCCTTTCTTTAAACAACTAAAAGATCAATTTGAGAGTCTTAAAAAGGGGACGCATTCTGATATTAAAGAAATGGAAAAGGTATTTGATGCAATGATTGTTGAGGTTAGTGATTATGAGAGAGAATTAAAATATAATGAGATTGAGAGGAAGAACTTGCATACAATGAATGAGAATCTGATTTATGAATGTATTGCTCAAGATGTGTTTTTCACTGCTACAAATTGTTCCATCAATGCTTCTCAATTTCATGAATTATCTGTTGCTCTAAAAATCTCCCATGATCGTGTCATTGAGCTTGAAACAACAAATTCAAAATTGCATGAGAAAATAGAACAGGATGATCATGATAACTTGGTCAAACATTATTCTAAATTAGAAGTTGAACATCTTGCTTTGCAATTAAAACATCAACATCTCAAAGAAAATGTTAAAACCTCAAATATCAAGACATCCTCTGATGCTCCTGAGTTTGATGCATTTTTTGAAATTAGCAAACGTGATGAACAAATTCGAGCTCATTGCCACACGATCAAAAGATTGAAAGCCCAAATTTCACAACTGAAAGGTGAAAAGAAGGATGTGACTGGTTCCCATATGCCTCCACCTTTAGATTCTCAGAATTTCCAACTTCAAAACATAATTGATAACTTGCAAAAGGAAAATGATTGTTTTAAAGCTGAAATTTCAAAGGTTAATGATCAAAACAAAGAGTTATGTGATTCATTTAAAGTTAATCATGATAAACAAATTGAAAAGATAACTTCTTTACTTAACGATATTGAGAATCTGAAGCGTGAGGTGAAAGGAAAGTTGCCAATCCCCAATTGCAAATACTCTGTTCCTAAGGTATCTGATTGTGATAAATATGCTATCGATATGTTATATATTCCTCCGCCCATTAGGAATAATGAACTTGCACATAAAGCATACCTCTCATACCTTAAGGAAAGTTTGAAGGGTCTCCGTGAGATTGTTGAAGATGAAAGATTAGAAAAACCTTTTGATAGTACTATAGCCTATGCCTGCATGGATGCCAAACGATCTCAGGAACTCTTAGAGTATGTAATTGTCACAAGTCCGAAATCTAACAATAGGCGAGATAGAATAGTTGTGCCTTGTTCTATGCCTAAAGCCAAGCATGTGACCCTTGATATGCCTTGTTCCATGTCGAAATTCAAGCAAGCAACCTTTGATGTGCCTCCTAGAATTTCAGATCCCAGCACTTCTAGACCAGGAATGCAGAAAGTAGTGAAGCCATGTAATGTTCCCATCATTACTTCTACAGATGCTAAGATTGACACTAAAGTTAGCGGGTCAAAACCTAGAAGCAATGCAAAGAAGGATAGGATTACGCAAACTAAAAGTGATCATGATAAGGAAGTAAAAGAACACCATAGGGACAAGAAGTTTGATTTGAACAAAAAGAATCGTGTTAGTTCTAGTATTAGCTCTAAGCTTACTGAAATTAATTCGAGGCCTTATGCTGTCTGCAAAACATGTAAAAAATGTTTATTTTCTGGTAATCATGATAAATGTGATGTGTTATTTCTGAGATCTAAGAATCATACCCCAGTTAAGAAAGTTTGGAAAGCAAAACAGATTAAGCAATCCTGGAAACCTACAGGGAAGGTTTTTACCAATGTAGGATTTCAGTGGAAGCCAACAGGTCGAATGTTCACGAATGGCAAACCTTGCTCTTTAACTAGATCCACTATGCCGAGAATAGTGCCTGTTAAGGTTTGGAAGCCAACTGGTAGAATAATCCCATTAAGCACAAAATGTCATTTGACTAAGTCTGATGCCTCTACTAGTTCAGCTCCTAGGGATAATGCCATTGCATCTAGGGTTTCTGCTGATTCAAAGACTGTTTGTGCTAACCAAAAGGAACCCATCAGCACGTGGGGATCCAATGTTTCCAATTCTCTGTCTTCGTCTGTTGTCCAAAGCAGGTCGTACAAATCGTCCCTTGGTATTTGGATTCGGGCGGCTCTAAACATATGACTGGGCTCTTAACAATGACGTCTGTTCACTTCAGTTCAGGCCTCGTACTTCATCATAATGGCGTCTGCAGATAACACTTCAGGCCCCGTTCCTAAAAGAAAAGAAAGGTGTACGCTTCAGTGCGCCTTATCTTCTTAAGAAGAGAAATCTTCATGTTTATGACCATTCTCATCGACATTCTTCATCAACATGCTTCATGCTTTTTCCATGCGCTTCAGTCATCAAGTGAACCGGACTACTGATAATTACTCTTATTCCTCTTGCTCAATATAATGAAGATGGCGACATCATGTGCTAATTTTGTGGGGGAGAAGTGTGAATATAATACATTTGGATGATAATCACTTGGTTAATCAAGAATGGCATCTCTGTATGCAATTCTTGAGGGGGAGAAGAAGCGTGAATTTTTTGCATGGTTGACTGATATTTGAGAATATATGGTCAAACGGCTCCTAACCCATGTAAGAACCGAGATTCTTCTTATCGGATCATCTTCACATGTAGTTTCTTCTAAGAGCCGTTGGTTGACATCTTCACACGGGCTGATATGATTAAATGACAAAGTGCTTCTAGTTGCTGGGCTGATTTCTTTGATGAACATCTTTTTGTTCTTGTTTGATTGGGAGGGATTTTAATTAAGGGGATTTGCTATTTACAAGTTAATGGGAATGCCTTTGGTGTGAAGAAGATGTTAACTGTCTATTTCCCCATTCGGATAATCTTGAAGAAGGTCGAGTCTACAGTCTAATCTACATTTGAAAGCTACATGATTAGAAGACTAAAGACGAATTGCATTTGATGATCTAAAGTCTTCTTCTTAATCCGGGCTGAGAAGAACACTTGAAAATCTTCGTCAGTTTAGGGGAGAGCACTAATTGGGGGAGATTGAAAAGCCAAAATTTTATCCCCAATTAGACTTGCTCAGATTCTTTAGCAATGATTCATTGCTTGATTTTTGATGACACTCCTCCAACGCCTAATGCTTTAATTACTAAGGATAATTGGGATTCATTATTTGGGATTTATTGTTTTTCAAAGATATGTTTGATGAGTACTTCCAACCTCTAACGAATGTTGATCATCCAGCTTCTGAAGCTCATGCTCTGGTTTCTATTGACTCAACTGGTTCACCATCTAAGAAGTACTTCTTGGAATTCTCAAGAAACCTTATCTCCAGTTACTTCACAAGGCGTTGTTAATGACTATCATTGCAGTTGCACTCATGAATAGTGATCCGCTCTTTGGTACTCCTTTGCCAAATCTTCACGGATCATTGTTTCATTTTTCTTCTCCAAATGTGCACTCTGTAAATCAACCACATGAACATTAAGGAAAATGACTTCCTCATCCGCTTAAAAACATTATTGGTAAATCTTCCAGATCAGTTTCTACATGTATACCGTAAGGAAGAATGCATTGATGTTGAGGAATCATTTGCTCCGGTTCAGTCAGTGGGTCAATGTACATCCGATTGTATGTTTATTCACGTGTTGGACATTTGACTCAAGTTGATTACTTCGAAGTTACTCATTTATAACTTATTTGAGGTTGAAGTTGACGTTCACAAAGGCGTGTTCTTATTTGATAACTTGCTCGGGCTTAAGTATTTGAGTTGAAGACTTGGGTTATCTAGTTACCAGCAGTCGAGGTGGATGATTGAAGACCTGGTTAACTATCACTATTAGGAGTTACTTTGTTTTACTCAGTGTCACACGCATATGACGGTGTGGATAATTTCAAGAGGTGTTAATGTCTCATACTTTGTTTGAGTAGTGAGTACTTAGAGATTTGCTTGAAGCATAGATTCTCGACACCGTTCTTCCATCTTTAAGTGCAAGCTTAAGACACAAATGCGGGGAATTCGACTTCAGTTTCAAGTTTGGTATATCGGGTTTTTCTTCAACAGTGGTCACTTCAAATTGTCTACATATGGGTTGATAAAGATAGTCAGAGAGAGTTTATGTAGCAGTTGATTCTCACAGGATTCACTTGGGCTATTTGAGTTCTTCTCACAAGATTTCAAGTTTATGGATATATTATGTTTTGCTGATTCTGAGGTATCAAAACTATTTGGGGGAAGGATATATTATTCCAATTATTTTGGGGGAAGTGGTCTCTGGAGACCTTTGGTTTTTGTTACTTCAGTGTTCAGTTGGAAGAAATGTGAGAAGAATATTTGGAACGTGAGATGATACTGCCTATCGACATCGTATATTCGGTTTATGATAAAGTGCTTCCGGTTATATGCACAACATGTTCACTTGATCGAGCTAATTCAGTTATTTCAGAGTTGACATCCACAGAGATGATTAGTGACTCAATACGTTACATGGATGTCATCGTCTCTACTCTTGTTGGGTACATGTGTACATTATGTGCTGATTGGTTATATGTTATATAACTGGAATGCACTTGGTAAAATGAAGATGTTGATATATTGTTCCCCTAACTAGACAACTGGTCAAGCTCGAAGAGTAAGGTGTACATCGGGGATGCACAACAGGTTCATGTGATCGGTCGTAATCAGTTAATCCGGATTTGATAACCACTGAGACGATCAATGTTTCAACTTGTTACTTCGGTGTTCTCGTGTTCTTCAGGGTGCTGAGCTTCAATCAATGAGACCGCTTTGTATTCAACTCTACTTCTTAGGGAAATGGTCTTTATTCGATGTTTGTCGGTTTGGGGGGAAGCTATCAAAGATTCAAATTGAGAAGGCTCATGTTCAGACGATTTTCTTAGAAGCCTCGGATGCTTTGGTGGCGAAAGTTTAAGAGATGTTGATTCCTTTCTTCTACAACGTGCTGAACGATATCTTTATCTCGGTACTCATTTCATCATTCTCTTAAACTAATTTATCTCTTGTACATATATATTTGAAAAACAAAATACAAAAATATAAAACTTTCAAAATCCATAAAAATTTGAAAAATTCGAAAATTCTTCAAAAAAAAAAAAAAAAAATATTGTCATTTTTGTCATGTTTCTTCCGGTTCGATAATATCTACAGTCTTTGTGCTGTCATTCAAAGAATGACACGGGATTTTAGATGTTGTTCGAATTTTAAAAAAAAATCAAAAAATCAAAAAATATTTTTGGGAGAAAGAGAAATGGTTTATTGTCATTTTCAGGCAATAACCCGGTTTTTTAAAAGAAAGAACAGAGCCATGTTTTAACATGTTTTCAAATTCCATGCTCTGATTCTATAAACATTTATCTGCTGAAAACCAAATGCTTTGAAAAATAACTCGATCTCTATTTTTGAAAATCATCAGGACTTATTTGTCAAAATCTCTATCTCTCAATCAACAACCTATGTCATTGATTGAGGGGGAGAATGATTTCAATTAAATTAAAAAGTTATTTGGCATTAAATTGTTTTCAAAGGATATTCATGCATGTTTTATAAATGGAGTTTAAAGTCTTAAAATCAGATCATATCAGTTCAAACGCGTTCATAATCAAGTCACAATTCTCCTTAAAAGCTTTCAAAATCAATTTAAATCTATAAGAGATCACAAATCTCAAATGATTTGATAATTGTGATCGGGGGAGAATGTGTGATTTAAATTGGATTTAAACTGATAAATAGGTAAATGGTTTTATAAGGATGTACATGCTATCCTGCCCACATGTGACAAACGATTTCAAATTTTCCATGCACATGTTGAGGGGGAGCATCTATCTTAAACCTTTGATTTGAAACGTGATCATTTATCCCAATGTGCAGGTTCCCTCTAGTATGTGCAAAACTCTTTTCATACCTCGAGGCACATATTGAGGGGGAGAAAAATTCATGGAAACCTCATCCTTCCCGGAAATGCTATACCCACTTGATCTGTTGAGGGAAGTGATGTTGATATCTTTTAGAAAATGGTAATCAAAAGAAGTAAATTCTTTCTCTTGCCTCCGTGTGCAAAACATTTTGATACTTGATGCACATGTTGAGGGGGAGTTCTCGTTCTAAAAATATCAAAAAAAAAAAACAATTCAGGTACAAAATGCTTTGATAATATATCACAAGTATCTGAATTGATTTTCAAATGGTTTTCAATTGGATCCAATGGCAGATGAACAATACCAAATAGACCGACCAACTTTACTTTATGTACGGTGATATAAGGATGATAAGGTTAGGTATTGGTTCCCATGATCCGCCAGAACCGGAGGGATCTACCCAGGGACAATCCACTAGTTAATGTAGAAGTCCTTAGGTATGATGATAAAAGGAGAAAAATGAGATAAGGGAAGAGTGCGGACTAAGTCTGAGCTAGTACTGGAATAAACCCAACAAGGTTCTAGCTATGAAGTCTCGGTAAGCACTGAAGGGGTTGAAGAATTAAAAAGAATTGAATGAGAAAAGGGTGAAAACAAATAGCCCTCCATTTATTCAACCTTAGGGCAGAAACCGGGTTCAATTCATATGCTACTGATGGTAACATCGGTATTGAAGACAAGACGTCATGGACCCAGTGACGCACTGCACTTCAACTTTCCAAACCACTCAAGTTCCTCTTAAAAGGACTTGTTTCATTCTCACGGGGAACCGACATTATCTATCGACTTTCTCTTAGAGATGGTTGATATTGAAGAAGGAGACCCTCTCCCTAGTCTCCGTTATAGGATCCAAATATGCACAAATTGAGTCTAGAGCCACGAGATCATCAATAAATCTCATTAGGACACTTTCAATGAAGACTCTCTGTTTCACACAATGTGGAAAGAGAGATTATATCTTGAGTCCTACGCATTATCCTTGTGGTATTGCCAGAACATCTGAGTGATGTGTTTACACATTCACAATGAAGATGGAAAGCCTTCTGGAGCCAACATCAAACAAGCTCCTGGTAGGTGGCATGTGAGATCTATCATATAGATCAACCATGTGACAACTGAACAGAAACAATGGGGCGATTCAATTTCTTGAATCAATCCTGGTTCAGGTTAGGGATTGACGGATACCTTTGAAAAACCAGTCTTTGTGCTTAAAAACTCTTTTCTTTAGCACATCGACTGTGTACTCATTTTTCAAACCAAAAGGTATTTTTATGATTGATAATTGATTTTCAATAAAACCTTCGTTGTATTGCAAAAACAATTTCTATTGAGCAATACACGATTGTTTTTCAAATCTCTTTTCATCAATCAGTGGACTTAAAATTCGCTGGTTCACTCACTCCGTGCTGTCTTCTTTGAGATGTTCCGGTTTGAGAACAGCTAGAACAGCTGCGAAACCCTGTCAAGGAGATTCTTAGGAATCCTACCTGATCACAGGCAGTACTTGTACTGATCAACGGGGAACCGTGGGCCGTGTACCTCAATTCATCGAAAGTGATCAAAGACACTTTCGTGCGATTTGTTGCTAATTGTTGTATGCAGGTACGCCCGACGTTTGCAGCTGATCAGAATGAAGCGGTCAATCCATAGCCGCATGCTCACTTAACACATTCATCTCAAAAAGAAATCATGATTAGTGCATCAATGTCTCTGATATTTTCACTCCATGCTTCTGCTACGCTGCTGCCAATATCATGAATCAACTAAAGCTTCCGCTACTCTGATAAGAAGAGATTATGATCCAGAATGTGAGCATGTCGGTCTCAAAGTCACAAACACCACAATGGATGTCTCAGAGATTGTTGATAGCTGATGATCTCAAATGATGGCTCAATATTATCATCACGTGGATCAGTAAAAGACCTCCACTTGGATTAACCAAACATGCATTGTGAAGAATCATTGACTACGAGCTTAGGAGCAAAGGACTACATCAAGAATGCAAGATCAATTGTTAAATGTTATATCTATTTGTATTCAATGTAATTTTGATACATTATTGAGGTGACCTCCCTTAGGGGGAGATTGTTAGGAATTAGAAATTCCCAGTATTAAAGAGTCGGTCACCTCAAGTATATGTAATCGTTAGAAAGCTCGTAGTCGTAGTTCTTTTAAGTTAAGTAGTAATTTAGTTAAGTAACACCGTGGAGGACGGACGGGTCTTTACCCACTGTATGCCTGATCCACAGCCCAAAGTGTGGCGATTTGTGTAAGACTATAAATACTCTCTACCTCCCAAGGTAGAGAGTTGGAGCTTATAATAATATCTTTCACTTTCTCTCACTAAGTTCCCTAAACCTCTAACTTTATCTCTCTAGAATTCCATCTATATGCTACTTTGTGTTATGGTTTGATGTGTATGTGAAAAGTAATATCTAACAAAACCCAACCACTTGCAAGTTGAATAACAAGTGAATCACCTAAAAATGACCGAGCAATTGAACAAGCTGCAATTGATACACCTAGGTAATGACATGCTCGTCATTGAACAAGTGAGCCACCACCTATTCTCGTTATATGTTGTATTTCATAATATATGTAAACTAAATTGTATTATGTATTTGTTAAGTTATGCCAATGCAAGGACGTATTTAGTTAGCAAAAAATGGGTAAATCCAAACACTAGATACACAAGATGCAAAGTGTATAATCAAGCTGCAAAACTGTCATATACAATTTTTTAAGTGTTATTTATTTATTTATTTATTTATTTATTTTTTGAGGTGAAAGTGGGTAAATACTAACAAGGCTGGATAAAGCACTAAAGCAGGAAGGGATAGTTACCATGCACGTGCCCAAAACATAGTTGAACACGTGTACACCCACCAAAAAATGCTGACTATTGAAAGGCAAAAAAAAAATTATCTACAGTCCCCCAATAAAATGAAGTTGCCCTATATGATAAGTTTCTACTTTGTTTAGTTATCTAAAAAAAATGAAGTTGCCCAATAGGGTTGCAATCCAAAAACAGAGATGCCCCATCAAGGTTGCCATGATATACATCATACTATAAAGCATTCATACACAGTATTATGTAAACGGACACCGAACGTAGATAAAAAAACAGGTGCATACTACGATAACCCCAAAGCAGATGGTTACACAAAAACATCGCATGTTAATTTTATGTAATTGTTGAACATTTTTTTTGGTAATCATAAGAAGCACAAACAAAAAAAATGTTTAACAATTACATAACGTCGCCTTACAAAAAAGGCTAAACTAGAAAAACTATTTTGAGTTTTAAGTTATGTTAACACCCCAGTTTCAAAACGTTATCGGCAGCATGAGCATGCTGCATAAAAATACCTACACTCCAACCTTCCGTTCCTTAAAAACCAAGTTGCTTTTAATCCCGCACCTCCTCGACGGCGGTCTCTTGTTAGAGCCTTTAAATGCCTCGACATCTTGAACTTCCGTAAGCCCGATCTGGGTGTTTGAAAGCAGTGCCTCCTTGCATAAGGTTTTCTAGAGACCTTATGACCAGAAATGTCCTTAACGGAAGAAGAAGAAGGCCCAACATCCATAGATACAGACCCAAGAAATACCCCATAGTACCATTCATCGTCACTGAACCCAATGTCGGCATCAACAATTTCGCTAGCCAAAAAATCCATGAATAGATTTTTTCCTTGACATTCAATTCCTTGACTTCTATTTTGGAATGGAGGGCTTCTTAGGGGAGGTGACCGCCTCTCTTCCTCCTCCCATGCAGCAATATCAGAGGCAGAATTAGAAGTAGCAAGCTCCACAAGTTTATCATGTATTGCTATCATTGCACGCGTTGGCTCATCAAGAAGATCCACAATTAGGTTATCATAATAGAAACATGCTAAGTTATCAGGTGCATGTGCAGTGTATTAGCCGATCAACCCACATTCCTCGGCAAGTTGAAACATCCTTTTAATGTCATTATCGCATTCAACAACTGTCAAACCAGTTGAAAGAGCAAATAGTGGCCTACATAAATACAAAGCTCGTATCTCACACTCTAACTTGTTGGCCAAAAAGTCAAGCATTTGATTAAAGTTCATCCTTGTGGACTTACTGAACGTTTGCACAAGGGTGCGCCCATACGTGTAAGTTAATTTGGGCAACCGAATGAACTCACCATCGAAGTGAATCTCAACTACAAGATTCTCAGATACGTAGCGTGTAGTACTCCTGTAATAAAGGTAAATAAATGTATACAAATGAGATTAGCATGTATGGACACAAACCTACTAAGGGCAAGTGACAATCACGAAAGGTAATGGCAGGCATACCTTGGCTTGAAATCAAATAAGGCAACTGGAGGCTTAGCAGAATTTTTTGATGAAATAGAGGGTTGGGAGATTGGCATTATCACTTGTGTACAAATGTGATCTATATGAAGATTTGATATATATTAGGAAATGTTGTATTATTATTTTACTATTAATAATGTACTTATTAATAGTATGAAAAGTATGATCCGTTTATTTTAATATGGAAATAGTAATAGGGAAATTTTTGGTTAATTTGTTATAAGTTTTTATGTGTAGTGTGTTTGTGTAATGATATGGGAATAAATCAATTGACAAACCTATGTGTGGCCCTTTTTTATTTTTTCTTGGAATGGACGGTCAAATGTCATGATTAAATGGACGTCCAAATGAAGAATAAATGAACTGGAGTTGTGGAGTTTTAAAAAGAAAGATTATATGTACTGTACAACAAATTTAGATGTAAATGTGTACATACTTTTACGTCGTGTCTCCCATTGTTTTTTGAATGAATGTTACACGTACCCAAGGTTGCTGCATGCAAGGTATAGTATGATTATTGGTTTATGTATGCATGTTATAAGTGTGTTTAGTGTAGTAAATAGTTGTTGTGAATGAATATATCAATAGATAGTGCATGATAAAACAATGAAAGTGTTGTTGGAGATAAGTTTCAAAATGTTAGTACAAACGATAAAATCTATGTTTATTAAAAAATTGAATCATCTTCTCGCGATATGCTAGCGCGACGTCAGCGGGATCATCAACGTGCAACGATAGACCATGTGCCAATTGATATAAAAATATACAAACCCACACACCACAATCACCAAAAATCCCACCTTGCTTAGGAACGTTTTCGGCTAACCTAAATGAAATCTTATAGTCATTCGGATGTATTCCACTCTTATCAAAAACATTTGCTTGCTCTAGAAAAACTGGTAGTTTGACCTGTAGAATAACAGAAACTGTTAAAATAAATAGACGGGTGATCTTGTTAGAGGCTTGTCAGAAAAATGTAAGTATTATATAATCGAAATAACCACGTTTGTCACCAAATTATTGATGAAATATAGGTGTTTGTTCAAGCCGGATTAAATATGATATCTAGTTTCATGTTGTAAATTATATATGTTTTCAAAAGTATTATATGTTTTTTATTGGTGATTCATAAACAACGTTCGAACATTTGACATGTGCTTCGAAATATTTTTATTCATAATAGATTTCATTTCAATACATTAAAGAAAAACAAAATACATCAACGTATCAACGACATTCATGAAGATACCAAAACACAAAATATGACAATCCCAGAACGTGAGAGAGACCACATAACAAGGTAGGAGTAGAGGATTAATAATTTTTGCGCAGCTTTGCCAGAAAGGAAATTTTTTTGAGAACTTGGAGCTGAGTCTCACTCATTAGCCTCACCAGCGTCTTGTTTTTCTCAAGCTCCTCGTCCTGAATTGCATGCAGGATTTCCAAAACAACACTGGCAAGCCTGGACCCAACCACACACTCCAACTGCTTGATTTGCTCGGCCCTCACAGTGCAACGACGAGTTAGGTCGATCACCTTTGCATGCATGTCACTTAAGAACTTGAAGTCACGTTCATTGTCACGCACAAACACGTTGTTAACCATGTCTTTAAGTACGTTATCCATTTCTTTTGTAGTAAATTGTGTTGTGGCTAGTGTGTGTCCCCTGACAAAAGTTGTATGATATTGGGATATATGCTGTCCGTTTATATAACCCAAATGGGGTAGGGGAAAGAGCGGGGGTGGGGTGACATGGAGTTTATTTTGAATTGAAGTTTATCTGAATTAATGTGGATAGTCAAGTGGTGAATAGTTGAGTCATGTCAAGTAATTACTGTTGCACATTAGGCCAAGTTTAATTAATGAAGTTTCTCTTGTACTCAACTGATTCCTGGCCACAAGATAACCATTTTGGGCAACTAGTTTCAGTTTGGGGGCAACTAAACCAGTTTGAATTTTGTTTAGTTCCAAATGCAACAAAATTTTACATCCCTTGGGTTAGAAAAATTATTAATTTATTATGTTTTGTAAATAGACGCCATTAAACAGGTTTATATTCATTACTTTTTGGTTACATGAACTAACACACATATGCTATTATTATATGTACATATCGTTTATATTTTATGTAATAATACACTATCATAATATAACTCAGACTTTTATATCATAAAGTCTGACTAAGTGTGCACTTGGCTATGCTATTTCAATATTGAATGGATATTTTGTAAAAAACCCAAATCGGGGATGCACATAAGTAGGACAAACTTTATTAATGAGGAAAGGACATAATGAAATGATGGTGGTAGCTAGTGGCATGTACTTGAAGGGAACTAGTCAATTAATTTTTCAACTTTAACTATTTCACAAAGGTAAATACATGTGGTACATAGTTGCATGTACTTGAAGGGAACTAGTGTGCACAAAACTCAAAGTCAAACTGCTACAACACAACACCCAAGAAACTTTGGCCAACAATAAATTTGTTCTTGGGCAACTAGACACAAATAATGGGCAACTACTCACAAGCATGGTTTATTCGTGTCTGGTCACAAAGTATAACAAATTACTGTATAAGTTTATTTATGTATGTGTTATCCGTAATTGTATTATATATGTTGGTTATAAGAAGCATGGTGTCTGGTCACAAAGTATAACAAACAATTAATAATATGAGTGGGTTATAATAAGAAGATACCTGTAAGCACTCCCTAATACGGACATACCATACACGTGACTCATAGTCACGCATGTCGCCGCTATCATAGAATGTTACCACTCCTGTAGGTATGTTAAATTGGGCAAGACACCAGTGTTTAACAGTCTCGTTGAGAGGAATAAAAACCTAAAAGAAAGTTGGCTGTGTATTAGGATATAGTTGGTCAACGTCTGAAATTAATAAAAGTGACTTTTTATTTATCTGGTCAAAGGTAAATACAAGAATACAATTGTCGTGTTTGTATGTGCTGTTGACATGGCTTACGGCTGGTAAGCAATATGTTACTTACTAATGGACGTTTTAGATAATGGATAACGTTTTCATGCACGGTCTTGGGTTGTATAGAAACTACTGCTTTTGGGAAATTCATCTGCTTATGTACTTCCTGATATGTTGCTCCAACTGTTAACTACGGCTTGTGTTACCATAACTGCTGCTAGGGTAATCAATATACTGTTGGGATCGAACGATTACAAATGGAGGGGCTCAGTTTTTGGAAAGCAGACTTATCTCATGGCAGTGTAAGACGCAAACAATTATGGCGAATTCCACCACTGAAGGTGAGTATGAAGCTGTTGCACGTTCTAGAACTACGTTGAAGGCTCGACTAGTCATTCAAGGCTTTAAATCAACTAGTTTTGGATTGTAAATTTCATGCATACTTGGTCTCAAGTCTCAAGATGTTTTTTTCAAAACTTTGTAACAAAGGCAGTACTGCTATTGGAAATCTTACTACGGCTAGTGTGTATGATTCAACTGCTTGTTCTTTTTGTTAAGTCCTGCTAGTGGATATCATGTTTTTGTGGTTGGGTTACACTTATAAGTTATAACTACTATGTTTATGAGCAATAGGATTTTTTTGGCCTTTGCTGCTGGACCTTTTAGTGTAAAAAAAAATTAATAAAAAAAATAAAAATAAATAAAAAAAAGAAAAACGAACAAAAAACAATGAATTGAAACATTAAATAAATAAATAACAAAAAAATAATAATAATAAAATTGTGTAAAAAAATTATAATAACTTGGTTGGAAGATTGGAGTGCAAAACTGTTCCAACTGCAAGCTTGCATGGAGAAACTGCTAGTGTTACGAAAACACTGCTAGTTAGTTTATCATGAGGATACCATGAAACTTATAAAGGAATTGATGGATAAATGTACTACAATGGAGTCTAAGATCACTGGCATACAAAAACAAGGTATTCAGATTCTGAGATGGAGCATACAGATTATAGCACTTTGAAAGCACCGTCCAAAAATAAGGTATTTTGTGCCTAAGAAAAACTTGATGATTTGGATTGTAAATATCAAATTTAGGGGAGGAATGTTTGGTTTTTTGGTTGTGTTGGACGAATTATTCAAAGTATGCATCAAGTAGCATCTTTTAAAAGAAACCACGGCTAGTGGCAATGGAAGAACTGCTGATAGATCAAAAGTTGTGGATAAAGTTTGTGAGTATCAAGTTTGTTAATACGTAAAGGAAAGTTTATGATTTGCTATCAAGTTTGTTCATGAACTACCTGATTATTCATACTTTAAAAGATGAGGGACAAATATCAAGTTTGTTCATACTTTAAAAGATGCCGTTTTTAAAGCTGCTATCATGAACTACCTGATTTTTGAGTGACCGTAAATGATAAAAATAGGAGGAAATGAAAAGTAAATGTATTACCTATTCAACATCATTCCAGGGCATGGGATACCTCGTCCCGTCTGCATAAAACACGGGCATGCCATTTTGAAGAAGAATCTGAACAAAGTAACTACTAACCATCGCCCAGTTAGCATTCTGAGGTCGTAGGTGCCACATGTAGTCAACCTATAGGTCTATATGCTACACATTTGCAGCAAATAAAATACCAATTTAAGAAATGGTGAAAATCAAATACAGGGTAAAAAAGAAAATATGAATAAGAATGCGTATATAAACTAACCTCCTCAGTTAACCAACCTTTTCTAGCAGGGTCTAAGCAAACTAAGCGAAGCCAGAAATTGCAGTCTACGGTATAATCATCTGACCATGGAAATTTACACCGGTGTCTATCAGGATCACAGAGGAATTCTTCAATCTCATCAGACAGACAAAGAGTTTCGACAGAATGAAACCATCTACTTAGATCCTAAAAAACAGGTTCAATGTATTAGTTTGACAGAGCATTATTGATAAGCAAGTATATTGACAAGTTCGTAAAAACTATCATAATACCTCTACCCAAGGTTTCACTCTGTTAAGCTCCTCAACAATAGTTGGGTCGTTCATGTTAGGACCGTGTTTTTTTATTTTACGCCGTTTAACCTCCTGATTGTTTTGTGGCAAAACAGGTTCCATGAGAATCCTCTTGTCGGGTGGTAACCGACTTAAAGCCTTTTGAAAATGTGACGAATTCATAAACGCGCGTCGTTTTTTCTTCTTCTCCTCCTCCAACTTCAACATGTCAGCTTCTTCCAACCGCAACCTATTAGCCTCTTCCAGCCTTAAGATGTTGGCCTCAGCATTCAACTTCTCTTCTTCCAACTGTAACCTTTCTTCCTCTGCAAACGCGAATCTCAATTCCTCTAAAAGGAGATACTCCTGGAACAGACTAGCGCTGATGACATTTGTATATAACGGCCATACAACTAAATGCAAAGAAGAAATATTAACCTGAGAAACGTCCACGTCAGATTCCGGCAAGTCGATCAGTTTGAGATAAATGCTGTTAAGTGAATCGAAAAAGGCAGTCCTTGCGTTTGGAAAATGTGACTCAAAATCAAGTTTGTCCTGTAAAACAATATGCATGAAATTTATAAATATAAACAATGGCAGCGAGAAATAACTATAAATTAGTTGAAAGGAATACCCGAAGACCACCAGTTCTGTCATGTGCAAGAACCTGTGAAGGTCTAAGTGTTAGGAAATTCTGGCAGGTGATGTTAAAAAAAAGTGAATCTACTATTCTTATATTATAATGAATATAAAGAGAACCTAAATAATACACTCAAGTTTAAAAACTTGGCGATTCAGACCGAAATTTACATGATCCTTAAGGCTTTTCGTTCTGGAACTACTTCCACTCTTGCATTGTTTTGAATTTACTTTCAAACCAGTTTTCGCACGTTGCCGTGACTTTTCCAGCTTCGAAAAGTAGGTATCGACAAGGCTGTGCTGGGTCCTGACCGACGGTCTGGGAACGTAGTCATTGAAAAAATCTTGGCTATCTATCCACCATGCACATTGAAAAAAGTCATAAACTGCTAGTTCTGGGGAATCACTGCAAATAATATTTCCACTGCTAGCTAGCTTGAAAACACTGCTAGTTCTGGCCAATCACTGCTAGTTAGTTTCTGATGATTGTGGAAACTATAAGAGCTGTTTTGTAACTTTTTGGTGATAACATATTTATTCCCCAAATCACTGCTGAGGCAGGCCAGTGGAAACTTAAGAACGACCCAACCAATGGCAACTCCTAATGTGAATAGTTCTTTGCAATTCAACACAGGTAGAGGAATCCCTAGACAACTGGCTAATTTGGGGGACATGGATGTTCAGGCTAGGTCTGATGCAATGTTAGACACATCTCGAATAGATGAGGGTGGTTTGGAACACCAACATGATTTGACGACTAATGGCTTTCTACATGATGACAATTCCAATGATCCACTTCTAGGACCAGGTTACACAGGTCAAGGTGGGTGAGGATAATATGAAACTCAATCTCAAATTGACGGATATATTCACAAGTATGGAGTCAAAGATCACTGGTCTTAAAAATTTGACAACAACTCGCGCTGAAACAATCAGGAGGTTCAAAGCACAGGGTAAGTGTTTTGGAGAGACTAAGAAGGCCAAGGTTCCATGCATTCAGGAAAGTCAAGAAACTGGGAAAGAAGGAAACCTGCAATATGATTAAA
Source organism: Chrysanthemum seticuspe (assembly GCA_019973895.1). Taxonomy (NCBI): domain Eukaryota; kingdom Viridiplantae; phylum Streptophyta; class Magnoliopsida; order Asterales; family Asteraceae; genus Chrysanthemum; species Chrysanthemum seticuspe. Next base: position 187,904,443 of record BPTQ01000008.1, read on the forward strand.
AGTTTAGATGATGCATCCAAACAGGGGAGGAGTGAGAGTACAAATTCAGGCGACGCATGGAAGGTAAAGAAGCACTACTGGATGATTCTTTAAAGGCTTCAGTTGAAGAAAAGGATAAGGAAGTGGTGCAGGCAATCATTTCCAGTGTTGATGCATCCGCTGATAGTATTGAAGTAACCACTGCTGCAACAACTGCTGGTATTATTATAGCCACTGCCAATTCAGACGTTTCAAGCCCAGAGGCAACATCTTCTACAATTATAAGCACCACAATAACACCAGCACCAAAACCAAAATAAGCTTGAGAATGATGTTGCCATACAATTGGTCAACATAAAGCAATATGACCCTATCCCTGCACCCAAACCTATTGCTAAGAGTCTACAGATTGGTGAAACTGTGCAGAAAGGTGTAGTTACTGAACCTGATATTGGAAAGGGTAAAGGGATTGAAGAGCCAACATTGAAGTTTAAAAGTAGAGAGGAGCATATAGCCTTAATTTGCAGTGTAAAAAATCAACTAATCCAATAGTTCATCCACGGCTGAGAAAGATTGAGAATATTGCTGATTATGAAATTCATTTGGCCATCAAAGGCAAGCCTCAAGGTAGAATGAAAAGAAAGGCAGACAGATAAAAATCATTTGATGAAGAATCTGAGTCTGATAAGATATTGTGTGCTTAGATAGGTGGAAATGGAACATCTAATTTTGTGTGTAGGTTTACTTTTATTACCTATAAACAATAAATAAATAACAACAAAGTTTAACTGGCTTACGTTTGAAAAAAGGTTCGAACGATCAGTTCTTTTAAAGATGGACTTCCTAGACTAGGCAAGTGCTCTTGGTATCACATTTGGATGTTTAATCCACCAAGCATGTGATTTTTCAAACGACTCAAGGATCCACACCTATGAGAATAAAAAAATAAAAAATGAAAATAAAACATAACTTATATACAAATCAGTAAAAATGTTAAGTTGGAAAATGGATACCTGAAACCCAAACAAAAATCCAGACAGTGTGTATGTTGGACAATGCTTTGGATCTTTCTTCAATCTTAAAAGGTGGTCATCCGCGTGCTTATCAAATACATTATGAAGTTGGTCGTATAAATGAGTCCAAATATGCTCACCCCATGGAAAAGCATTCCAATCATCTAGATTATCAACTAACCTCATCAGTGTATCATCCACCTCGCATGTCAACAAACGACCCATAAAGATCACCTCTAAGGCTAACAAAACACAAAGACGTACAACATCTTCATCAGATATCTGTCGAAACCGCTCTTCATCCTCGATAACACCAATAACATCTAAGTTGGTTAGAATATACCCTTGCTTGTCAGGAAATACCCTGTTACGAAAATTTAGAGAACCAGATGTATACAACCCAAAGCTTACAGATCCAAACAGCAGACCGGTCATTAGACAAAACTCACGACGACCAAAATGTAAAGCATGCCCTTCAATGTAAAAAATGAAGGGCATATCATAATGAGAATCGTCGACTTTATGTTGTTTCCTTAGCATATAATCTATGATGTGTGTTTCATGTTCAAAAAACAACAGATCAATCCATCTTCCAAAGCATGTATTCCTAAACAAGATGCGGCGTCTTGCGTCTAACTTTTGATTTATCAACCAAAAGTAGTTCAATTTACTGGTAATGATTAACTTAGCTTCATAGTCCTAAAAAAGGTAAACAAAAAAAAACAATTTAAATCAGACCATGGATGGAATCTATACCAACGTCGTAAACAATTGCGTATACAATGCATATAAACCACTCTTTATTAGTCCAAAGAGTGCCACTAAAATTTTTAATAAACCAGGTTATGTTACATACCTAACAGACGACATCTACCGTATTATACCCTACATAATTACGAATCAGACAGACATAAAAGAGGAGAAATCAAAGGTATTAATCGAATAACAACAACAATTTGTTGAAGCATATAACCAATTGGAAATAAATAATGTACAATAAACAACGAGGAAAATATTTACGTACCATATTTGGCCACATTTTTTAAACAAACTTGATCAATCCAATGTGGGTTGCACTAAAAGTGTACCTTTATAGATGGTGACATAACTGACGATACAAGGAAAAGAGGGACTGACGAAGAAGATGGTCTCATTTGTGAAAACAACTTAGTTACAATATTTTTATGCGGGAAGCAAAAACAGAGAAAACCGGTAACTATGAATGTTTTTGTGCGAGTGGGAAATTTATTTTGAATACATATGTAATGTACTTTCACTATTCAATTGTGTACGTTCTATGTAATGTAAAATGACCAAAAAATCCTTTTTAAAAAATACGGTTGCCCAGCGCTTTTTCGTTGGCCAAAAAACAATACCTTACACATACGGGACACTTGTCACAATTTGGATGAGTTGCCCAATGACAGCGGTTGCCCTCGGTCTATTTTCAAATTTAAAATAAAAGTGGTCCATAAGGTGATATGCATCAGGGCGCGAGGTCTATTTGTGTCATTTTCCCTACTTTTAATCATAGACCTAAAGGAAGAAATTTTGGGAGTATGGGCCAAAAATTGTGTTTTGTTTGTTACAGTCCTGATCATTTGATTAAGCACTGTGACTTTCACTCAGAATACCTAAGAAAATTCCCAAAGACCAGATCTGCCAACCAAAAACCAAGGGAGAATAAACCAGTATGGAATCATTCACATAGGGTTAACCACAACAATTTCTCACAAAACCATAGGTACCCTCACCAAAGAAGATCTTTTTCAAAATCACCAGTACCTTCTCAAAGTACTGCTAGATTTTCAAACAATCAAGGTACTGCTCACACTTTTTGGAATAAAAACCCTAGGAGATCTAATTACTATCAATCTAGAAGACGTTTCAACTCAAAGAAAGTAGCTAGATCAAGGGACTCTACACCAGAAGTTAAAACCAAATGGGTTAAGAAGGAAAGTACTGATGGGGAAAACAATACTTTCTACTAGTGTGAGTGAAACAGAGATTTTTGTTGAAAATAATAAAGAGAACTTGGATGAAAAAGAGATTTTTATTGAAAAAACAACACAAGTTTTTGAACAACCAAAGATAATTGATCATGTGCTTAAAGATAGTGGAAATTACATACTTAAAGAATTTAAATATGTAACTCCACAAGGGGAACACAAGTTAGTAATGGCTTGGGTTCCTAAAATTAACTAACTCTTTTATCTTTGTACATGGCAACGCAGAAGAGGAGCTTAAAGATCATCTAATTGTGGATAGTGGTTGCTCTGGAAGCATGACAGGAGACAAATAGATTCTGTCAGATTTTAGATCTTATTGTGGAGGAAGAATTGCATCTGGGAATGATGCTAGTCGAGGAAGAATAACTGGCAAACGAACTATCAAGGCAGGAAGCATAGATTTTGAGAATGTTCACTATGTTAAGGAGCTCAAATTCAATCTTTTGTCAGTCTCTCAGATCTGTGACAAGAAACACCCTGTGTTATTCACTGACACAGAATATCTCATTCTTTCCCCTGAATTCAAGCTTGTTGATGATAACTTGGTAGTACTGAAAGTACCAAGAACTAATGATGTGTATAGTCTGGATATGAAGAGTCTTCACTCTTTTGGAAGAGCAACTTGTTTAGTAGAAAAGGCAACACTTGAAGAAGCACATCAATGGCACAGAAGATTAGGCCCTGTAAATTACAAGAATATCAACAAGTTAGTCAAAGGAAATTTAGTTAGAGGTTTACCTTCCAAAACATACAGGAATGATCACTCATGTTTGGCGTGCAAGAAAGGTAAACATCATAAAGCTTCATGCAAGAAGATTGAGGAAAGAACCATTAGAGAACCTTTGGAGCTGCTGCACATGGATTTGTTTGGACCTGTTTCTGTTGCAAGTCTAAACAAGAAGAAGTACTGTCTGGTTGTGACAGATTATTGCAGTAGATTTAGTTGGGTATTTTTCTTGGGTTTTAAAGATGAAACGTTTGATGCTATTCATGATCTCATAATAGCCCTAGAAAATCAATTGAGACTCAAAGTAAGAGGTATTAGATGTGACAATGGGACTGAATTCAAGAACAAACTTATGGATGAATTTTGTGCCAAGAAAGGGATCAAGAGGAAGTTTAGTATTGCTAGAACTCCACAGCAGAATGGTGTTGCAGAGAGAAAGAACAGAACTTTGATTGAAGCAGCCAGAACAATGCTTGCAGATTCTTTATTACCTATTCAATTTTGGGCTGAAGCTGTAAGTGCTGCTTGCTATGTGTTGAATAGAGTATCAGTCACTAAACCTCAGATGAAGACACCTTATGAGTTGCTGATGGGAAACAAACCCAACATTCGATTTATGAAGCCGTTTGGATGCCCTCTAACTATTCTCAATACAATTGAGAATCTGGGAAAATTTGATGGCAAGTCAGAAGAAGGATATTTATTAGGATACTACACCAACAGCAAAGGATTTAGAGTGTACAATAGAGTCACCAAGAAGGTTCAAGATTGTCTTCATGTTGAATTTTTAGAAGATCAAGAAAATCAGAAGGGTAAAGGTCCTGATTGGATGTTTGATCTTAAGGTTTTGACTCCTTCTATGAATTATGTACCTGTTAGAGAAGAAAATCAATTAGATCACAAGGAAGATGATTTACAGTACATTGTTCATGGAGTCAATATTAGACCTGATGTTGTTCCTGATGAAGAACCTTTAACTGTTGTAAAGGAGAAAAGTACTGATGAGCCAAAATCTACATTGTCTGCTGAAGATCAAGCTATTCAAGATGAGCTTAACAGGATGCTTTTTCATGATGTCGTTGCAAAGAAATTATGAAGACGCAAAGAAAAATAACAAGACTGCAGAATTCTCTCACAGTACTTTAAATAAAAATACTTTAGATCAAAGTACTGCAGCTTCTATTGACAATACTTTTGATGATGATCTAACCATGTCTGGTTTAGAAGATACTGATGATGAGTTTGAAGATGAAGCTATTTTCTCAGATTCCAATGAAGATGCTGATTTCACAAATTTGGGTGATAATCTTGAAGTTCCACAGACTCCTACATTCAGAATTAACAAAGATCATCCTACTGGTCAAATAATTGGACCAACTGCATCTGGAGTACTTACAAGGACCAAAGCTAAAGGTTTTTCTAAACCACATAATGCTCTACTCAGCTTTGTCTATAAACAGAATAGGCTGAATCACAAAGATCATCAAACATGCTTATTCACTTGTTTTATCTCTCAAGAAGAACCCAAGAATATATCTCAAGCATTAACTAAAGAGAGTTCGGTTGAAGCTATGCAAGAAGAACTTCTTCAATTCAAACTTCAAGAAGTCTGGGTATTATGTGATCTACCAGATGGCAAGAAAGTTATTGGTACAAAATGGATTTTTAGAGTCCAGAGTGATGAAAGAGGGAATGTGTTGGATCGATGTACTCTAACCAAACTAACTTATATAGCTTGTTAAGGGTTTAATAACCTAGGATAAATCCTAAGTTATTAACAATGAAACACTGAGCAAACTTTTATAAGTATACGGAATTTACTTTACAAAGCTAAGAAGAATTAACTTTAACTTTCAACTATTTTATTAATAACTCTGAATCTGCTTGTTATGCAGATTCTTTAACAACTCTAAAACTCTAATATCGTACTTCTCTAAAACTCTAAAAACACGTATGTTCTAATGCCAACCTAGGGGTCCTTTTATAGGCTTAAGGATAACCCTAGTCGGTTTACAATTTGTAACCTTGTACGACAAGTAATACTATACTAATCTAAGAATATTCTAGAATTACATAATGATCCTTAACGCTTTTGCATATCAGTCCTTTAAGCATGCAGTACTTTGATGAATCAAGAAGTACTTTGACTTTATACTTTAGCAGTACTTTGACTTCTTCAGTACTATAACAGAATGTCATCAAGAACAAGGCAAGATTAGTTGCACAAGGATACAGATAAGAAGAAAGAGTAGATTATGATGAAGTGTTTGCTCCTGTAGCAAGGATTGAAGCTATCCGAATATTCCTTGATTTTGCGTCATATATGGGCTTTCGGGTTTATCAAATGGATGTCAAGAGTGCCTTTCTCTATGGCACGATTACATAGGAGGTTTATGTCAAACAACCTCCTGGTTTTGAAGATCCTGCACATCCAAACAAAGTCTACAAAGTTGTTAATGCTCTTTATGGCCTTCATCAAACACCTAGAGCTTGGTATGAAAGGCTCTCTACTTTCTTATTGCAACATGGTTACAGGAGGGGAGCTATTGACAAGACTTTGTTTATTAAGAGAGATAAGAAGGATATCATGCTGGTTCAAGTTTATGTAGATGATATCATCTTTGGAGCTACAAAACAGTCCATGGTAAAGGTGTTTGAACAGCTGATGCAACATGAATTTCAAATGAGTTCAATGGGTGAATTGACTTTCTTTTTGGGGCTACAAGTTAAACAGTCAAAGGAGGGAATTTTCATAAGTCAAGATAAGTACGTCTCTGACATTCTTAAGAAGTTTAATTTTGATGCTTTGAAGCCAGTCACTACACCTATCAAGTCTATCAACTCATTGGGCAAGGATGAAGATGGTCAACCTATTGAAGTCAAGTTGTACAGATCTATGATTGGTTGTCTTATGTACTTAACTGCATCTAGGTCTGATATCATGTTTGCTGTCTGTTTATGTGTAAGATATCAAGTCTCATCTAAGGTTTCTCATATGAATGCTGTGAAAAGAATTTTTAGTTATTTGAAACAACCTAAGTTGGGGTTGTGGTATCCAAAGGATTCACCTTTTCCCTTGGAAGCTTTTTCAGATAGTGATTATGCAGGTGATAACTATGATAGAAGATCAACAACTGGAGGATGCCAGTATCTTGGAAGAAGATTAGTCTCCTAGCAATGTAAGAAGCAAACTATTGCAGTAACATCATCCACTGAAGCAGAATATGTGGCTGCTGCAAGCTGTTGTGGACAAGTCTTGTGGATGCAGAATTAGCTTTTGGATTATGGGTTCAACTTCAAGAATACTCCTATCAACATTGATAATGAGAGTACCATTTGTATTGTGAAGAATCCAGTTTATCACCCCAAGACCAAGCACATTCAGATTAGGCATCATTTTATCAGAGATTGTTATAAGCATAGGCTCATTAATGTTGTTAAGGTTCACACAGATGATAATGTAGCTAATCTACTCACCAAAGGATTTGATGTTTCAAGATTCAATCACTTGGTGGTGAGTATTGGAATGATTAATTATTAAGGTACATTTAAGGGAAGGACTAATTCGTTTGCTAGACAGTCCTATGAATTTCTTGAGGGGAGGCAAATTCAATGTCTATTTATAGTTTTTGCCATTGTGAAGCCGAGACTGGAAACGTACTGCTTTTTGGTAATATGAAAGTACTGTACTGAAAGTACTGCTTTGGAAAGTACTGCGCACGTGGAAAGCACTGCTTGTCTTATCAACGTACTGTTCCAACGGTCAAAAAGAGGGGTAAAATTCAAATAACGGTAACTTTGTTATTATGGGCTTTGATTTTTTACATCTCACCTATAAATAACTACTCTCCGAATTTCCCTCTCATCTTTATACTTAAAAATATTTTCCATATTTCTCTCTCTTTCACAATAACTATTCATCAACCAGTGATAGATCCTAAAGACAAAGGTAAAGTTAAATTGGTTGAAACAAAGAAGAAGAAGCTCACTTTAGCTGAAATTAGAGCTATTGAAGAGGCTAAGAATGAAGACGCTGCTAGGAAGTTACAAGCTGAGTTGAATGCTGAAGTTTCTCAACCAGTGAAGGAATCTGAAGTTGTTATATCAGAAAAGTCAGTTTCTATACCTAGAAGACCAATGAGTAAGGCTAAAGAAAGAAATGCTATGATGGCTTATTTGAAAAGTCAAGGGTATACAGGATTACAGAAGCTGAACTATTTTGAGATGAAACAGTTGTATGAATTGGTAAGAGAAGCTTATCAAAATCAAGTTGATAGTATTAAAGATTTTAAAGATGATGATAAGCAAAAGAAGGATGATACTAAAAGAATCTTAAAAAGAAAAAGAACAACTGAAGCTGAACAATTATCAAGAAGATTGAGTTAAGATCAGACACAGTTGATGAGCTGAGAAATTAAATAAGAGTTGTCGATTTTGATCATCCAAAGTCCAAAGATGCTGATGCTGTAAAGAAATCAAAGGTAACTACTTTTGAAGTTGTAGAATCACAATAAGATGGAAATTATCTGATGTTTCATAGAGAGGATGAAAGTTTCAGAACATTTAATTTGCTATGGGATATATTGCACATCATCAACAGAGAAGATTTGTTTCATTTATACCAACTGGTGCAAGAATATTTTGAACACATTCCATCAGAAGGAATTGGTCTAGTATTGCTCGGAGATCTCAAAACTATCTGGGAAACAGAGGAAACAAGTACTGATGCTATATGGAATAATCAAGAAGTATGGGAGATTAATAGCTGGAGATACTTTGATGAATCTGGAGTGCATGTTTTGGAGCTAGAAGATGGAACCATGATCCATATGTTAGTAGAAAGAAGATATCCACTCACATCAGAGCTTATGAGAAGAATGCTAGATCATGGAATAGAAGTTGAAGAAGAGAATGAAACAGCACTAATGGTCATCTAATTATTCATCAAATGGACCACTATGGCTGATGATGAAGCATAAATACTGGTATGATTTATAATTGTATAAATTTTTGAAAAATCGGTACTTTATTCAAAGAATTGCTGAACAAACAGTACTTTAATCAAAGTACTGCTTGCAGCACTAAACCAGTTAATGATTTTGAAAGAAAACTTTTGTCAAGTAAAGAATATTTTGAAACACTGGATAAAAGCAACAAATGGTTTTTAAGATGGTTATAATAATAGGTTATCAATCCACCATGTTTATTAAAAGGATTGGCTAATCCATGAGCAAACGGCTCTGGTAAAGATATTTCAAATCCGTTATATAGTTGACAACTTGCTAGTAAGTTGTATGGTAATCAAGTCACCATATCAGCAAATGTAAAGAGTTGGATAGCCCACAAGAAAAATGGCTTGTGGTAAAGGCTGTGAAAAAACCATTTATATGGTAATTAGTTCACCATGGTTGAAAGAACTAACTAGTCCAAAAGGGTACAGCTTTTGGTATAGACAAATCAAATCTGTTTATAGATGATGATTTGCTAAAAATCATATGGTTATCAATGTACCATGGTCTTACACACCTAAACAATTGGCTACTCCAGAGTTAATGGCTTTGGTAAAGAGACATCAAAACCATTAAAATTTCAATGATTCACCTCTCACAGGAGTTTACACATCTGGAAGTGATGAGAATAGACTGAAACTTAAATGATCTGATGTACAAATTGTCATATGTTGCTGAAAATATGGAGCTTGCTGATAGTTACTGAAAAGAGTTACTGATAAAGACTACTTTGATGATGATTATACAAGCACAGAGATTACAAAGACAAAATATGAAGATAAAGATACAATCCTTGAAGACAAAGATGTTAAAGTCAAATATACAAAGGAACTTGAAATCAAGCAAGTAAAGTCAAATGTACAAATATCGTATGTTAAAGTCAAATGATACAATTTTTCTTAAAATAATTTTTGAAAATGTTGTTTTGAAGATGGAAAAATATTGTTTTGAAAATAAATTGGACTTAATTTTGGAAATCACCGGACTTCATTTTATCAAAACTTAAGTCACTCAATCATCGACTACGGTCATCGATTGAGGGGGAGAGTGATTTAAAATAAAATATTTTCATACGATATTTCATCTATGAAGTCCAGCTTGTACGAGTTAAAGTGGTGATCTAAAGATTTAATGTTATGTCATGGTATGATTTTCTTTAAAACTCAAAGGTCTTTCAAAATGAAATTTTTTATGTTCTTGTTTGATTGTGAAATTGTTTTATTTTACTTAAAGATCTCTTAAAACTATCATACCTGACACTAACAATCTTTAATGTCGAAAAACTGTTCCTTATCTATCATTTTTAAAAATTAAATCTTGCCACGTCTTCCCCCAAAATTTTCTAAGTGATTTAAATCTTTTGGGATCACAAATCTCAAATGGTGTGAAATTTTTGATCGGGGGAGAGATCGTGATTTAAATCTCAAATCTGTTTAAATGGAATTGGTTTTAGTCCTTTAAAGGCACTCCTGCCTCCATGTGCCAAACGATTTCAAATATACAATGCACATGTTGAGGAGGAGCATTTAACCAAAAACCAGAAGAGTATTTAAACCAGGCTCATTTTCTCCCATGTTTTCTAAACCTTATTAAATCACTTGGGATCCAAAATCTCAAAGGGTTTGATATTTTTGATCAGGGGAGAATTTGTAATTTAATATGAAATTTGATAAAAGGTGATCATTTGATTCAATGTGCTGGCTCTCTCTAATATGTGCTAAACTCTTTCATATATTGATGCACATATTGAGGGGGAGCGAATGGTTTCTTAATGGCTTGTGTGATCGTAAAATGTGCTTCAAAAGAACTATTTCCTCTATGTGATAAAATGATTTCAAATATCCTATGCACATATTGAGTGGGAGAAGTTACCAAGAAAACCAAAAGGCTTTTTCTAAGGAAATTGTGATCAAAGAAATTACTTCAAAAGAACTCTTGCCTCCATGTGATAAACAATTTCAAAATCATATGCACATGTTGAGGGGGAGCATTTTTAAAAGATCAAAACAATTAAGGTACAAAATGTTTTGATATTATATCACAAGTACCTTGATTGTTTTTCAAATGATTTTTCAATTGGTTTCGCGGAAGAATGAACTGTACCAAAAGACCGACCATTTTACTTTATGTATGGATTTATAAGGTTGGTGAGGTTAGGTATTAGTTCCTACAATCCCGCCAGAGCCGGAGGGATCTACCCAGGGACAATCCACTAGATAGTGTAGAGTCCTTAGGTATGATGAAAAAAGGAGAAAAGTGAGATATGGGAAGAGTGCGGACTGAGACAGAGCTAGTACTGGAATAAACCCAACAAGGTTCTAGTTATGAAGTCTCGGTAAGCACTGAAGGGGTTGAAGAATGAAAAAGAAATGAATGTGAAAAGGGTGAAAAGAAATAGCCCTCCAATAATTCAACCTTAGGGCAGAAACCGGGTTCAACACATATGCTACTGGTGGTTACTAAGGTAACTTCGGTATTGAAGACAAGACGTCATGGACCCAGTGACGCACTGCACCCCAACTTCAAAAGCTACTTAAGTTCCTCTTAAAAGGGCTTGTTTCACTCTCACGGGGAACCGACATTATCTATCGACTTTCTATTAGAGATTGTTGATATTGAAGAAGGAGACCTTCTCCCTAGTCTCCAGCATAGGAAACCAAATGTGCACTATTGAGTCTAGAGCCAAGAGATCATCCACAATATCTAATTTGGCTTGCAAGAAAGGTAAACAGCATAAAGCTTCATGCAAGAAGATTGAGGAAAGAACCATTAGAGAACCTTTGGAGCTGCTGCACATGGATTTGTTTGGACTTGTTTCTGTTGCAAGTCTAAACAAGAAGAAGTATTGTCTGGTTGTGACAGATGATTGCAGTAGATTTAGTTGGGTATTTTTCTTTGGTTTTAAAGATGAAACGTTTGATGCTATTCATGATCTCATAATAGCCCTTGAAAATCAATTGAGACTCAAAGTAAGAGGTATTAGATGTGACAATGGGACTGAATTCAAGAACAAACTTATGGATGAATTTTGTACCAAGAAAGGGATCAAGAGGGAGTTTAGTATTGCTAGAACTCCACAGCAGAATGGTGTTGCAGAGAGAAAGAACAGAACTTTGATTGAAGCAGCCAGAACAATGCTTGCAGATTCTTTATTACCTATTCAATTTTGGGCTGAAGCTGTAAGTGCTGCTTGCTATGTGTTGAATAGAGTATCAGTCACTAAACCTAAGATGAAGACACCTTATGAGATGCTGATGGGAAACAAACCCAACATTCGATTTATGAAGTCTTTTGGATGCCCTCTAACTATTGTCAATACAATTGATAATCTGGGAAAATTTGATGGCAAGTCAGAAGAAGGATATTTATTAGGATACTGCACCAACAACAAAGGATTTATAGTGTACAATAGAGTCACCAAGAAGGTTCAAGATTGTCTTCATGTTGAATTTTTAGAAGATCAAGAAAATCAGAAGGGTAAAGGTCCTGATTGGATGTTTGATCTTGAGGTTTTGACTCCTTCTATGAATTATGTACCTGTTAGAGAAGAAAATCAAGTAGATCACAAGGAAGATGATTTACAGTACATTGTTCATGGAGTCAATATTAGACCTGATGTTGTTCCTGATGAAGAACCTTTAATTGTTGTAAAGGAGAAAAGTACTGATGAGCCAAAATCTACATTGTCTGCTGAAGATCAAGCTATTCAAGATGAGCTTAACAGGATGCTTTTTCAGGATGTCGTAGCACAATCTTATGATGATGATCAAAGAAGAACTTATGAAGACGCAAAGAAAAAGAACAAGACTGCAGAATTCTCTCACAATACTTTAGATAACATTACTTTAGATCAAAGTACTGCAGCTTCTATTGACAGTACTTTTGATGATGATCCAACCATGCCTGGTTTAGAAGATACTGATGTTAAGTTTGAATATGAAGTTATTTTCTCAGATTCCAATGAATATGCTGATTTCACAAATTTGGGTGATAATCTTGAAGTTCCGCAGACTCCTACATTCAGAATTAATAAAGATCATCCCACTGGTCAAATCATTGGACCAACTGCATCTGGACTACTTACAAGGACCAAAGCTAAAGGTTTTTCTAAACCACATACCGCTCTACTCAGCTTTGTCTATAAATTGAACAGGCTGAATCACAAAGATCATCAAACATGCTTATTCACTTGTTTTATCTCTCAAGAAGAACCCAAGAATATAGCTCAAGCATTAACTAAAGAGAGTTGGGTTGAAGCTATGCAAGTAGAACTTCTTCAATTCAAACTTCAAGAAGTCTGGGTATTATGTGATCTACCAGATGGCAAGAAAGTTATTGGTACAAGATGGGTTTTCAGAGTCAAGAGAGATGAAAGAGGGAATGTGTTGGATCGATGTACTCTAACCAAACTAACTTATATAGCTTGTTAAGGGTTTAATAACCTCGGATAAATCCTAAGTTATTAACAATGAAACACTGAGCAAACTCTATTAAGTATGCGTAATTTACTTAACAAAGCTAAGAAGAATTAACTTTAACTTTCAACGATTTTATTAATAACTCTGAATCTGTTTGTTATACAGATTCTTTAACAACTCTAAAACTCTAATATCGTACTTCTCTAAAACTCTAAAAACACGTATGTTCTAACGCCAACCTAGGGGTCCTTTTATAGGCTTAAGGATAACCCTAGTCGGTTTACAATTTGTAACCTTGTACGACACGTAATACTATACTAATCTAAGAACATTCTAGAATTACATAATGATCCTTAACGCTTTTGCATATCAGTCCTTTAAGCATGCAATACTTTGATGAATCAAGCAGTACTTTGACTTTTTACTTTAGCAGTACTTTGACTTCTTCAGTACTTTAACTCTTCAGCGCTTTGACTCTTCAGCATTTTGACTTTTTATATCCCAACAGAATGTCATCAAGAACAAGGCAAGATTAGTTGCACAAGGATACAGACAAGAAGAAGGAGTAGATTATGATGAAGTGTTTGCTCCTGTAGCAAGGATTAAAGCTATCCGAATATTCCTTACTTTTGCATCATATATGGGCTTTCAGGTTTATCAAATGGATGTCAAGAGTGCCTTTCTCTATGGCACGATTAAAGAGGAGGTTTATGTCAAACAACCTCCTTGTTTTGAAGATCATGCACATCCAAACAAAGTCTACAAAGTTTTTAAGGCTCTTTATGGCCTTCATCAAGCACCTAGAGCTTGGTATGAAAGGCTCTCTACTTTCTTATTGCAACATGCTTACAGGAGGGTAGCTATTGACAAGACTTTGTTTATTAAGAGAGATAAGAAGGATATCATGCTGGTTCAAGTTTATGTAGATGATATCATCTTTGGAGCTACAAAACAGTCCATGGTAAAGGAGTTTGAGCAGCTGATGCAACATGAATTTCAAATGAGTTCAATGGGTGAATTGACTTTCTTTTTGGGGCTACAAGTTAAACAGTCAAAGGAGGGAATTTTCATAAGTCAAGATAAGTATGTCTCTGACATTCTTAAGAAGTTCAATTTTGATGCTATGAAGCCAGTCACTACACCTATCAAGTCTATCAACTCATTGGGCAAGGATAAAGATGGCCAACCTGTTGAAGTCAAGTTGTACAGATCTATGATTGGTTGTCATATGTACTTAACTGCATCTAGGTCTGATATCATGTTTGCTGTCTGTTTGTGTGCAAGATATCAAGTCTCACCTATGGTTTCTCATATGAATGTTGTGAAAAGAATTTTTAGTTATTTGAAACAACAACCTAAGTTGGGGTTGTGGTATCCAAAGGATTCACCTTTTCCCTTGGAAGCTTTTTCAGATAGTGATTATGCAGGTGATAACTATGATAGAAGATCAACAACTGGAGGATGCCAGTATCTTGGAAGAAGATTAGTCTCCTAGCAATGTAAGAAGCAAACTATTGCAGTAACATCATCCACTGAAGCAGAATATGTGGCTGCTGCAAGCTGTTGTGGACAAGTCTTGTGGATGCAGAATCAGCTTTTAGATTATGGGTTCAACTTCAAGAATACTCCTATCAACATTGATAATGAGAGTACCATTTGTATTGTGAAGAATCCAGTTTATCACTCCGAGACCAAGCAAATTCAGATTAGGCATCATTTTATCAGAGATTGTTATGAGCATAGGCTCATTAATGTTGTTAAGGTTCACACAGATGATAATGTAGCTGATCTACTCACCAAAGGATGTTGAAAAAAATAGAAAAAGAGAAAAAAAAGAGTGTTGTGAGAAAAAAAATCGAAAAAAATAGATGATAGTGTATGTGAGAAAAAAAAATCGAAAAAAATAGAAAAAGAAAAAAAAATAGAGTGTTGAAAAAAAAAAAAAAAAAAAAAAAAAAAAAAAAAAAAAAAAAAAAAAAAACGGGCTACCATCCTACATCTATCCTTTAAATTTATGTTTGTGTGTTTCAGTTATCTAGAGTTTAGAGTGTCGAGTCTTGGCTTAGCAACGCCATTCTTCGTATGCTTGTAATATAAAGATTTTTGACTTGCCACCACTAAATAGCCTACCCCACCAAACCCTTTGTTTCGCTACCGTAAGCCTAACATTACAACCCTTTAAAAGACCTCTTTGATAGCCTTTCCTAGGTGCTTATGCCAAAGCGATGGAGGTTTGATCTAGTCTCAAGCTTATGGTAATCTATGTACTAGGACCGGTTAATGAGTGTTTATCTTCCATTTCCAACTTGTTATATTTCATATACACCCGAGAGATGTGAGTACCCAAACACCCCATGTGAGGTGCTAGTATGTAATTTCCGTGCTTGTTATGACTTTTGCGGGGCTTATATGTGTTATGGATTGTTCTAAACCAATGCTTCATGACCCCTAACTTATAAATTAATTGGCTAAAAGCACATTTGCTTGAGGACAAGCAAATACCAAGTGTAGGGATATTTGATAAGGTTTTAAAATGTACCTTTTTGAGGGGTCGTTTAAGCCCTTATTTGATCACTTTTGTATCCGTTATTACTTAATATCGTTCCTTTTCACTTTTTAGGTCTCTTGAAGGCAAATTGCTGGAATGGCACTTATTTGGACGAAAAGGCGCGGATATACGAAGATAATGGCCAAAGTCAAGAATCGAGACACTCAAGCTGCTGAAATACAAGGGGACGGTGTCAGGTGTTATCTGCGACGCCGTCAGAGCACTTTTGTGACGGCTCAGTAGCCAAATTGCTTATTTACAAGTGATGGTGTCAGGCTTTAAAAGAGTAGGTCGTCGCAACTCAGACGGCCTAGATTTGATCCAGACGGCATCAGAGGCTGAAGAGGACGGTGTCACAAGCATAAGGTGACGCCGTCGCAAGACTAACGTGGCCAAGACAAAACCATAATGACGACGACCCGACGGCGTCACAAATCATAAGGTGACGCCGTCGCGAATGTAATCTTATATATAGAATCCGAATTTTTCAGTTTTAAGTGTGTAGTCTTTTGGAGTAAAAACCTAAACCGAACCAAGGCTGTCTTGTACAGTATTTTAGGGTTCCATACCCTATCTTACACCAAGATAAGTGCTTTACTTCATTAATTCAATTATGTCTTCAATTATTTGTGTGTATGCTTGCATGTTCTCCATGTCCGGCTAATTTACTTGTGTGTTTGCTTAGGGAATATGAAACTTAACTATTGAATATTGATTGGTTGTCTCTTATCTTATTTGTTCATGATCTAGTAATGCGATAGGTCATTCGTTGTGTAGTTAATGCTTGATTAATCTTTGTGAACCTTAGACTATAACACCTAGAATAGTTGTAGGCTAAACCATCCAAAGAGTACCTTAGAGTTAGAGTTTATAAATCCTAGATATTTTGTAGACGAGACCCTTTGGTAGTTTCAAAGAGTTAGGGATAAACGCATACCCTACGACCTTAGACACGCAACGCAATTAAGAATAAGGACGTGACAATTCAACCATCAATAGGAGATAATTAAGGAGTAATAAAACCTAAGTAAACACATCTTTAAAATATCATACGAGCACACAATAATTAGACATAGACTACCCTCACCTTAGTTAATTAGATAATTAGATAACAGTGTAATCGGTAGAAATACCAACCCCCCAAATCCAAACCCCGAGATTCGTACCTTTCCATTTCCTAAAAAACATAAAAAGATAAAAAAAAAATCTTCCTTAACCCCAACCTTAGCGTAGTAACTCCTCACTACACTACAACGATTAGGTTCACTGCCTAGGGTGTTGAAAAACTTGCTCGACGAAAAGGAAGTTCCTTTGACCCCGAACGAGGCGTGTAGCGTTATCATCTATCGACTTTCTATTAGAGATTGTTGATATTGAAGAAGGAGACCCTCTCCCTAGTCTCCAGCATAGGAAACCAAATGTGCACTATTGAGTCTAGAGCCAAGAGATCATCCACAATATCTCATTAGGACACAAAGTTAATGAAGACTTGCTGTTTCACACAATGTGGAAAGTAAGAATATATTAAGAGTTCTATGCATTATCCTTGTGTTATTGCCAGAACATCCGAGTGATATGTTAAATATTCACGATGAAGATGGAAATCCTTCTAGAGCCAACATCAAACAAGCTCTTGGTGGGTGACATGTGAAATCTTGCAAAAGATCAAGCTTGTGACAACTGGATAGAAACAATGGGGCGATTCATTCTTGAATCAACCTTGGTCCAGGAAATGAATTGACGAATACTTTTGGAAAAACCATTCGATGTGCAAACCTTCTTTTCTCTAGCACGTCGAATGTGTATTCATGTTTTCAAACATAAAAAGTATCTCTGATTGAAAAAATACTTTTGGAAAAACCGTTCAATGTGCGAATCTCTTCTTTTATCTAGCACGTCGAATGTGTACTCTTTTCAAATACAAAAAGTATTTATGATTGAAAATTGAACTTTCTCATAAAACCTTCGTCGTATTGCAAAACTCTTTCTTCAAGCAATACGCGATTGTTTTCAAATCAATTTTTCATCAATCAGTGAATCTCAATTCGCTGGTTCACTCACTCCATGTTGTCTTCTCTGAGACGTTCCGGTTTGAGAACGGCTAGAGCAGCTGCGAAACCCTGTCAAGGAGATTCTTCGGAATTATACCTGATCACAGGCAGTACTTGTACTGATCAACGGGGAACCGTGGGCCTTGTACCTCAATTCAATGAAAGTGGTCAAAGACACTTTCGTGTGCTTTATTGCTAACTGTTGTTGGCAGGTACACTTGGACGGTTGCAGCTGATCGAAATTGAGAAGTCAATTCATAGCCGCATGCTCACAGCATCTATACTTAATTGAAGAAATCATGACTGGTGCATATCTACATAACCTGGCTCTGATATTTTTATACTATGCTTCTGCTACGCTGCTGCAAATATCATGAACCAGTAAAGCTTCCGCTACTCTGATGGAAAGATGTCATGATCCAAAAGTGTGAGCATGTCGGTCCGAAAGTCACAACTTCACATGATGGCAACACAATAAAGGGTAATTCAGAGATTTACTGTGGCTGATGATCTCAATTAAAGCTCGAAGATCATCAAAGATGTGGATCAGTTAAAGGCCTCCACTAAAAGTACAAATCAAAGCGGACTTTGAAGAATCACTGCTAAAGCACAAAGATTGCGGAAATTGAAGTCTATGAGCTCAGAACTAAAGATAAAGATAGAATCTTAGGATGCAAAATGTATTTCATGGGGTGACCTCCCTTAGGGGGAGATTGTTAGGAATTGGAAATTCCATGTTAAAGTGTCGGTCACCCCAATTATGGTCTAACATATGTTAGCTCGTAGACGTGTTGTTATTTACGTTATTTAGTAGTCAATTAGTTAGTTGGTAGCGTAGATTAGTTTAGTGTAACACCGTGGAGGAAGGACGGGTCTTTACCCACTGTATACCTGATCCACAGGCCGTCAGGAGGTCGTGTAGTCTGTAACTATAAATACCTCTTCCATCCTTGGAAGGGGTGGTGCTTCTCATAATCTAACCTTTACATTTTGTTAAGCAAGTCTCTACCAAGAACACCCTCTCTTATCTCTTTCTCTCTCTAAATGGCTAACATGTATTTCCATCATCCAAGACCACCCGAATCATTAAACAACACAATATTTACGATCCTACAAGTATAATACAACACAAGTGATATGGTATCAGCACATATAATATCCTCCAAGAGTCTATCGACATGGTTTCGAAAAATTTTATTTTTCTTTTTGGTTTTCAAAGTCCATGCCTCTGTTGCATTGAAAATTGTTTTCAAGTGCCCAATCTCCTTCTGAAGATCTCGTTCCAATATTTTGCACACTGATGTGCTACGTATGTACAAGTTTTAAATTTATAAAAGACGATTTACCAATTTTACCAATAATACATACGAGCAAGTGAACTCGTCCGTTATAGCAAGATTTTGAAGGTAAGTCAGGATCGTTCGCAAGGATTTGTGAGTGAATCAGATTAACAAGTATAAAATAAACTAAGGCAATGATGCAGGTTTTACTGACCAGGTTTTAATATTTATAAAGTCTCGTTATACCTATAGTCTACCCTAATGCACTAACGGGCAGTGTACCCGGTCGTGTGTAGTGTAGTATTCGGTAAAATCGAGGTCGTCCTAAGAGCTATGTGTGTTGGATTATTACTAAGTCTAGGTGTCTGTAACACCCCCAAATCTCGGTACAGCGGAAGACTTAATCAAGTTTTCGGGGCGTTACTTTTAGGATTGGTATCGCACACAAGTAAAATAAAAGATAACCATTTAACCATTTAAAACCAATCCCAAATCAAATATTCAAACATTTAATCCGAAGATAAAAATTTTAGGCCCAAAACATAGTTTAACAAAATAGGTCCCCATTGTTTATCAGAGTCAGAAAATGATCCTTGAACCACGCCTCCATGCCAAGCTTCCACACGTCAAATAATCCAAACATCTCTCAAATACCTGAGAAATCATGCTAAAAGGCCAGCTTACGCTGGTGAGTTCATAGGTTTAAGTTCAACAAAATCATAGTGGACCTTTAAGAGTTGATTTGCTATGCAAGACCTAGAGCAAATACCGTTTCACACACTGATCCTACCCGAATCTCCAATCATATAATCACTTACTCGGGCCCCTGCGACTCTAGTCCAGCACTGTCGTGGCAACCTCTAGAACAGTTGCCAACCCCGGGCTAGGTCGAGATAGAAGTCTATTCTTAGTTAGGCACGGTAAAACCTAGACTAAGGCAACAACTATCGCACATCTATCTACTCAGTCAGCATATAAGCAAATCCAAATAGTTTTAACGGTCCAAAAACAGTAGCATGATTCTCACCCCAAATTAGTTCAAAACATAGTTAAAACGTATATATAAAAGTGGGGCTATGAAACTCACCTCAAGCAATCAACGCACAAATATCACTAGCAGAAGATAACAGAAATCACAGCACAGCAACTATCGACTCGGCACAACCTATTAATGTAGACCAACTTAATATACATATTCCTCAAAATCAACGTTAACTACCCCAATATATTCCATTCCTTTATTTCCAAAAATGTCTCGTTTCACCATTTAATCCTAGTGTTTGGTATCCTCATGTGGGTGTATCGACTCAATATGATGCCATGAATGCACTCAAACAACCAATATATAACTCAATGCGACACAATGAGACCTTTAAACGATAAGCTCCATAGTTCAATAAGTTTCGGAATAAATAGTAGACCTTATCGAATTCGTCAACTCGATAAACTCATTTATTTACTCGTGTTGCTTATTATCCCATAAATCAATCATATCCTTAAAGAGTCATAAGGATAATTCACCCATTAATAAGGTTACCCAACGTACCTAGCGGGCTCTTATTAGATTCGTCAACCTAATAAGTCCGCTACCCACGTGGATCAACAATATTAACGTTAGGTTATCCGTAACCCATGCACACATAACGCAAATAAATAATTACTTATCCAACATTAAATGTCCACAATTGACATTTATTGATAAACGTGTACTCGAAACGTTAATTATTTATTTATTACAAAACCTCTCCAATTTAGTCGTTAGTGTCATTTAAAACTAGTAAATAACAAGATAAATCTTGTTATTGATATTTTTGGTACAAAAGCCCATTATTATTTACATTTCAAAGTTTTATTAGCATTTCCATATATAAATATATTTCATCAAATTCCAATATAAATCTCATATCGTTATTCGTTTCGAGTCCACAAGCAAGAGTCATAACTTGTAGAATCCAAGATCCTGACTCAACTAGGGTATAATAATAACAATGATTGAATTCACAGTGGAATAATAATTGACACAATCAAAGTTACCAACAAGGTTTTTCTCATAAAACAATGATCCTCTATGGATCTCTATTTCTTTTTCCTGGAATGTTTTTCTCAAGAGTTCTCAAATACAAAAGTCCTCAGTTCCTTTTATACACAAGGAACCCTAAATAAACAATAATATAAAATAAATGCATATCACTACCTAAAATAGCTCATGCATATCCTAACAAACTAATACTGATTGACTATATCAGTAGAAATACTATAGAATACGCGAAATAACTATCTTTGCAGAAACCATCTACACGGCTATAATACTTCAGTAGAATTACTTCTTCAGCAGAATCCACACTACTTCAGCAGAATCCTTCAGCAGTAATTTCAGCATAATTCATACTTCACAGAATTCCCAACAATCCTCCCCTAAACTGGAATTTGACTTGGTTAAGTTCCAGTTTATTGATAGATCTTTAACACTTCAGAACAAGAGGATTTTACTCGAACATCAGCAGCAAAGAACAAAAACAATTTCATCTCTATGATGACAAAACTTTGAAACTCCAGATCTTTGCAGCAACAAATGACAAAATGTACATCAAAACATATTAGTTTCATACTATTCTCATCACATCCAGGTGTGTTAACTCCTGTGAGAGGTGAATCATTGAAAATAATGGATTTGATGTCTCTTTACCAATAGCCATCACTACTGGAGTAGCCAAATGTTTCAGTTCGAAAACTATGGTACACTGATAACCATCTGATTTATTAGCAAATCAGCAACCATATAAACGGATTTTAAATGTCTTTACCTGTAGCTGTTTGCTCAGGCCTAGCCAATCCTTTGGTTACCCAATAGGGCAGCAACCATGGTGAATTGATGACCATACAACTCTCAGCAATTAAGCATGGGTGAGATGCAGACCCTATGATTTTGAGCAAACCATTACAGCTATCAACGGAATTGAGATGTCTTTACCAAAAACCGTTTGCTTTTGGACTAGCCAACTCTTTGATGGAATGTCGTCATCATCATGGTGAGTTGATTACCATTTATGGATTTCCGCAGCCTTTACCACAAGCCATAATCCTGTGGGCTAGTCAATTCTTGTGTCAGAAAGACATGGTGAGATGAAAACCATGATTTGTGTGGTAATTAACCAACACTAAAACCTGCAAGAAAGAGTAGAAACTGAACACAGACAGGTGAGAGCTTTTTTTTTTTTTTTTTTTTATCACTAAACAAAAGAAATAACACAATTTTATTTTATTTTTTTAATCAACAAACAAAAGAAATAAGATTTTTTTTATCACTTAACAAAAGAAATAACACAAAACAAAAATATTACAAACTATACACAATACCATAATCAAGATGAAGCTGTATGTTGCAGAAGCTGAGTCTTAATAATACCAACACATTGTTCAGCATGCAACTTATCATTACCAACTGGATCTGGAGGAACTTCCAACTTCTGTCTGAGCATTCTTTCCATCAGTCTCATAGGCAAGGGATAAATCTTATCAGCAATCATACAAACCGTAATCCCACCCGTTGTCTGCACCACATGTACACAAGGCAAAGGATAAAATCTCCAAGTCTCAACCTTTCAGTGATGTGAATTCTTCCAAATATGATACCCTTTATCATTTGGAGATTGAAAATCAAACAACACTTGAAGATCACCCAACAAAAATAAACCAGAACCCGGTGGTGAATGAATATCATAATGCTTAGTAACAATACCATACAGAGTATTCAAATCATCCCTATCCACCAGATGAAGTATTTCCTTCAAAAAAATTGAACTTCATAGTAGAATAATCCAGACGATAAATAGTATTAAGCTCCCCATCAGTCAATGTCCAATTAATCAACACATCATGAGATCCTTCAGGAAAAACAGCAACTGATCCTTCGGTATTAAAAGTGGAATCATCAGCTTTTAGATTCAAAGAACTACCTCTGAGAGACTTATGAATCCTAGAAGTATATGTCCCATCTGATCTCACAGATCGCCTTAAAGTAGTGTGACTTCTTTTAGACATTCTTTTCATCCTCCTACCAGGTATATAAATCCCCATAGATGATACATCCTCAGATGTTTCAGAAACATCTTTAGCTTGAGTGGAAGAAGTAGAAGAAGACTTAACTGGAGCAATACCTCTCAATTTATACATTCTCTCAAGTATCACTCTGGCATGCTTAGCTTTAGCAGCTGCTCTTTCAGCTTTCTTACCCATATCTTCTGCCTCTAGATCAATCAGTATTATGACCTTCTTAATAATAGGGAATGCTGGAGAAGAATTAGTTTGTGGTGCAGGAGATTGAACCCTTTCAGCTGAAGGTATAGTTGCAGTAGATGCTTCAGGAGTAACAACAGGAGAATCCATCCTTGGTGAAACATCATCAAAATTATCTATAATCTCAACTGTTTTAGGCCTCTTTGCTTGTGGAGCATCTGAATTAACAACACTTCTCTTTTTAGAAGATGATGCAGTCTGCTTCATAATCCTTTGATACATTCTATGCAATTCATCATCAGGTAAATTCCAGACTTGCCTTTTCTTTAAACCAGAATTAAAGATAGAAGAACTCTGATAAAGTACAATATTTCGCATGTATGCTTTCTTCTGAGCTTCAGTAGGTGGTTTTTCCCTTTTTGCCTTATTCTTTTGAGCAACAAGAGCTTTCTTTTTGTCAGCTGCCTCTTGTTTTCGTTTTCGTCCAAGATTGACCATTGTTGCAACATAATTCTCACTGTCAAAGTCTGCACCTAAGATACTCTGAGCAAGTGTAGGATTTGAAACAACTTGCTGAGTATAAACATCCCATTGTGCACCAGGAATCTGAGTACGCAAGTCATCCAGTTCTCTTCGTCTCTCAGGAGTCAAATTTGAAGTAGACTCAGCTGTAAGCTTTTTAGCCAATTCATCACTTTTCTTCAACTCTGCATACTCAGCTAACATTCTTTCTTGTGCTTTCAGCTCTTGACTACTTACCAGATCTGGACCAAGCTCATCTTCAACCATTACTTCTTTCTCTTTATCATCAGATATATGAACACCATCAACTGAAGAAGTATCACAAATAGGAACTTCAGAAGAAACATCCAAATTAGCATCAGAAGAAACATATTGAGACAGATCTTCAACTAGTGTGGAAAATACATCAGCTACTGGATCCAAAACAAAACTTCTGCCAACATGAAAAACCTCAGACTGATCTGCTGAAGGTGTAGAAGCAGGTTGTGCTTGCACAGTTGAAGCTTGACCAACTTCAAGATCAATATTCATCATAGGAGGAGCAGCAACAATATGCTCTTCAGTAGTTGCAACATTCTCTCTTTGCAATGTATCCTTTCTCAAAGATTGCCTTCTCCTCTGTCGAGTAAACAAAATCGGCTCCTTTTGCTTTACAGATTTAGTAACCATGGGAGTAGATTGTTGAGCCACATTAGCCAAAATATCCAGTGACTTAAATTGAGAATCCACTTCCTCCTCATCAGAAGAAACAACCAGCTTCCTTCTGCTATAATTTCCAAGTTGTTCCTCTAAACTCTTAACTTTACTCTTTAGCTTCACAATTCCACCACCAAGTGAAGTTTTAGTCTCTGCAAGCTCCTTTTTGAGATCAGCAACCTCAGCCACATACCTGTTCACTAGAGCATATACAGATGTAAGTGTAATAGGGTCCTCAGCTCCACCAGCAGAATGCTCAGTGGTAACAGGAGCTTCATTGGACCTTTCAGGAGAAACATGTTCATGCTCAAAATTATCTGAACCTTCATTAAAAGGTTCCCTTAATGGACTAGGTGTGGGCAGTCTATTAACTTTATGCTCAACCTCATCAGAGGTAACATGAATAAGTGGTGGACTAGGACAAGATCTAGGTGATGGTATAGGTGAAGGTTGGTCAGGAGCAACATGAGATGCTTCAGCAGTATTAGAAGGTCCCTCATCCATAGCAACTGATGGATTACCATCAGCAGCAACAGTAGTAGAAGGTGGAGATCTAACAACATTCCCTTCATCAGCAGCTTCATTGTCATGAGGCAACATAGCTGCTAGCAAAGGATGATGTGCCCCCTCATACTTAGTTCTCATTGAAGCAAATAATTTAGAAGATAATGCTCCTATGGGACAAAATGCTTGGGCTTGGGTTGTAACATCTAAGATCATCTGCAAGAACCTAGGGTACATCAAAAACTTATGCTTGTTCTTATGAATATTTTCAACCATGTTCTCAAAAATAAACCTAGAAAAATTATAAGTCAAACCCTGAGAAAGACAAACAATACCACAACCCAGTTGAGTAGAAAACTGGTCCCATCCTCCTGATTTATTGCTGATACATTGAAGCAAAGTATGTACCAAAAACCTCCACATAGGGCAAAGCTTATTCTTGAACCATATGTCAGTTCTTGTACCCTGATATCCAATCGCTCTCAGCCCAGTAAGTATCTCCACCGAATTAGAGTGATAGACTCCATTTGCATCATCCAAGCGAAGCTTTCTTCTAATCAACTCCTCTGTCACAACATGCTCTGTCCCGTCAACCATCGCAACAATCTTTGTGTCACTCCGTTTCGAAGTAGATGCCCAAAATTGAGTAACCAATGATTCATATATCACAGTAGGAGAATGCGTTAAAGCATAATGAATCTTGGATCTCTTCAAGAACTCCACCATTGGTTCATACAAATCATCACCCTTAGCTTTTCCCAGAAAAGCAACCTTGTTATGATCTTTCTTCAATTGAAGCGCCATGAGAAATTGAGATAATGGGTTATGATTTAATCGACTGAAAGTGTGTTTAAATCAAATGAAGTGGGAATCAGTTAATTTTAGACGAAGATATGCAAATAGGGTATAAGAAGAAGTTTCCCAAATTTTGGTCAAAGTTGTTAAGTTGTTGACCAAAGTGACGTGTAATACAACTTTTACCAAATTTAAATTTCAACTTCAGCAGAAACAATGGTCATTCTGCTGAAGACTTCAATCAGCAGAAACAAATCACGTATTCAAGAAGCTTCAGTAAATATCTTTTTACTGTTTCACCCAACTCGCATTAAATCTCATTAAGCCATGAACCCGTCTATAAAACAATCCCCAATGCTCACTTATCTCTCATCAATTACCCCCAAATATCTTCACAAACCCTAGTTTCTCCAAAAACCACAATCAACCATAATCAACCATGAAAAACCAACCAGAGGTTATTGATCCAACCTCTTCTCCATCATCATCATCATCATCTAGTGATGATTTCCTTCAGTTTTTCCCATGTCCACATGACCCTCGACCTTTGAAATCCCCATTTCTTAGTTCTTCTGATGATGATAGTGTAGTGAATCTAAGTGCATCTTCTGATGACTCTAATGACTCCTACAAGAAGAAAACATCATACTCCCAACCTCCAGCATCTCAGCCTCAACAAAGGCCTCGTGCCGAAAGAGAGGTGGTGCTCGCTCTTCCTGCGCCATGGTTTGGTGCTTCATCACATATCGTATAAGGGAAGGGGATAAGGAAGATGGATTTATTGCTTTTTGGTGAAACCAGTAGATGAAGCACAAAGGACAATGTATATTCATCTTCATCATCTTTGGTTTCCTTAATCCATCCTTCCCATTTTGATCCTTAGCATCTTCGTCGTACTGGTCATGCATATCCAACCATCGGGATAGAAGATATAGGCTAGACGATGATAGGAGCTAGTATAGGTTAAGTAGATCATGTAAATCCTTATGAAGTTGATTGTAATCTGTAAGCTGTAAGCTGTAAACTGTTTCTTGAATTAATGAATGAGCAATTAACTTCAGTCCTTTTCTCTTTAACTTCAGTACTTTTCTCTTTAACTTCAGTACTTTTCTCTCCAGTAGAAACAAATAGTTTACTTCAGTACTTAGCTTTCAGAAGAAACAATCTTTAAAGCTTACTTGACCATTCTCCAATGAACCAAACTAGATACACTTGAACTGAAATAAAGCAATATGCAAAACAGTCGCAAAGAAACACACAAACCAAACCAAACAAAACTTACAAAATATTAGTTGGTTAGTGTTAGAAAATATACAAACCAATTATACAAATTTTACAACATAAATCCTACCCTGAGGCATATGCCTCCCCTAAGGCCTATGCCTCCCCTTAAACAATGCACCTGACAAGGACTATTGTTCTTGGGTACCCATAATGAATCTTTCCTTTGAGTTTTCCAAGAATAACCTGTTGAGGGCTTAACAGCAGTTGCTACTCTAACTCCACCATGTTCCATATTCATATGAGATACATAAGGTGTATATGACTGAAAATAAGAATTAGTAGGTCTATAGGGCATAAGTCTAGCATTACTATTCCACCAACCAGTAGTAACTGGTGAAGAATATCCTCCACCAGAGGGAACTGGAAAAGGCCTATTAAGCCTGTCAGCAGAAACAGATGCAGATACCTTTGGCTTACCAGTAGGAACTGGTTTACCTTCTCTCACATGTGCAGCTCTGGGAACAAATGGAGGAATACTAGCAACATTAGTCCATGTGGGTCTATAGGTCTGTTGGCCATAGGAAACACTCATCCTTTTCTCATGATAATCACAGTCTTTAATAAGATGGAGTTTACTACCACACACAAAACACGATTTCTTCTTAGCAGACTTATTATTAACACAACTTTGTTTATTACATTTAAACTTATCAGAAACAGAACTAGAAGCAAAATTGTGTTTAATAGAATAAGTAATTGGCTTTGTTTTGAGCTCATCATCAGCTACTTTGGACTTGGGTGTGTGCTCAGGTGAGTCAGACTTTTCACTTGGATCAGATGAGGCATAGTCAATGGACTTTAGGTCTGATGACTTATCACTTTTAGAACAAGAGACAGAGTCATTAGTTTTGCTACTTAGGTCTGGCAAGTCACTTGACTTTTTGCCATATAAATGGTGTGATCCATCAAAGTCAACTGTGAGGGAAAGGTCAACAGGCATAGGTATTCATGTAATAGATCCACGTACAACATGTAGGTCACCTTCTTTGACATAGTTAGCTAAGCCTGCGGGTGTAGTTTTACGCCCATCATACCTAGCTTCTAATCCTACATACTTTTTAAAACCTAAACCTATTGCAGAGGTCTCAGATTGACTACTATAGAGTTCTTTAGCTAGATTTTTGCCATTGTTTATGTCTAGCTATTTCTTCATCTAATTTCTCTTTCAACACAAGATTTTCTGAAATTACACATGCTTTTTCTTTCTCAGTTCTCCTTAAGTCATTTTTAGTACATTCTAGATCACTTTCTAACACTCTAATTTTCTCGTCATAAGCTATTTGATTCTTCTGAAACCAAACCTTTTGTCTTTCTAATATTTTTAAAGCCTGTTTATAAGCTTCAACTTCAACATAGCATTCATTATATTTAGGTTTCAAAATATCATAGGCTTCCTTAAGTTCATTATAACGATCACTACAACCAAACAAGCAGTTTTGTACCTGAGAGATGCCCATTAAGGCAAATTGTGGACTGGCAAATTCTTCAGCATCACCTTTAGCATAAGCTTCCTTGCTCATCTTCTTGAATTCAGCCTTTCCACCATACCTTTCTTTGAGTGCATTCCATATACGACTTGCATCATCCATATAACGAAAATCAGCTACATGATCAACAGGAATAGATTTAAGCAAAGTAGTTCTGGCCTTTGACTCTCTTTGTACAGCAATGTGTTCATCTGCAGTTGTTGGAGGAAGAATAAAGTGTTTTCCATCTTGATCACATCCAGTCCTTTTCAAGCTGTTGCCATTTTGGATCACCTTCCAGATATTCATATCATTATTCATGATCCACTGTTCCATCTTCTTAGCCCAGACCTCGTACTCATCATTCATCAAATAAGGAAACATAACATCATCCCTATTATTATCAAATTCAGCCATTTTAAAAGTGTGGAGAGAAGTTTGATGTTAGTAATTAACTGAATGTAGCACTAAAGTAAGGTGATAACAGCAGTCTCAAAAAAATATATTGACCAACAAAAAATATAGCCACTGATATCAAAACCACTAATATCAAAACCAATCTTTGTCTGATCAATGTGACAACCCCAAGAGAATGATCAGATAATCGAAACAATGTTACCTCGTGGGTCCCAACCAATTCAGCATAATCACAAAGGTATAATGGCGAGTGGGGACCAATATTAAAACCAGTAGAATCAGCCAATACCGACCAATTAATGAGATGCGAATCAGCAAACGACAAAAGTACACGCTGTGGGGACCAGTGTATACATCTCGTATTCACAAGTGGGGACCAGTAACAGTACAAGCCACAATGAGCCAATCAATATAACCAAGATCGGTCCAATCAAATATCCCACGTGATCCTTCAGTAGAATCACAATTACTGCTGACCAATAAAAACGTGTGGGGACCAGGGATCAAAGAATACCACTTACGAATCAAAATAAGTTATTAGAATAATAAGATATTGAGATCAGTACAATGTAGAGCCCCATAAATTCAACAACCAATCAAAAATCTTTAGAAAGAAAGAGATCTTGAATATGTATTAATTCTCACGTGATTCAAAGTGACAACCATCATCACGTGTGGTCCAATCAAAGAGCAAGACTACCATAACAATCATATACCATACCTTACTGAATTCTTCCCACTAGCCTTATGAGAATATTATAACAAAATCGTAACGAGAGCATCAATATAACGAGAATGTAATCGCCAATAAATAATACCGATTACCTCAACTGCTTCTGTTCGTCAATAATAAAATTCAGTGGATCCGATTTCTGCCTGCTGCCAAAGATGAATTAGAGTATAAACCCTATTTAGATGAAAACCTTATAAATCCTAGATCGAGAGCCAACCGCTCTGATACCAATTGTAGAATCCAAGATCTTGACTCAACTAGGGTATAATAATAACAATGACTGAATGCACAGTGGAATAATAATTGACACAATCAAAGTTACCAACAAGGTTTTTCTCATAAAACAATGATCCTCTATGGATCTCTATTTCTTTTTTCTGGAATGTTTTTCTCAAGACTTCTCAAATACAAAAGTCCTCAGTTCTTTTTATACACAAAGAACCCTAAATAAACAATAATATAAAATAAATGCATATCACTACCTAAAATAGCTCATGCATATCCTAACAAACTAATACTGATTGACTATATCAGTAGAAATACTATAGAATATGCGAAATAACTATCTTCGCAGAAACCATCTACACGGCTATAATACTTCAGTAGAATTACTTCTTCAGCAGAATCCACACTACTTCAGTAGAATCCTTTAGCAGTAATTTCAGCATAATTCATACTTCACAGAATTCCCAACATAACTTCTCGGCTTTTAATCAATCAATCATCCAAATTATACTAAAGTCCAAGTTACGGCTTTGTCGGAGTCAACTATTGACTAAAAAGTCAAAGTGACGCCGACGTAGCTCAAAGTCACAATATATATATCAAGTCCATAATTAAAAGTCATAACGTCGCAATTCAATCCCAAACTAACTCAAAACAACCTCGCCAACCAATCAATCAACCAATTATACTCGAAACCAATGTTATGACCCTAATGGTCATGACATGGTCGCAGTCAAGACCACGTGAACCAAATAAGCTTCTAAAAGCTTTTCGGCTCCACGCGTCTCATCCAAACCTCAACAATACCAATCAATAAGCTACCAAATCGAACCGACTTAACCCATGATCAATCATAGACCACGTACGACACCAACCAAGACCCTAACGTGGGCTTCTTGGTGCGTACGCCCCATATGTCACAAGCAAACCTCACCAAATCCAATCTACAACACTCAAATCCAATCATTCAAGCTCCAAACACTATCTAAACACAAAACCCATCAACTATCATTAACCAAGAACATGTAACTAAACCCTAAAATGCAAAACCCATCAAATTAATGCACCACACATGTACCAAACACTAATTACTTGTTTATTTCATCACTAATTTGCTTTAATTTCATATTCCACCCAAAAGCCCCAAAAATTGTTCATGGGTCGAAACCCTAGAATCCAATTCGTGGCTTTTTTTTTGTTCAAACAAGCTCAAAACATGTTCTATTTACCTTCTCTAATCACCAATTACAAAAGCCCTTTGAAATCTTTAGAAACCCTAAAAGTACGAATCTTAATTCTTGAATTTGGAGGTGTTAATGAAGTCCAAATTGAGTGTATGATATATGGTTGGAAAGAGGAGAAAGAGATCTGTCTTTTGGTGGTGGAGGTGTGATGTGACGCGCCGGAGTGGCGGCGGTGGTGGCCGGAAAGTGGCCGGATTTTATGAAGGTGTGGTTTAGGGTTTTTAGAGTGAGAAACTAGAGAGAGAAATAGTGTTGTGTGTGTTTTCTAGTGAGAGAAATGGAAGGTGGAAGTGAGGCTTGGGTTAGGTATATATACTCATGAACTAGGGACCTCAAAATAATTAATTAGGAGGGGGGGGGGGCGCTGGCTACAATTAAAAAGGGGAGGGTTCGGGTTGAAACTTTTCGTATCTATCTCGTTTACCCATTCCCGAGCTCACATATCGTCCCCCGAGTGTCCCACGACATTTATTTAACTTCCCAACATCGTTACTCACGTTTTTCCACAAGTTTTGACTATTTATTTGTCAATTTTCGAGTTACGGTCTAAAAGTTACAATAACTCTTGTTTTAGGCTTTTCTAGTGCCGAATCGAATAGTGCCTACAAAATAGAGTTAAAACGCATACGATAACTCATTTAATAATGAAATAAACCGTAAAAACCAATCGACGATATAAAATCAAGTCACGGTTTATAAAATAGTGTAAAAGGCAAAAGTCAGTTTAATTTAACGTAATGTGGTTACCTAAGATAGACTCCCTAAATTGCCGGTTGTCACAGCCTCCCAGCCTCAGAAGAAACCCGTCCCGGGTTTCACTCCGTGTTGCTTGGTGTCATAAACAGTTTAGGATACTTCCTACGGAAAACGTCCTCACATTCCCAAGTGAACTCCGGTCCATGCCGGGAGTTCCAACGAACCTTAGCAATCGGAATACGGCTATTCTTCAGCCTCTTAATCTCACGATCCATAATCTCAATCGGTTCCTCAACAAAATTCAATTTCTCATCAACAAGAATATCTCTTAAGGGCATAGCTATGTTTTACTCCGAAAGACATCTCTTAAGATTACTAACATGAAAGACATTGTGTACACTACTCAGTTTCGATGGTAGCTCCAAGCGGTATGCTACCGGTCCGATTCTTTCCAGGATTGGAAAGGGACCAATATATCGGGGATTGAGTTTTCCACACTTTCCAAAATGAATCACTCCTTTCCAAGGAGAAACTTTAAACATAACACGATCTCCAACCTGAAATTCTAAAGGTTTCCGCCTCTTATCGGCAAAACTCTTTTGTCTATCACGAGCGGTTTGCAACCGGTTTCTAATCTGTACTATCTTCTCAGTGGTTTCTAGGACTAGTTCGGGACCTGTAAGTTAACTCTCGCCAACTTCAGCCCAACAAACAGGAGAACGACATTTTCAGCCATACAGTGCCTCAAATGGGGCGGCCTTAATGCTAGAGTGGTAACTATTGTTGTAAGAGAATTCGGCCAAAGGGAGGTGTCTCTCCCAGCCTTTGCCGAAATCAGTAACACATGCTCTAAGCATATCCTCTAAAGTCTGAATGGTTCTCTCGCTTTGACCATTGGTCTGTGGATGGTAAGCAGTACTCATATCCAAATTCGTTCGTAACGCTGTCTGTAAAGACTTCCAAAAGTGGGATGTAAAACGACTATCCCTATCAAAAATGATAGATATCGGTACTCCATGACGCGATACTATCTCCTTAAGATACAATCGAGCAAGCTTATCAAGACTATCGGTTTCACTAATAGCTAAGAAGTGAGCAGACTTAGTTAAACGATCAACTATTACCCATATAGCATCATTGCCGCTAACTGTTCTCGGTAATTTAGTGATAAAGTCCATGGTTATTCGCTCCCATTTCCATTCTGGAAGTTCGGGTTGAACTAAAAGTCCTGATGGTTTCTGATGTTCGGCCTTAACTTTAGAACAACTCAGGCACCTACTAATATACTGAGCTATCTCGGCTTTCATATTGGGCCACCAGCATAATATCTTAAGATCCTGATACATCTTATCGGCTCCAGGATGAATAGATTATTTTGATTTATGCGACTCATGCATAATCAACTCACGGATTCCACCATAAAATGGTATCCAGCTTCTGTCTCTGAAGCATAATGTTCCATCAGAACGCTTCAAGAAGCCGTTTTCACTTTCTACCATTCCATGAAGATTCTCATAAGGACGGTTCTCTTCCGTCAATGCCTCTACTTGGGCGGCTAAAATTTGAGATGGTAAGGGCGAAACAATGATCATTCCTAAGGATCTAACAAGTAGGGGTGGAATGTCCTCCTTACGACTAAGGGCATCAGCCACAACGTTAGCCTTACCAGGATGATAACGAATCTTACAGTCATAATCACTAAGCAATTCTAACCAACGACATTGTCTCATGTTCAGTTCTTTCTGATCTAAGATATGCTTCAAACTCTTATGGTCGGTAAATACTACACACTTGGTTCTATACAAGTAATGTCTCCGGATCCTAAGAGCAAACACTACAGCACCTAACTCAAGGTCATGGGTGGTGTAGTTTTTCTCATGCTTCTTAAGTTGTCGGAATGCATAAGCAATCACCTTCTCACGTTGCATCAAAACAACACCTAAGCCTTTATGCGAAGCATCGCAGTACACGACAAAGTCTTCGCTTCCTTCAGGCAAAGCTAGGATGGGCGCACTACACAACTTCCCCTTCAGAAGTTGGAATGCTTCTTCTTCCTTTTCTGCCCATTCATACTTAACATCCTTCTGGGTTAGTTTGGTCAGCGGTTTAGCTATCTTGGAAAATCCCTCAATGAATCTCCTATAATAGCCTGCTAAACCTAGAAACTGTCGGATTTTCCGATGGGTTCTTAGGAGCTGCCCATTCCTTAATGGCCTTAATCTTAGCTGGGTCAACATGAACACCTCGACTATCTATCACATGACCTAAGAATTGTACAGACGGAATCCAAAATTCACACTTAGAGAATTTGGCATACAGCTTCTCCTCTCTCAGTAATCCTAAAATGAGCCTCAAATGCTCTTCGTGCTCCTCACTACTCTTAGAGTATATCAAGATATCGTCTATGAATACTATCACAAACTTATCCATGAATGGCTTACACACTCGGTTCATGAGATCCATGAAAACCGCTGGTGGGTTGGTTAAGCCAAACGACATCACTTGGAATTCATAGTGTCCATATCGAGTTCTGAACGCAGTCTTAGGGATATCCTCTTCTCGAACTCTAAGCTGGTGATAACCAGATCGTAAATCGATCTTAGAAAATACACTAGCTCCTTGGAGTTGGTCGAATAGATCATCTATTCTAGGTAACGGATATCGGTTCTTCACGGTTAACTTATTCAATTCCCTATAATCAATACACATCCTAAAAGATCCATCCTTCTTCTTCACAAACAACGCTGGTGCTCCCCACGGCGACGAACTTGGTCGAATGAATCCCTTCTCTGACAATTCAGCCAACTGTTTAGACAGTTCCTCCAATTCTCTTGGAGCAAGTCGATAAGGTGCCCGGGCTACGGGTGCCGCACCGGGTATCAACTCTATTTGGAATTCCACTTGTCGAACAGGTGGAATCCCTGGCAGATCATCTGGAAACACATCCGGAAATTCTCTAACGACGGGTACATCATTAAGGTTTCTTTAATTCTTCTCCTCGCTTTTCTTTTCAGAAATTCGAGCTAAGAAAACACAACCTCCTCTATCGATGTACTTCTGAGCCTTAATACAAGAGATGATGCCCAACCGGGAAGGACTTCCATGGTCGCTCCGATCTCCTTGTATGCTCAGAACCTTTCCTCCATACGGTAAATGCACAATCTTCTCATCACAAATGATGTGTGCACTGTTCTTCGATAACCAATCCATTCCGATAATGACGTCAAAACTTCCTAAGGAAACTGGCAACAGATCTATACTAAACGGGTGGTCTAGGAAACTTAACGTACAACCTCGAACTACGGTGTCTATCTTCTCTCTATTCCCATTCGCTAATTCCACATCGTAACTAAACCCTAGAGGTGTTTGGGAGATTCCTAGTAATGGCATAAAGTTGGTGGATACGAAACTCATATCCGCACCAGTATCAAACAGTATGGAAGCATAGAGATTATTGAGAAGGAACGTACCCGTAACTACGTTAGGGTCCTCACCAGCTTCCTTCCCAATAGCGTAAACACGCGTTGTTCCCATGTCTCTCTGCTGATTCCTAACACCATTGTTTCCCTGGTTTTCCACAACCTCACGCTTCACAGGGTTTAAGCCATTACCTCCTACACATCGGTTAGCAAATCCTCCTACATTACCGGGATTTCCTCTCATCCACGGCTCTCGGCACTCATTCTTAAAGTGTCCCTTCTTTCCACATCCAAAACAGGTGACAGTGGCCTTCCAGTCCGCTCCTTGTGCAGTTTGAGCTGCATTAAGTGGTCGGGACCTACAGTCTTTGGCTATGTGTCCTACCTTAGAGCACTTCCTACACACAATCGGGTACGGTCCATGGTGGTGTCGGTTACAACGACCACACACAGGTTTACTACCTTCGTAACCTTTCTTATCTCCATTTCCTATGGCGAACACTCTGGTTGTCTCTTGCCGTTTGTTGCCATTTCCTTTCACAACTTCATTCCTCTTCCTCTTATCGTTCCTATCACTCTTACCCTTATCTCCTCATTCTAACACACAAGAGTCCATCAGACTCTGAGCCACAGAAATTGCCTCATGTAAATTGACTGGCTTAGCAGCGATGACATCATTTCGAGTAGCTAAAGGTAATCCATCAGTATACCTTTCAATCTTAAGTTCTTCGGTACGAACCATCTCAGGTCAAAGCAAGGATATCTCTTGGAAACGACGAGTGTAAGTTGCCATGTTAGTACCCTTAACCTTATGGTTCCAGAATTCACTTTCTAACTTCTTAACTTCATTCCTAGGACAGTAAGTCTTAATCAGGAGAGCCTTAAATTGAGTCCAAGACATACTATAAGCTACATCAATTCCTACTGCTCTGTGGTAGTTATTCCACCATGTCAACGCCTCATCCTTCAAAGTGAAAGTTGCATACTTAACCTTACAATCCTCATCACAGTTACTCACAGCAAATACAGATTCAGTTTTATCCAACCACCTAGTCAAGTAAACTACTCCCTCAGTTCCTCTAAAATCTATGGGACCACAGAATCGGAACTCCTTATAGGTACAACCTCGAGTTCGATTCAGTACTGGGGTTCCACTAGAAGTGTTAGAAAGATTAGCCTCAGCTAGCAGTTCAGCGACACGCTGCGACATTAGCTGGTCAATGTGGGTTGGGTTCACAGGTGGAGGGTTTTGTGGAACAGGACCATTCTCAGCACGGTCATCCACATTCGGGTTCCCTACAGTTGGGTTATCAATGTTCGGGATCTCAACATGTGGTGCAGTCGGGGTCAGACGACGACCGCGACGACCAGGGGCAACAACAGCAGCAGGAGCTGCTCGGTTGTTCCTAATCAAGTTTCGTCTTGTTGCCACCATTCTGGGGGCAAGAAGAACAGTTTCATAAGTTCACAATTTACGCTCTAAAACAGAGTTGGGTTCCAAGGGTCACTACATAACGCCTGAATACATACTCAAGGCTAACAAAGATAACGCTATACCAATGCGAAACAATCAAATACCGCATCATAACTAAGGATGCACGTTCCAATAACCATAACTCATTGGTTTCACAAGTGGGAATACATGGAAGGATTCGAAGAAATCAAAAACGATCCTAACAGCGATAACTATAAACAACTAGGATAATCCTATATCTCGAACCAAGTACTACTTAGTTTCAAGATGGCACAAAACCATAGATCTACTACTATCTAGCCACGTCTACGAATATCACTCACTGATCTCCTAACATCGTCAACCTCTCTCCACAAAGAGGCTAACTCAACACGTCGAGCGTCGCGATCGCTCTTAAGCCCTACGACCTCTCTCTCCAACTCACCAATCCTATGCCAAATCGCTCTATCAGCATCACGTGCTGTCGCGAACCCTCTAAGCAGGTCCCCAACCTGCTCCTGGAGCTCCGACATACCATCATGAAAAACCCTAGTCCTCTTGACTACAGTACCCATATCAGCTCTAAGATCCTCAATACTAGCTCTAGACACTCCAACCAAACGCTCCGTCAACTGACTAAGTCTAGTACCCTGAGAGGTAATCCTCTCCCTCATCAGACCCGTCTCACCATACGCCTCGGTTTCTGAAGCAATCTCTGACGGTATCTCCGATCCTAAAGGCTGTCCAGGGGACTCAGGCTCAAGCAAAGGAGAACCTAGTCCAGGAGAATGTGCAGGACTCTGCAAAGGAGGAGTACCCCCTTCTGGGATATCCTCATCATCCTCCTCCTGAATCTCATCCTGCTCCTCGATCTCATGCTCCTCCTCACCCTCATCCATAGGGGGAGAGTCTATGAGTCAGAGTCTCTGTGCAAGTAAATCCTAAGGTGGTACACTATGAGATCTTGGCCTCCTAAGACATGGTGATGCTGCTAAACGGATAGGTGATGATGGTGGTCACACGGACATGCGGGAAGTGCTATAAGCAAGCCTAGGAGTCTGTGCTCTCGCTAAAACCTGATGTAAAGTGAGCTGCCTAGACGAACTAGGACGATCTGATGATGAACTAGAGTGACGGGCGATCTCATAAGGATCACCCTGCGCAACCGTCATGAGAGTCAATGCTGGCGAACTAGCAACAGCAAGGACTTCCTCAGACACATCAAAATCTAGTGAAGGCATAGTCTGTGACAACGGCATAGGGTAGGTATAAGTGTTCGAAACAACTAGTTTTTAATAAGCGCAACAGCTTAACCAAAACACATATCACATAATGTAAGCTTTAAAAGTGTAGGTACCGCATTACTCAAAACATGCCTTTAAATAACACACATAAGTTCCGTTCTATCACATAATCACATATCAAAGCAATCGAGTTCAAATTCCAAAATCGTAATATACCGTTTACTCAAATCAATTTCCGTAATATTTCGATAATCACATCCCATTTTCCCAAAACCAATAATCGTATCTCATTTCCAAAACCAATAATCATATCTCATTTCCAAAACCAATAATCATATCTCATTTCCAAAACGTTTAGGAATACCCCTAAACATATCCAAATCATAACTCCAATCTCTAAATCATAACGTTTTCATAATCAGTTCACAGTATCCTCTAACATATCATCTTATAATTCAAATCGCATTTCATACCATAATCAAATAAGAAGCTTCGGCTTGGCAAGCGGGTGTGCGTCGGTCAAGGATCAATTTTTCTTAAAAGCGGTTATAGTTTAGGGTTTATAAAATACCTAGTTCTCTATAACCTTGAGCTCTGATACCAATCTGTAACACCCCCAAATCTCGATACAGCGGAAGACGTAATCAAGTTTTCGGGGCGTTACTTTTTGGATTGGTATCGCACACAAGTAAAATAAAAGATAACCATTTAACCATTTAAAACCAATCCCAAATCAAATATTCAAACATTTAATCCGAAGATATAAATTTTAGGCCCAAAACATAGTTTAACAAAATAGGTCCCCATTGTTTATCAGAGTCAGAAAATGATCCTTGAACCACACCTCCATGCCAAGCTTCCACACGTCAAATAATCCAAACATCTCTCAAATACCTGAGAAATCATGCTAAAAGGTCAGCTTACGCTGGTGAGTTCATAGGTTTAAGTTCAACAAAATCATAGTGGACCTGTAAGAGTTGATTTGCTATGCAAGACCTAGATAGGCAAATACCATTTCACACACTGATCCTACCCGGATCTCCAATCATATAATCACTTACTCGGGCCCCTGCGACTCTAGTCCAACACTGTCGTGGCAACCTCTAGAACAGTTGCCAACCCCGGGCTAGGTCGAGATAGAAGTCTATTCTTAGTTAGGCACGGTAAAACCTAGACTAAGGCAACAACTATCGCACATCTATCTACTCAGTCAGCATATAAGCAGATCCAAATAGTTTTAACGGTCCAAAAATAGTAGCATGATTCTCACCCAAAAATAGTTCAAAACATAGTTAAAACGTATATATAAAAGTGGGGCTATGAAACTCACCTCAAGCAATCAACGCACAAATATCACTAGTAGAAGATAACAGAAATCACAGCACAGCAACTATCGACTCGGCACAACCTATTAATGTAGACCAACTTAATATACATATTCCTCAAAATCAACGTTAACTACCCCAATATATTCCATTCCTTTATTTCCAAAAACGTCTCGTTTCACCATTTAATCCTAGTGTTTGGTATCCTCATGTGGGTGTATCGACTCAATATGATGCCATGAATGCACTCAAACAACCAATATATAACTCAATGCGACACAATGAGACCTTTAAACGATAAGCTCCATAGTTCAATAAGTTTCAGAATAAATAGTAGACCTTATCGAATTCGTCAACTCGATAAACTCATTTATTTATTCGTGTCGCTTATTATCCCATAAAGTACAATCTCTTGAAACTTATAAATCAGATATTGATGATGAGGGTAATAGCAATATTGTCCCATATGATCAATATGTGAAGCAAAGTGAAAGTGAGATTGTACCAAGTAATGCATCTTCTGCAGTCAATGATGACTATGCTTTTGATGAATACACTGCGTGTGCCCCTGATGATTCTGTTATCTCTGAACTGAATGCCTATAAAGAACAAGTTGCTATTTATGAACAGCATGCTAAGTTTGAGCTAACTACCCGTGAGCAGGAAATGGATGACCAAATGCATATAATTATTAGAAAAAGTAATTTTAGAGAAGAAGTGTTAAAACAAGAGTTAAACTCCTTACAAGAAAATCTTTCTAAAACTGTTAAGCAAAAGCAAGAGCTGCAAGATAATGTTAAAGTGCTTAAACAGGAATTCAGTGCTAAGGAATCAAAACTTTTGAATGATTTTTCTAATCTAATAACTTTTTAAAAAACAAGCATGAAAATAAGTTGTACGTACAAGGGAATACCATTCAGACTGCTCACATGATCACTAAGCATAGAGTTCTCAGTGATAAGCATAGTATTCCCATTATAGAGAAACCTAATCCTGAGTACGGTAAGATAGCAAAAGCTGCTCAAAATGTGATCTATGATGGTAATGAAATCCTTAAGCCTAGGCAGAAACCTAGTTGTGCTGAGTGCAAGGAAGAGGATAGAAAACTAGATGATGCATCTAGGGTGAAAATGGATAAGAAGCTTAACGATCCTGCGTGTAAAAATAATAACATAACTATCAAACCCCACGATTACACTAAGGAAAATTGGATCTCCCTGAACATGTTTAAGCCTCAAACTCAATTAACCCCAGAACAGATCTTTTGGAAGAAAGATATGGATAAGCTAAAAGTTAAAGTACTTGTTTAAACAAACACTCCCTTTAGGAAAATGCCTGCAGCTACTGTGTATCCTCCAAATACACCAATGCATCTAGTTCCTAGATCGATTTCCACTAATAGCAAAACCTTAATCAGCCTATATGTTGTTTATCAGCTATTCGTTGATTTTGAGAAGACATGTAAGAAGAGAATCACACCTACAGGGATAACTGAGGGGGAAAGGGGTTTTGAGCAAACTAAAGAATGTTATTTAACTGAGGTCATGCCTTTCTTTAAACAATTAAAAGGTCAATTTAAGAATCTTCAAAAAGGAATAAATTCAAATATTAAAGAAATGGAAAAGGAATTTGATGCAATGATAGTTGAGGTCAATGATTATGAACAGGAACTCAAATATAATGAAGTTGAAAGGAAGAACTTGCATATCTTAAATGAGAATTTGATTTCAAGTTGTGTGGCTCAAGATGTGTTTTATACTGTTACTAAGCACTCTATTACTGCTTCTCGATTTCATGAATTATCTATTGCATTGAAAGTTTCCCATGATCGTGTCATTGAGCTTGAAAACAAAAACTCATAACTAAATGAGAAAATTGATCATGATGATCACGATAATTTGGTAAAACATCTTTCTAAACTAGAAGTTGAACATTTTGATTTGCAACTAAAATATCAACATCTTAAAGAAAATGTCAAAACCTCAAATATCAAGACATCCTCAGATGTTCCAGAGTTTGATGCAATTTTTCAGATAAACAAACGTGACGAACAGATTCAAGCTCATTGTAACACGATCAGAAAATTGAAAGCCCAAATTTCACAATTAAAGGGTGAAAAAAATAATGTGACTGACTCCCAAATGCCTCCTCCTTTAGATTCTCAGTATTCTCAGACTTTTCATCTTCAAAACTTGGTTAATGCTTTACAAAAGGAAAACGAGGGTTTTCTTGAAGAAAATGAAAAAGTTAAACGACATTTCAAAGAGTTATATGATTCAATTAAAGTCACTCATGACAAGAACAACAAAAAAATAACGTCTTTACAAAAGGAAATTGAGAATCTGAGGAGACAGGAAAAAGGGAAACTGCCACTTGTCTTTAATGAGAATGTTGCATCAAGGTCATCCTCAGACTGCAAATATACTGTGATTGTCAAATACATTCCTCCTCATCTTAGGAATAATGAACTTGTGTTTCATAACTATTTTGCTCACCTTAAGGATAGTCTAGAATGTCTCTGTGAGATTGTGGAAGAGGATTTCATAAATAAGCCTCTTGACAGAGAAATTAGGTTTGCGTGCATGCAAGCCAAACGATCTCAGGAGCTGCTAGAATGTTTAATAGCAACATGTCCTAAATCCTTAGGTGTGAAAGGTAAAGCTGTGATGCCTTGTTCTATGCCAAGTGCCAAGCATACAAACCATTCTATGCCCACTATTAAGAAATTGAAATCTAATGTGCCTTCAAGTAGTTCAGATCCCTGCACGTCTAGTTCAGGAATGCAAAGAGTAGATCAACCAACTAATGTTCCCATAATTCCTTCTATAGGAGTAATCAATGACATAAAAGCAAGCGGGTCAAAGCCTCCAGGAAATACCAAGCAAGATAGGACCTCGCAAGCTAGGAATGTGCATTGGAAGAGAGTAGAAGATCACCCTAGGAATATTAAGTTTTAGTTGAATAAAACGAATCGTGTTGATTCTAGAATTAGCTATAAGCGTACTGTAATTAATTCGAATTCTGCTACTATCCGCAAACCATGTAATGATGACTGCTTGATTTCTGTTACTAATCATGAATGAGGTGTGAATGATTTGTCTAATGCTGTCAAATGCCCAATTAAAACTGTTAATGTTAAAAAACAAGCAAAGAAGGCTAAAAGGCAAAGGCGAAAGAAAGTTAGAAAACAGTGGAAACCTACAGGAAGGAAATTTAGTAATATAGGTTATCAATGGATACCTACTGGCCGTAAGATTAATGATTTGTGCCCTAAATTTGCTAAGTCAATGCCCACTAGAAAATGGATGCCTACTGGTAGAACTATTCCCTTAAGAAGTGAACACACTTTCAATAGGTCAAATGCGGACATTAGCACTGCATCTATTTCTGATGATTCTATTGTTTCTACTTCTGATGTGGGTGTTCCAATCACTGTTACTAACCAAATGGAACCCATTATTGCATGGGGATCCCAATTATCCAGTTATCCATTCTTGTCTGTGTTCAACTGCAGATCGTTCAAATCGTTCTGTGGTACCTGGACTCAGGCTGTTCCAAGCATATGACTGGAGACCGGTCACGGC
Source organism: Chrysanthemum seticuspe (assembly GCA_019973895.1). Lineage (NCBI taxonomy): Eukaryota > Viridiplantae > Streptophyta > Magnoliopsida > Asterales > Asteraceae > Chrysanthemum > Chrysanthemum seticuspe. The sequence goes on from BPTQ01000008.1 coordinate 187,947,320, forward strand.
TCATGAACTTTGTGAGTAAATTCATCGGGAATGATAATTTTGGTGCAATTATAGGTTATGGAGACTATGTTGTAGGAGATAGTGTGATTTCCAGGGTGTATTATGTTGAAGGTCTTGGACATAATCTATTTTCTGTTGGACAATTTTGTGACTCTGACTTAGAAGTGGCCTTCAGAAAACATACTTGCTTTGTTAGAGAACTTGATGGTGTGGAACGTCTTAGAGGAACTCGTGGTTCAAGCCTATACACCATCTCTATCGAAGACATGATGAAATCTTCACCCATCTTCCTGCTGTCAAAAGCTTCTAAAACTAAGTCATGGCTATGGCACCGTCGTCTCAATCACTTGAACTTTGGTACCATAAACAATCTTTCCAGAAAGGACTTAGTAAGAGGACTACCTAGACTTAAGTATGAAAACGATCATCTTTGTTCAGCATGTCAATTGGGAAAAAGCACGAAATATGCCCACAAACCAAAACCCACAAACTCTGTAATGGAAGTTCTTCATACCCTTCATATGGATCTGTGCGGACCAAAGAGAGTGCAAACAATAAATGGGAAGAAATACATTCTAGTAGTTGTTGATGACTACTCTCGATTTACTTGGGTAAAGTTTTTGAGGAAAAAGGATGAAACTCCAGATGTCATCATCAAACTCATCAAACAGCTTCAGGTTTGACTCAACAATACTGTTAGAATTATTCGAACAGACAATGGCACAGAGTTTGTTAACAAAGACTTAATTCAGTTTTATGAAAGTGTTGGAATCAGTCATCAAAGAAGTGTTCCACGAACTCCTCAACAGACGGTGTAGTTGGAAGACGAAATTGAACTCTTGTGGAAGCCGCAAGAACAATGCTAATTTATTCAAAGGTTCCAATGTTTCTATGGGCTGAAGCCATTTCCACTGCTTGCTACACCCAAAATCGTTCCCTTATTCACACCTCTCATGGAGAAACTCCATATGAACTTGTCCATAAACGAAAACATGATCTATCCTACCTTCGTGTGTTTGGTGCTTTATGTTACCCAACTAATGACGGTCAAGATTTAGGTAAACTAAAAGCTAAAGCGGACATTGGAGTATTTGTAGGATATGCACCAAACAGAAAAGGATACCGAATCTACAGCAAGAGAACCCGAAATATCATGGAAACAATTCACGTTACGTTCGATGAGTTGACCGGTCAAATGGCTCCAGGACAATCCAGTTCTGGACCCGCATTTCAACCTTCATCAAGTAGTCCTATCAGTTCTACCCTTGTTTCTAATCCCTCACCAGCAACTCCTTATGTACCTCCTTCAGAAGATGATTTGATGAAATTATTTCATCCAATGTTTGATGAACACTATGAGCTAAGTGCTAATGATATGTCAATTCCATCAACAAAGGCTGCTTATATCCCTGTCAATGAAGTTAACCCTTCAGTTTCAATGTCATTAAGTCAAGAAGTGCCTGCTGCTGATCACTCTGTCTCATCAATAAATCATCAATCATCAAGTGTACATCATGGAATTGTTTCTGGCACCCATGATAAAGTTAATCCCTTTGCTACTCCCGAAGATGCCCCCTTTGAAAACATATTTTCTCCTGAATCTTCATCAGAACCATCTTCATCAGGAGATATCGACTCTACTACTTCAGTTCTTCAACAACAACCACATGAACACCTTAGAAAATGGACACATGATCATCCATTGTACAACATCATAGGAAACCCTTCTCGTCCAGTATCCACACGGAAACAACTTGCAACCGATGCCTTATGGTGCTTCTTCAACTTCGTACTCTCTAAGGTCGAACCAAAAGATGTTAAAACCGCCATGAATGAAGACAGCTGGTTCAATGCCATGAAAGAAGAAATTCATGAGTTTTATCGACTAGATGTATGGGAATTAGTACCTGCTTCAGATTGTGCTATGATCATTGCTCTAAAGTGGATCTTCAAAGTAAAACTTGATGAGCATGGTGATGTTTTAAAGAACAAGGCTCGATTGGTTGCAAAAGGATACCGTCAAGAGGAGGGTATTGACTTTGAAGAATCATTTGCTCCAGTTGATCGTATCGAGGCAATCAGAATCTTCTTGGCTAATACTGCAAGTAAGAACATGGTAGTCTATCAGATGGATGTAAAGACGGCTTTTCTTATTGGAGATCTTAAAGAAGTCGTATACGTCTGCCAACCTGAAGTCTTTGTGAATCCAGAGCATCCTACTCACGTCTATCGTTTGAAGAAGGCTCTTTACGGTTTGAAGCAAGCTCCAAGGGCATGGTATGATACGCTATCAAAGTTTCTTCTATCTACTGGATTCAGCAAATGAGCAGTTGATCTGACATTGTTCACCAGAAAGTTAGACAAACATTTAATTCACGTTCAAATATATGTTGATGATATTATTTTTGCCTCGACTGACCCCAATGAATGTGACCATTTTTCAAATGAAATGGGTTCCAAATTTCAAATGTCAATGATGGGACAAATGTCATTTTTCTTGGGATTACAGATTTCACAAAGTCCCGGAGGCATTTTTATAAATCAATCCAAATATGAAAATGAGATTTTTAAGAAATTTGGATTTGATTCTTGTGACCCTGTTGACACTCCCATGATAGAGCGTACTAAACTGGATGAGGACCACTCAGGGATCATGGTAGACCAAACGAAATATCGTAGTATGATTGGATCCCTGATGTACCTCAAAGCCAGTAGACCAGACATTCTGTTCGCTGTTTGCATGTGTGCTAGATATCAGACTAAGCCTACCAAAAAGCACCTTGAAGCGGTTAAACGAGTCTTTCGGTATCTCCAAGGAACCATCAATATGGGACTTTGGTACCCGAAGGACACCGGTATGTCACGAACAGCCTATGCAGATGCTGATCATGCAGGATGTCAAGATACACGTCGAAGTACGTCTGGAGGTGCTCAGTTTGTGGGTGACAAGCTTGTGAGCTGGTCTTCAAAGAAACAAATGAGTACTTCTATTTCCTCTACAGAGGCTGAATACATAGCCATATCATCTTGTTGTTCTCAAATCCTATGGATGAGATCTCAATTATCTGACTATGGCTTTGAATTCAACAAAATTCCTCTGTACTGTGATAATAAAAGTGATATTGCTCTCTCATGCAACAACGTTCAACACTCAAGAGTAAAGCACATCGACATTTGACATCATTTCATCAGGGAGCAAGTAGAAAACGGTGTGGTGGAACTCTATTTTGGTGAGAACTGAATACCAATTGGCAGACATCTTCACCAAAGCTCTTCCTAGAGAACGTTTTGAGTTTATCCTCCCACGACTTGGTCTAAAGAGTCGTCAACCGGAAACACTCAAATGTCTTCAAGAGGAAGACGAGGAGTAAAGGTCTTTCTTCATCCATCTCTTGTAAATATTTATTCGAAAAACAAAATACAAAATTTTCAAAATCTACAAAAAGCAAATAGAAAAATATAAAACTTTCAAAAATCCATAAAAATTAGAAAATTTTGAAAAATCCCAAAAATATTGTTAGTTTGTCATGTTTTTTTTCTTTTTTCCTTGTTCGATATCATCTACGGATTTTGTGTTGTCATTCAAAGAATGACACGGGTCTTTAGATGTTGTTCGAATGTTTAAAAAAAAAAAAAAAAAAAAAAAAAAAAAAAAAAAGAAGATTGTGAGAAAGTGAAACAATGGTTTATAGTTATTTCAGTCTATAAACCGTTTTTTAAAGAAAGAACAGAGACATGCTTTATCTTGTTTTTCAAATCTCATGCTCTGATTCTATAAATAAATATTTTCTATCTAATGAAAACTAATTGCTTTGAAAAATACCTCGGACTCAATTCTTGAAAATCATCTGGACTTAACATTTGTCAAAATCTCTATCTCTCAATCAACAACTTATGTCATTGATTGAGGGGGAGAATGATTTCAATTAAATCAAAAGGTTATTTGTCAAAAACAATTGTTTTCAAAAGATACTAATGCATGTTTAATCTTTGGAGTTTCAAGTCTCAAAGTTGATCCTTATCAGTTAAATGTCTTCATAAGTAAGTCACATCTCTCCTTAAAAGCTTTCAAAAACAATTTAAATCTATAGAGATCACAAATCTCAAATGATTTGAAAATTGTAATCGGGGGAGAATTTGTTATTTAAATTGGATTTAAACTGATGATTCGATAAATGGTTTCACAAGTGTTTAGCAAGCTTTCCTCCCCACATGTGCCCAACGATTTCAAATTTTCCATGCACATGTTGAGGGGGAGCATCCTTTTAAAACCAAAAAGAATTGAAACGTGATTGATTTGTCTCTAAGTGCAGTTTCCTTCTAATATGTGCAAAACTCTTTCAAACCTCGAGGCACATATTGAGGGGGAGAAAACTTATGAAAACCTCATCCTTCCCCAATATGATTTATCTACTTGATTTGATCAGGGAAGTGATGTTGATATGTTTTATAAAATGGTAATCAAAGAAGTTAATTCTTCCTCTTGCCTCCGTGTGCCAAAACGGTTTCAAATACACAATGCACATGTAGAGGGGGAGCTCTTTTTCTATAAATGTAAAAAACAATTCAGGTACAAAATGCTTTGATAATATATCACAAGTATCTGGATTGATTTTTCAAATGGTTTTCAATTGGTTCCAACGGCAGATGAACAATACCAAATAGACCGACCAAATTTACTTTATGTATGGTGATATAAGGATGGTTAGGTTAGGTATTCGTTCCCACGATCCGCCAGAACCGGAGGGATCTACCCAGGGACAATCCACTAGATAGTGTAGAGTCCTTAGGTACGATAAAAAAAGGAGAAAAGTGAGATATGGGAAGAGTGCGGACTAAGATAGAGCTAGAACTGGAATAAACCCAACAAGGTTCTAGTTATGAAGTCTCGGTAAGCACCGAAGGGGTTGAAGAATGAAAAAGAATTGAATGTGAAAAGAGTGAAAAGAAATAGCCCTCCAATAATTCAACCTTAGGGCAGAAACCGGGTTCAACACATATGCTACTGGTGGTTACTAAGGTAACACTGGTATTGAAGACAAGACGTCATGGACCCAGTGACGCACTGCACTAAACTTCCCAAACTACTCAAGTTCCTCTTAAAAGGGCTTGTTTCATTCTCACGGGGAACCTACATAATCTATCGACTTTCTCTTAGAGATTGTTGATATTGAAGAAGGAGACCCTCTCCCTAGTCTCTGGCATAGGAACCAAATGTGCACAATTGAGTCTAGAGCCACGAGATCATCAAATAAATCTCATTAGGACACTGTCAATGAAGACTCTCTGTTTTACACAATGTGGAAAGAGAGATTATATCCTATGAGTCCTACGCATTATCCTTGTGGTATTGCCAGAACATCTGAGTGATATGCAAACATATTCACAATGAAGATGGAAAGCCTTCTGGAGCCAACATCAAACAAGCTCCTGGTGGGTGGCATGTGAGATCTATCCAATAGATCAACTATGTGACAACTGAACAGAAACAATGGGGAGATGAATCAACCCTGGTTCAGGTTATGGATTGACGGATACCTTTGAAAAACCGGTCGTTGTGCTTAAAAACTCTTTTCTTTAGCACATCGACTGTGTACTAATATTTCAAAATAAAAGGTGTTTTTGATTGATAATTGATTTTCATTAAAACCTTCGTTGTATTGCAAAAACAATTTATATTGAGCAGTACACGATTGTTTTTCAATTCATTTTCATCAATCAGTGAATCTCAATTCGCTGGTTCACTCACTTCGTGTTGTCTTCTTTAAGACGTTCCAGTTTGAGAACAGCTAGAGCAGCTACGAATCCCTGTCAAGGAAATTCTTCGGAATTATACCTGATCACAGGCAGTACTTGTACTGATCAACGGGGAACCGTGGGCCGTGTACCTCAATTCAACAAAAGTGATCAAAGACACTTTCGTGCAATTTATTGCTAACTGTTGTATGCAGGTACGCCTGACGTTTGCAGCTGATCAGAATGATGCGGCCAATCCATAGCCGCATGCTCACACTACACATTCATCTCTAAAGAAATCATGATAAGTGCATCAACGACTCTGATATTTTCACTCCATGCTTCTGCTACGCTGCTGCAAGTATCATGAATCAACTAAAGCTTCTGCTACTCTGATAAGAAGAAATCATGATCCAGAATGTGAGCATGTCGGTCCAAATGTCACAACATCACATAATACTAACACCACAATGGAAGAGTCAGAGATTTATGTTAGCTGATGATCTCAATGCTGGCTCAAAACTCTTCATCACGTGGATCAGTTAAAGACCTCCACTTGGATTATCCAAACATGCAATAATGAAGAATCAATGACTACGAGCTACTGGGCAAAGAACAGGAACAAGAATCCTAGAACAATCTTAATGTAATATCTGTTTGTATTCAATGTAATTTGAGTTGACCTCCCTTAGGGGGAGATTGTTAGGATTTTTTAAATCCAAGTATTAAAGTGCCAGTCACCTCAAGTATATGTAATCGTTAGAAAGCTCGTAGTCGTAGTTATTTATTTGTTAAGTTTTATTTAGTTAAGTAACACCGTGGAGGACGGACGGGTCTTTACCCACACAGCCCGTAGGTGGCGATTTGTGTAAGACTATAAATACTCTCTACCTCCCAAGGTAGAGAGTTGGAGCTCATAATAATACTTTCATTTTCTCTCACTAAGTTCCAAAACCTCTAACTCTTTCTCTCTCTAAAACCTTAAGTTATACGCCCCACTTGATCATGTTTTGATGTGTATGTGAAATCCAATATGTTACAGGTGTATAGGTGTATCGAAACAATATATTGGGTTAACAAAATGAAAGGAATGGCTTAGATGGGTGTATCTAGGGGTATCTTGCACTAAAGGTGAGTGCAACAAAAGGGTTTCACATGGGGGTCAAGAAGTCGAGGTGACTAATCGATAGATACACAATGGTAGGCTATTTGGGTGATAATCCTATAATATTGCCTTCTAAAACTTAAAAGTCCAAATACATCGAGCTAACTCAACATACCTCGTCTATGGTCTCGAAATGATGCAAAGGCCAAGTTCTAAAGTTTACAAGCTACCGGCACACTCAAAATTTGGTGGATTTGGGGCAAAATATTGGAAACGTATAAGGCTAATCTCACCCTATAATATCAAGGGTTGTATGTGCTCGGCTAATGTCTAATCTAGTTAGGTTAAGAAAAACATGTCAAAATTTTAAAAATGGCATAATTTTTCAAAATAAACTAGAAAAACGAGGGCAAAATAGTGTTCAAGAGATAATTCTACTCTCGTCCCCCCACTGGAGTTGTACAAAGTCTCTTTTGTACTAAGCGTTAAATAAAGGTGAAGAGAAAAGTAGAATTAGAGCGAGAACTTCCCTGAAATTTGCTCCACAAAGAAAGAAGGCCCACGAAAAAGAGACGTGCCTTTGTATAAGCATCATGAACAAACTTCAATCCCTGAAATCACACTACCGACAAGCATAATTCTAAAAAGAAAAAACAAACCTAACTCACTTTCGTAGGAATCACGGTTGCATTTAGCATTTGCAACAAGCCTTTTAAACCACTTAGTGTCCCAAGTGGACGAGTGAAGTCTCGTGAGGGTTTACAGGGAACACACCCACAAAGTTCTAAAATACTACTCCCTCCGTCCCAAATTTATTGTCCCCTATTGACTTTTTTGGTCTTTCTTTCTCAACTTTGACTATAAATATTTTTATTTGTGTTATACAATTTTTGATAAAAATTATACCAAATGAAAATACATTTAAAACTTAATCCGTTCATATATTTTTTATCAAGTATTATGTAATATAAACAAAAGTACTTAAGGTCAAAGTTGAAAAGTAAAGACCGAAAAAGTCAAAAGGGGACAATAATTTTAGGACGGAGGTAGTAATACAAAGTTATTGTGTTTTAAACTGAAAAAAGTAAAGCAGAGGAAAGTTACGTCGTAACTCTTTTGCGGGAGTTACGTCGTAACTGGAAAAACCTGACATATGCAGAAAAGCGAGTGGCTACGGCGTAAATACAGAGTTGGTATTACGCCGTAATTGGTAATGCGTCTAAAATTCTACTGCAAAAGGTTGGTTACGGCGTAATCACAGAGATGAGTTACGCTGTAACGATGGTCAGATCAGCAAACTGCAGCAATCACTTCCTTGTTTCCTGCAAAAATGGTTAGAAAACACAAAACCCTACAGAAATGGAAACAAAGCAAAAGAAAGGGATAATTCGGGTTGTCTCCCGAAAGAGCACTTTTCTTTATTTACGAGTCTTTAAGTTAGACTCATAGTCGCGGGGCTTCATGGGGGCCTTAGGACTTGCCCGACTTCCTCCATGTCTTTCATCAAGTTACGCCTGACCCAACCGACATTTGTGGTAGTGCGGAGGTATTCTTTAGTTTTGATCTTCCGAATTTTGCAAAATTTTTCCTCCGGTCCTAAATGGTATCGAGTGAACTCATATTTTTCGGCTATAATTGGTGGCGGTCTCTTAAACGGGATACCCATAAGTTAGCATCTTCTTTTCTCGTGTACTTCATCATCGGGGTCAATGAAACCGTCTTCACCTTGTAGCTCGAGGTAATCGAAATCATCGTCGTCAGAATCGATATCTTTAATTTGGTTATCGTTAAGTGAATTTTCCACGAGTATTTGCTTACATTCTTCTTTTTCCTTACTTGATGAGTCCTCGGTGTCATCATATGATTTTTCATTTTGAACTTCGTCGTTAGGTTGATCTTTACTCATACATCCATTCCAGATTTTCTCCTTGGTTAACGCGTCAATTTTTCCGTATTTGATTCTGACCCAATCGTCGAATCCTAGATCATCTGGCCAAGTTAATTCTGTTCTTTCTGAATCATTATTCGAGGTCCATAGGAATTCGTCTTCCCCAGCTCTCTCAATACTGCTTCCCTCGTTACATTCATAATCAAAAGGGTTGCAGGAAGCCCAAACATTTCCGTCAGTGGTTTTAATTTGTTCACACCAATGATTTTGAGTTCCTTCGTCGTTGTTATTTTTAGAAGGAATATCGTCGAGGGGCTTAATGGTTTTTCCTTGAAGAATGTGTTTTTCATATTTGTGTTCTAGATTTCTAAACAAGACCGAATTAATTATTGCGTCACCGAACCTTACCGAGTACCAATCTCTGAATGACAGATCCCCGAAATCAACGTCATGCCTCCCTGATCCATGTGGGCATATCCAAACTTCGTTCTTCATATTACCTCCTCCATTGCAATACTCACGAAAGGGGTTGCAGGTTGGCCATGCTTGTGTGACCTCATCTTCCGTGATGAGTAAGGGTCTGCAGTAATGCTTAATAGGTGGTCCTTCCACTTCGTTAATCGAGAATTTGGCTAACCTTTCTTCATCGTTAAGTGTAGTCCACATGTATCTGTTATCATTAACCCTCTCTTTATCAAACCCTCCATCGCAGGTTTTCCGAGGGTCACAAGAGGCCCATAAGCTGTAACATTCTCCATCGTCAATTGCAATAGCCTTACACCAATGACTCTTCCTTTTAGATTTGTCAACCTCGGTAAACTTGTCGTTACTTGTATTCAAGTTACGCCATAACTCTGAGATTTGATTACGGCGTAGCTCTCTTTCGCCTTCAGTATTAGACTTGTCGGAGGACTTGTCATTTTCAGAAAATACGGCTTTACATATTGTAGATTTGTTCTTTTGTGCCTTATTTCTCTATTGTACCTCATCGCCAAGCCTTCCAATCATAGTTTCCAAGTTCTTTAGTGATACGTCATAGGAAGAAAAGATCTTGTTTGTATTATCTTGGAAATTTTTCAGCCATTCTTCTTGCTCCTTTTGCCTCTTAGTTGAATCTACAAGGTACTTGTTAATTATTTCCTCCAAGTTAGTTTTTTTTTCACTACGCTCGTAATACAGTGGGGGTCCTCCGCGATACCCATTACGATTATCCCCGTAGTAAGGTCGATTCTCTCCATATTTGGCTTCTTCAATTATATTTTCTTCGTCAACGTGAGGACAATTATTCGTGAGATGTCCTCCCCACAGCTTTCACAACCCACTTGGATGGCATGAATGGTTTCTCTGACTTTCAGCATATCTCGACTTAGATTTTCAATTTTACTAGCGATTGCTGCAATTCCGTCAAAACTTCCGCTTTGGTTTCTTTTGCTTCCTCCGTCGTGTCAGTTTTGAGAATGATCAACCATTTTTTGAATGGCTTCAATTGCAAGAGTAGGAGTCATGTTCGGGATAGGTCCTTGATAGTCCAGCATCTATCTTGTAGCCACGTAGATTCCTTTGTAGAAAATATTGACCTTTTTCTGGTTGTTCAGATCATGTGTAGGACATTTGTAAAGGAGATCGTTGTATCTATCCCAGGCTTGATACAATGTTTCATCGTCTTCTTGTTTGAAATTATGGATCTCCAAAATTTGGTTAGAAATCTTCGACGGAGGAAAATACCTTTGAATGAAATGCTTCTTAAGTAGAGCCCAAGTATTAATTGCCCCAGCGGGCAATCTTTCAATCCATCTTCTCGCAGCTCCAGTAAGAGTCATGGGGAATACTCTTAGCATAACAGCATCATGAGACACGCCCGGAATGTTGAAAAGGCTTGTGATGTATAGGACATTTTCAATGTCCTCATATGCATCCTTGTCCCTGTTTCCTGAAAAATGGTTAGCACGAAGCTCCCTCATAAATTGGTCTTTAATTTCGAAACGGACGTCTGCTCCAATCGCCGGTCTTACGAGCTCCGGCCCTTGTTCTGCTCTTGTCAACGCCAAATATTCCTCAAGAGTGAGATCATCAATGTTAACAGCTTCCATGGTACCTGAAAACTTGAATAATGATCGTGAGAAATATAGAAAAGTTTAAAACAAAAATGAAAGACTTAATAGCAATCCTAATATAACTCCCCGGCAGCAGCGCCAAAAACTTGATGCAGGTTTTACTGACCTGGTTTTAATATTTATAAAGTCTCTTTATACATATGGTCTACCCTAATGCACTAACAGGCAGTGTACCCGGTTGTGTATAGTGTAGTATTCGGTAAAACCGAGGTCGTCACAAGAGCTATGTGTGTTGGATTATTACTAAGTCTAGGTGTCACAGTTTTTAATATGATTTTGATAAGGAATTAATTAATTAACTACTAAAGCAGATAAAAGAAAATAAAGGCAAACGATTAATCAATAGAGGAGAGTGGTGCTAACCTAGTTATTCCTCCTAGCTAGTTATGTCTACGTCTACTTACTTCCAATTACTTCAGGTGGGGTCAAAGTCCAGAGGACAACATTTGGTCAATTCGCCCTAACCTATCAGCAAAGATGCCACTACAGGAAAAGTCAGGTGTCCCCTCATAAGTCTTGTTGTTCCTGGTCCCCTAAGCCAAGTCATTAAGTACCGCTACATGTTAGATTTATAATAGTGAGTGCCCGGGCATTAGCAACTTAAACACTCACCCCCTAAATCTTAAGTTCATCCAAACGGTAGGTGATCAGTTCGTCAAATCGCACAAGTAGAAAAAGTCGTCAGTTGGTCATATCTTACCCTTCCCGTCTCAGTCTACTCACTTATGGTCAGTTGGTCATATCTCCTAAGCAACTAGCCTCTACCGCCATTCAAAACTACCGAAACAAGGGTAGCTACCAATAAACTATGCATGCATACACTTAGAAATAATTATACGGAACTAATGTAAATGCAAACAAAACAATTAAGGAATCATAACTAGGCTAGCACCAAGAGGTGCTTAGCCGCTCATATTAACCATACAAATCAATTCAATATTCAAAGTTACAAAATACATGAATCGAAAGTAAAGAAAAGATAAAATGCTAATGCTTATCGTAGGGGAGTGATTTCTCCCTTGGAGACAGCTCTGTATGCTCCTCTAGACCTGCCTTTGGCTTTTTCCCACGTTCTTTGGTTGTGGTGTGTGGAATGGGATGCTTTGAAATGCTTGAAATCGTGGGGTTTTTATAGGCCAGATCTGGGTTACGGCGTAACTAATATAAGAGTTACGCCGTAATCTTCAATTCCTTCGTATTTTGCACTAGATCTGCTGGTTACGGCGTAACCTTATGAGTGGTTACGCCGTATCTTCAATATAACTTGGTTACGCCATAGTTGGTGAAATAGTTATGGCGTAGTTATAAGCGGCGTGGAACCTCATTTGACCTAATATAGTTACGTCGTAGTCTTTGTGGAGAGTTACGCCGTAACCTTCTGATGAGTTTGTTTTCTGAGTCACGCTTTAGTTACGGCATAATGTGAGAGATGAGTTACGCCGTAACTTCTTCTAAGTCAGCATACTATGATAAATCTTTTGATATTTCTCCAATTCCGCGTCTCTTTAGCTCCAATGCTCGTAATTTACCTGAAAGTGGAAAACAATGGAAAACAAGCATAAATCCATATAAATGATATAAATTACAAGCATTATCGGGGGAAATTGACACTTAATATTCATGACTATTTGATGTTATCAGGCAATCCAAAAGCAAATAATAACGAGAATAGATATAATGAAATTCAGATGATTAAAAACTACACTTTCTTAAACTAGTTTCTTATCCATGATTAGTATGATTGTGTTAATCTCTTCTTAACATGTTGGTTATGATAATTAGTTGGTGTACTAATATATTGTTGTTACAAGTTAAACCTTTGTCAAGATTTTAGTTCATAAAAACAAGCATTAAGTTTAACCAATCAATTCAAGATCAATTCAAGTTTCATAAGTTTAATTTCATAAACTTAAACACAAAAACATCCGTTTGTCTTATCAAATTTGCTTAAGAAATGGTCAATACAAAAGGTAACCGATTATAGACAAAAGGTTACAATTGATTGTAAACAACTACTCTTACGACCTTTTTAAATGTTTCCAATCAATCCAACTTGATAATCAAAAGCGTTCTTATTACAACCACACTTTAGTTTCTTTGTTTAATCAAGAATAATGGGTAAAAAAAATCATCCATAGACAAAATGATTATAACTAGTCGAATAACAATGAGTTCTTTCGACCCTTACAACTAATATCAACTAGTCAAACTTGATTAAGAAATGTCATTATGAAACTTAAGCACTGATCGGGTCCAAACCGTCAAGTTTATCACACAAGCTAACCACTTGTGAATGGTCAACCGTAATAAACTTCAAACAGCTCAGAAACAATGCAATTAAGTCCAGAGGAGTTTTGTCACACCCCCAAATTACCTGTTTTGCAGCGGAATGGAATTCCTGGGGATTGACTGTCATAGCATCACAATCACAGTTATATTGAACGACCTAAAGTGTCGTTTGGAAAATACATCGTTTGATTTAATAAAATAATCAGAGTTACAACATAGGTCCCAAAAATTTACAAAGTTTGCGGAAATATAAATATATTACAAGTCCAAACGATGGTTTTAAAAGAAAGTGCCATAATGTACAATGATGTAATTCGACGCCGCGACTCAAAAGGTGGTTCCTTAACCATGCCATGATGATAATGCCTTAGATACCTGAGAATAAACATGCTAAAAAGGTCAACACAAAGGTTGAGTGAAATCCATAGGTTTAAGTAATTCGTTTGAACACAATAATCGTAGTGTGAGTTAAATGGTTTCACACTCATCGTTAAAAACAAAATCGTATTTATTTCACTAAGTTCATGACACCAAAGCGTAAACATCGCACCAATAAAAATTGGTAATCATCGTTTCATCGCCGCCCTAATAGGTAATTTGCCAATTTACCTTAATGATTCAAATATAGTGCGCTCGATTTCCCCTAAATGGGTCAATAGGAGCGGGAGTGTTAATTCCAATAGGCCTATTCACAATATTCGCGCTCACTCGCAAGTGACTAATGGTTCATGATGTAGGGACTTCGAACATGGCAAATACTTAGTGACAATAAAACATTCGGATATAGCATGTAGTTCAAAGCATTTGTGTTCGATTAAAAATGTAGCATGTATCTCCCCCAAGAGTTTGTAAAACAGTTAAAAGAGTAAAAGTGGGGCTATGAACTCACTTGGTAGACTGGTGTGATGACAAGAGTGAGTACACTGAGGTATAGCGTGATGTTTCAATCTGGACCTATTACGAATGATATGATATGTAATGAGTTGCAATGTAATGTTATGCATGCATTTCGTATGTTATTTATACCATTTGCGAGTTTTGAAAAATATTACTTATCGTCGAAAAATACTCTTTTGACGTCTTGACCATTCAAAAATCACTTTACAAGTATTTACGTCAAAATGTCATCCTACAATGGTTTTATAATGATTTATGGTGAAATTTTCACTTTTCGTCGTAAAATAAAGTCGTCGGAAATTTCTTGAAATTGACAAAAATGGCTTCGAAAAACTAGTCGTAAAATGGTGTACGTCGATCGTTAGGAAACGAACTCGACGGTTTTGGAAAGTTTGTATCGAAATCTAGAAGTTTCAGTTCAGGAGTTTTCGTCATAAAGGTCTCGAACATAAAGATATTAGGGGTTAAAGATGGTGATTTTGTCTAATTGTTGTGTAAAAAGTGAGTTTCGGCCAAGTTTAGACACCCATAAATAATTTATTACAACTCCGCTATACAAACGGCTTGTCGTTTTGAAAAATATGCTCGGTGATCTTAATTTTACTAGAAGACAATTCGTTTCAAAAAGTTTCACATCATGGTTAAAAACAGCCTCAAACATGGTCGTTACAGCTACCGTAACACTTGTATCGTAGAAATAATATAGTTTTTCAGAAAATAATAGTTACGGCAATTTTATAAAAACGTGCATATCTTTGTCGTTTCAAATCCGTTTTCTACGTATAATACGTCCTTAGCTTCGTATCGAAGTAAACTAATATATTTTTGATAAGTCGAAATAATTTGTGAAGCTTAAGGCTCATTTTTGACTCGTATAAGAAAAATATAGTATGCTGAAATTTCTGAAAATTATATATTTCGTCGTCAAACTTGTAAAATCCATAACTTCTTCGTTATAACTCCGTTTTAATCCGTTCAAGCGGCCACGGATTCGTTTTAAAGTATATTTTCTAAATATCAAGGCCAAAAAGTCGTGCCTACTGTCGGATTTTCCAGAAAACCAAAACAAAGACAGAACATAATTTATAGTTATCGAAAATAGTTTTTCTCGGACAAAACCTATTCTAATCCCTTCAAATCAACTCCAAAGCTAATCTAATCCTACCATACACCTTCTTAGGGTGTCATGGGTTCCTAATCACCATCAAGACCAATGAATACCAAGGGGATAATTATAGGATGACAATATATATATAAAACTCCAAAAATCAAGTAAAATGGTATAAATCACATATGTCTTGCATGTTTGTACCAAAAATGAAAAGATACATATGAAATGAAAAGGAAACATGAAAAAATGAAAGATACATGCTTACTAGTGAATATGATGAGGTGCAAGTAACAAGGTTAAACCTAAACACTCTTGGTTTTTATTTCAAAACCTTATAAAGAGTATTAACTAGATTGTTTATAACACTTGGACTTGAAAATTTTTGATCCCTTTTGAGCTCTTGATGGAACCGGTTAGGATGAAGAAAAACAAAGAGAAAACTTTCTTGCTAACTCTTGGTAATTGATTGAAGTGAATGAGAAAATTGTTTAAGTAAGACTTTTATATATTGTGTAAAGACATAATCAATCAAAGACCATGCATCAATAAATGTCACCCCTCCCCCTTGGTCGGCCAAGGGGGGAGGTATTCATAGATATTTTTTTTTTTTTTTTTTTTTTTTTTTTATAAAATGTGTATATATATATTTGTATAATTATTGATAAAATGTATAAGTAAAAGGTGTAGTTAAATGTAACTTTTTGGCACAAGTAAGTTTTTAATAGATCAAAATAGAATGTAATGAGATAATAAAAATTGTAAAAATACATTCCTTGTGAAATTTGAGTGATAAAATAATTATCGTATAGTTTTTAAGAAAAACTTCGTAATAATATAACTTTAACGATTAATATACCAAATAAATTTAAAACACTAGGAAAACTCAAAATATAGTTTTTATAATTAAATGTAAGTATAAAAATATGTCGGGATCATTTTTGAAAGTAACGGATTAAATGTTCAAAATAATAACTCACGCGATAACGTTTATTTAATATAAATATTACGCGTTAAATGTGAAATGAAATGTCATGAATGAACTAATGTGATGCAAATGATGTTAATGAAATGTAGACTAATCTTAGTCCATATGAAATGTACGTGATGTTATGATCATGAATTCGCCGCTAAACCATAAAGGTTACGCGAATTTGGAACACGTAAACCTAGTTTACGATAAATGTTGAAATAGTGCGGCATAAATTGTTTCGAGAAATGACCTGAAAGTTCGGGTTGTCACATTCGCCCATCCAAAAAGGAATTCAGTCCCTGAATTCAGTTCGTGTTAGTCTATCGAATTTTTTTGAGTCCATGATGAATAACGAGGAAAGAAGGTATGGAGAAGTGTCGTTACGGTTATCGATGATTGAGAGCGTACAAAACATCATAGTACAGAAAATATCGGATGAATCTCTCATAAGTAACACTTTGACTTTGAAATATGTGAAGATTTTGCTTGCACTAAGATTTATAATTAACTGCTCCCAACATAACATGACCCCTCAAGGAATTAATATGTATCGGATCGATTGATACAGATTAAGACCTCCCCAGTACAATACAACCCTCGTCAATTAATATTTAGAATCACGTTCGTTTTAGAAGTGTATAAAGTTTCAGTTTCACAATGAATACTCTCTAAGTAGGCTATAAAAGACATGATACTACAAAACATGCGAGAGTTAGTAGCTATTGGCATTGCTGTGAAGAGGTATGGAAGAAAGGAGCAATAAGTAGTACCTGAGTTTTTTTAAGCTATCTGATTGTGCTTGACTTAAGTCCCTGACTTAAGGAAAAACCTACCCGCTTACACTGTTGGGCTTGAAAGTCCAGTAAAGAGCTTTGTTAAATACGGCGTGATAAAGTTGTAAATAGCATTTGATCCAAATGCACAAGGTTTAAGCGCATTGGAAATACCAAATCGCCGCTTAAGTACTAGTATTGTAGTGCATGTAAAGTATACCTGATTCTAATCAGATGTAAAGTAATTGTAGTAAACGTAGTGTAATCAAGTAAGTACTGTAAAGTAAAGTGTAAATTGCGCATTATAAATATAATTTATTTGCAATAGCGCACTCAATAATAAAACTTGTAAATTAGGCAAT